>JAAALK010000081.1:17975576-18532689 GCA_019279435.1 Zizania palustris
AGGAAGCATCTAAGTGTGTCACTACGTATTCTGGAATCAAATGACGATCTCAGGTCTGAGGACTCTACAGGTACACCATTTGAGATGACAACTGATGTCACATTATGTTGGACCGGAAACGGCGACCAGAGGGGGGGTGAATGGGAGCTTTTAAAATTTCGGGCTAAAAACTTAGCCTTCGGTTCTGTCCTGTCTTCTGCGGAACAGGCTTCGAACACTACCTTCGAAGGTCTGGTTCGGAGGTACTTCGACAGCTCCGAACACAGGCTTCGCAGGAGCAAAAGTTCGAGGCCAAGAAGACTTCGCTCCACGAACAACCCTCGAAAATCTACTCTGCTAAGTCAGTGCAGGCTCCGCACACGAGGTGCTTCGAGCAGGCTTCGCACTTCACCCTTCGCAAGAGTGGACAACCCTCTGAGGACTTCGACCAAGTACTTGGCGACAGCAACTGGTGCTGGGCTTCGTACGCGAAGGTCTACACGCACACAAAGCGGACCACGCTAAGGGCTTCGACACAAGAAGCACTACGGGAAACGATCAGGGCTTCGCTAGTAAGCAGCGAGGTCTTGCCTCGTGTTACACAGAGCGACAGCACACTGAAAAACACACTTCGCGAGAAAAACACCCTTCGCCAAGACAGGCTTCGGTGAACTAAAAACTAGCGAGGTATGCAACGCGAGCTCAAGCAAAAGCACACAGAAGCAGGGCTTCGCCGCTTGAACAAGGAACACAAAATGTATTGAACTCTGGATGAAAACCAGCGAGGTCTGTGTACAGGAGCTCAACAGTAAATGCTCAAAGTGTTAAATGTTACCTACTGAGCCCCCATATTTATAGCCCACGGCTTCATCCTAAGGAAGTGACTACATTACCCCTAGGGTTTACATCCAATTTGTCTCTTCAGAACTAAGGGGTACAAAAGGTAGTCCACCTTTATTCTGGAGGCTTCTCTGTCAGCTGCAGAGGGGATAGTGTCAGCCTTTTTCAGAACAGACAGTGTCAGCCTTTACAGTGTTGACTTCTGGAACCTCCCTTCGCACCGGAGGGTGCGGTAGCTTCGACGAGAAGCCTGCAGCCTGTTGGCCTTCGCTCCGCCGAAGAAGTCCTTCGATACAGTGACGGTTTTGAGCCGAAGCCGTCAAAGCCCCTTGGGCCTTCGCACCACCACCTCCGGAGTGGACCACCACGGCTTCGCAGCTACTCCCAGCTCGAACACCGTCCGTCCGTGTACCGAAGCCATGCATGGCCGAAGTACCACAAGTCATCCTCACTCCGAAGCCCCACCTTCGGAGTACCACCCTTCGAAGTCCCTCCTTCGTCCAAGGCCTCCGCATGAAGCATTCCATGAGCACTCTGTCGCAGTGCCTCACTCCGAGCACACTCCTCGACGAGCCTCACCCGGACTATGCCTTCGATGCGCCTCGACTTCTGAGACTTTCGTCGGGTACCTTCGAGTGTCTCCCTCCGGAGCACACTTCGAACCTTTACCTCCGCAGAGGACTTGATCCATCCGACTCCGAAGTCACTCCATCCGGAGTACCTTCGAAGTGCCTCGCCTCCGAGGACTTGTCTCGGAGTACCTTCAGCCGGACCCACGCTCCGCACTCTCTGCCTTCACCTGGCACGCCTCGACCCGAGGACCGACCCGGACCACCTTCGCAGCCACCGTGACGGAGCTCCCCGCTCCCCTGGCATCAAGCCTCCCGCTTGACCCAGGTTCACCCGGCTCGAACCTTGTCCATCGCCTCCGAAGTCCCTGCGCACCACAGATAAGCAAACAAGTGTATCTAGTACTCCGGAGACCTCTCCGGGTTAGCAACCTCCGGTACACACTCCGGTGTACCGCCCAAAGTACCGAAGCCATCGGTACGAACCCAATCATCGCGTACTGTCGGACCCCTCCGACGAGCACACTCCGCTGCAACAGCTGCAGCAAGCAAACACCTCCGAACACCCTTCGGAGAACCACCTCCGAACACCCTTCGGAGGTACCCTTCGAACAGAGGGTAAAAAGCCTGTCAATCACTCATCACAAAACACCGAAACCAACCTTGGTTTCTCAATCTCCCCCTTGATGAGTGCGTTGACAACCAAATCAAATTTCAAGAAAAAATGAAAAGCTTTCAGCACACAAGTGACCATAAAAACTCAGAAAAGAGCCAAAGCATGTCACTTGATAGAAGAATTTTTCTCCCCCTTTGTAAAAGAGTAAAAGCCCCTTTGGCAAATTTCCCTTTGATAAAAACTCCCCCTGAGTTGAGCAAATTTTTCTCCCCCTTTATGTCAAAAATCTCTCCCCCTTTAGAAATTATGCCTTCTTGCAGCAGAGAACATAGCAAAATCTCTCCCCCTTTGGCAATGCAAGCAGCAAGGAGCAGTCTAAAGATGCAAAGCTTCGAAATGAGCAGAATTGCAAGGACATATAATGCAAAAATATGCCAACATTAACACGAATGATCATGTGCTCAGCTCAATTTAACAATCTGTGAAACAAGATGATGGCATGTGATTTTGTCATTTTGAAGGAAAAGCATCACCACTTAATCACAGCAGCTAGCCAAGAGAAGGCAAGGACTGCGCAAAGCTAACAAATTCTACCCTAGACAGACAAGTCTTGTTCAAAATGAGCTGTGAAAGCAAACTTGATGATCAATTAATTTTGCTGTTCTTTTTCTTAATGCCAGGGGTTATTTGTTTGTCCACCTTATACTTTCCAATCAAGCCAAGCCTAGGCATGAAAGCCATCTGAAGCTTAAGGCGGTGATTTTGGCATACACTACACTATCCCAGTTCAGACCAAAGTGCAATGGTAAGCAGTCTAGAATAGAGTAGTGCGACAAACAAACCCTCCTGGATCTTTTCATTTAAACCAGGCAAATCATGGATTTTTGATTTTGATTCAGATGAATGAAATATTTTGATGAATATCCATGAATAATGAACACATTTTTCAAGTTGCAAATTTTAGCATCCAAGGAACAGTGTCTTGCTGTCAAGTAGATAAAAGATAGCTAAAAGCAGTCCAGCCTAAGCAAGCTAGATACAAGATTGTGCGGTGAACAAGTTTGGATTTTAGAAAATAAAACATCATGCACAACCAATGTTCCAGACATATTTCATAGAGCTGAGCTGTCATGATTTCTTTGAATTAAAAGCAGGCATATAATAGCAAAAGATGTAAATGCAATTCCACACATAATGAGCATATGCAAGACAATTAAAATCAGCTCCCCCTCACAAAATGCCGTAGGGATGACAAATACCAAGTTCCCCACGCAAGTAAGCAAATCGAGATGCATCAAGGGGTTTCGTAAAAATATCGGCAAGCTGGTGTTGGGTATCAACATATTGAAGTTCAATATCACCCTTCTCATTGTGATCTCTGAGAAAATGATACCGTACATCAATGTGTTTGGTTCTGGAGTGCTGAACCGGGTTGTTTGCAATACAAATAGCACTAGTGTTATCACAGAAAAGTGGAACACTCTTATAATCTAACCCGAAATCCCGCAAAGTGGAAACCATCCACAAAATCTGAGCGCAACAGCTAGCTGCAGCAACATATTCGGCCTCAGCCGTCGATTGAGCAACACTAGACTGTTTGCGGGAAGACCAGCAAACCAGAGAAGTACCCAGAAAATGACAAGTACCAGAGGTACTCTTTCTATCAATTCTACACCCAGCAAAGTCCGCATCAGAATAACCTCTAAGACATAAAGATGAAGACGATGAATACCATATGCCAAATTCAAGGGTGTGTTTGAGATACCTTAGGATGCGCTTGACCGCTTGGCGGTGCGAAGCTCGTGGTGAAGCCTGAAAACGAGCGCACAGACACACTGCGAAGTGTATGTCCGGCCTCGTGGCAGTCAAGTAGAGGAGGGAGCCGATCATGCTCCGGAACTCCTTCTGATCTACGGCTTCTCCATCTTCGTCAGGGTCCAATGCTACAGACGTAGCCATTGGAGTGGCGAGGGGCTTCGCATCGGACATGTCGAACTTCTTGAGCAGGACCTTGGTGTACTTTGTCTGGTGGACAAAAGTACCTTGTTTGCTTTGCTTGATTTGCAAACCAAGGAAAAAGGTGAGTTCACCCATCATTGACATTTCAAATTCCCTGCTCATGGTATCTGCAAACTCGGCAACCAAAGCATGAGAAGAGCCACCAAAGATGATATCATCCACATAAATCTGCACTACGAGGAAATCTTTGCCATGCTTGAGAGTAAACAGTGTTTTATCAACAGAGCCCATCAAATACCCTCTCTCAAGCAGAAAAGACTTAAGTCTATCATACCAAGCCCGAGGGGCCTGCTTGAGTCCATAAAGAGCCTTATGAAGTTTAAGGACTTTATGTGGGTACTTGGGGTTTTCAAAACCAGGGGGTTGTTTTACATAAACATCTTCACCTATGAAGCCATTAAGAAAAGCACTTTTGACATCCATTTGAAAGAGTTTGAATCCCCGGGATGTCGCAAAGGCAAGCAAAATCCTAATGGCCTCAAGGCGAGCAACAGGTGCAAAAGTTTCAGTAAAATCAATCCCTTCTAGTTGAGAAAAGCCCTGAGCTACAAGTCTAGCCTTGTTTCTAACAATTGTCCCATCCTCCCCTTGTTTATTTTTAAAAATCCATTTTGTTCCTATGAAATGAACATTAGGTGGAGGATCAACTAAAGTCCAGACTTGATTTCTTTCAAAATTCTCAAGCTCTTCATGCATGGCATTGATCCAACTAGAATCAGAAAGTGCATGACTAACATCTAAAGGCTCGAAAGAAGCAACAAAAGCAGCATTAGTGAAATGGGCATGAGAACGAGTTACCCTTTGATCAAGCTCACCAATGATCTGCTCGGGAGGGTGCATCCTTTGGACATGATGTGGAGCCTCGCGGCGGGATGCAGTCTCCCCCTCAACTTGTGCGTTGGAGTGGTCCAAGATGACCGATGTTGAGGTAGTCGCTTCGGGACCTCGTGCCGAAGTAGTAGAAGCGGGGTCAGCTTCGGGGGTCGATGTCGAGGGTAGTAGAGGTTCATCCTCGAAATCTCCGGGATCTTCGTCTTCGAATAAGGTCTGTTCCATGTCGTGTTCATTTGCCTGTTCAAAATCAGAACTAACAGAGGGGGTTGATTCATCAAAGGTCACATCACATGACTCGATGACAGTGTTAGTTTCCAAGTTATAAACACGATAAGAATGACCATGAGTAGTATAACCCAAAAAGATCCCATCAGAAGATCGTGACTCAAATTTATCCAAGTTACCACGTTTTAGGATAAAGCAGCGACAGCCAAAAACTCGAAGATGAGTAACCTTGGGCTGTCTCCCAAAACGCAGCTCATAAGATGTCATGTTTAAAATTGAGTGCAAGAAAATTCGGTTTGAGATGTAACATGCAGTGTTCATGGCCTCAGCCCAGAATTTCTAGGAGTCCTATGCTCATCAAGCATCGTCCTAGCCATCTCAACCAAAGTGCGGTTTTTCCTCTCAACAACACCATTCTGTTGAGGAACCCGCGGAGCAGAGAATTGATGTTCTATGCCATGCTCCATGCAAAAGTCAACAAAGAGACTTTTTTTGAACTCAGTGCCATTATCGCTTCGAATGAATTTTAATGCACCGGGGAGTTCAGTGAAAAGTCTCAAAGCCAAGCTCCGAAAGTGTGAAAACACTTCATCCTTGCTGGCAAGAAAGAAGACCCAAGAGTAGCGAGAGAAATCGTCGACAATAACAAGTACATACCACTTGCCGCCTAAAGAACTAACCCGAGAAGGACCTACAGTGTCCATATGGAGAAGTTCTCCGGGCTGTTCAGTCATCACTGTGGTGACTGGCGAATGCGAAGCGGCAATCATTTTTCCATGTCGACATGGAGCGCAAACTAAATTCTTCTCAAACTTGAGCTTGAGCAATCCTCGGATCAAACCTAGGGCGCTCAGACGAGCGAGCAACTCAAAGCTCATATGCCCTAGTCTCCTATGCCACTTCCACAGTTCAGAAGTCGAATGAGCAACAAGACAATGAGAAGAACCAGACGACTTTGAAAAATCAGCTCCAAAAACTCTCCCAACCCTAAAGATCTTACACACCACAACGCCATCCAAATTGAGCACTTGCGAAGTATCGCGATGAAATCGCACTTCGAAGCCCTCATCAAGCAACTGAGATACAGACAGCAAATTGTATCCCAGGTTCTCAACCAAAGCAACATCTTTGAGAGTGAAGTTCGCGTTAATTCTTACCACACCTTTACCTTTCACTCTACTCCTTCGATTGTTTCCGAAGGTGATATGTTCCCTTTGCTTGGTTGTGGTGAGGCTGGAGAACCAATTTGCATCTCCGGTCATGTGGCGCGAACAACCGGAGTCCATGATCCACGTGCCCTCCAAGCCTCGACCTGTCGCCTACACATGATAAGAACGTCTCGATCGCTCAGTGCTGGGGTGAGTAAAATAATGACGAGGCATCCAGCACTGAGTGACACGAGTAGTAGGCACAGTAAAAGTAGACGGTCTACGCACATAAAAATCAGAATGAAGCAAAGTGCGAGGTCTACCTACATGCAAAGAACGCAAAGCATGTCGAGGTCTCCTACTCTGATGAGGTACAAAGATACTCGCCCGAGGTCTACCACCATATGGAACATGGTGAACACCTCGAGGAGCAAAACCTCTCCGAGAAGCACGAGGAGCCTCAAAAGCAGGACGAGAGTAATACTCAGACTCATGCATACCTAAAGATGGGTAATGCATGTCCTGATAGCTCATCGCCTGTGCACGTCGATCATCCTTGATGCGACGGAAACAGAAACCAATCAAATGACCCGCCCGCTGACAATAAGAACAATGAAACACTCTCCTGGGGGCACTCTCATGGGTCATAGGAGCAACTCTCACAGGCTCCTTGGGTTTCTTTTGAGTGGTTTTCTTGGGAGGATTTTTCTTGATAGGAGGTGTGATTTTCTTTGGTGGAGGGGTAGGATTTTTGGCTGATGGGGTGTCCAACAGAGCTCTCTCTTTCTCTAGGGTGGTGGGAGAGGTGAAAACAGTTTTGGTCTTACTGTCTGAAGCTATCCTCTCAAAACCCAAACCTAGAGCTACCCCGGCTCTGTCAGCACACAACTTGGTCTTGGCCAAGAGCAAATTCATCCTACCCTTTCCCTCAGTGCATTTGTTAACCACGGAAAGAAGGTATTCATTTTCAGACATGAGGTTCTCAGCTCGCTCTCTAACAGTGCCTAGCTGGTCCTTAAGGGTAATGCATGTGTCACACACAGGCTGCACATCCTTAGAACTACCGGCCCTCTCCAATCTAGCCTCCAAATCATGAACATGCTTATCACGTAACTTAATGCTATCGCGCAATAAAGAACAGTTCATGCAATCAATTACATCATGAGGTCTAGAATCCACCTCCAAAAGCTACTTCTGTGCAGTCTCAAGCTCAGAAAGAGTTTGAGCATGAACAGAACGCAACTGAGCAAGCTCACTCATGACAACAGAACATGATTCACATTCAGCATCATTAAACTTTGACTTAAGCATGGCATATTCAGTAGAAACAAATTCTAGCCTAAGTCTAAGGTCTTTTCTTTCTCTAGCAGCTTGCACAAGTAATCTATCCTGACCAAGCACTACTTCATTCAACTCATCTAATTTAATTAGAAGCTGGTCAGATGATAGGTTTACCTCAGATGAGTCCAGCTCATCGCCGCTGTGATCGCTGTCGGCCATGAAGCAAAGGCCGGTGAAATCACGTCCCTTCTTGTCCTTTTTGTCCTCCTTCCTTGGGGACTCCTCCTCCTCAGAGCTCGACTCCTCAGTTGAGGAAGTGTCGATGTCGCTGAGAGCAGCAACAAAAGCTCTGGAAGCGGCCTTGGCTACTTTCTTAGCCATCTTGCCGCGCTTGCCCTTCACAAAGGGCTTCCTCTCCTTTTTGTGGTGTTTGGGGCGCTCACTCTCATCTCTCTTCTTGACCTTGGGGCAATTGGCCTTAATGTGAGAGGTGTCACCACATTCATAGCAGCCACTAAAACCACTTCTCCTCTGATC
This sequence comes from Zizania palustris, assembly GCA_019279435.1. Classification (NCBI taxonomy): domain Eukaryota; kingdom Viridiplantae; phylum Streptophyta; class Magnoliopsida; order Poales; family Poaceae; genus Zizania; species Zizania palustris. The sequence goes on from JAAALK010000081.1 coordinate 17,983,625, forward strand.
CCGTCTCTCATGATGAAAGCGGGTGAACCTCCGGGCAATGAGAGCAAGCTCATCATCAGCTAGAGTGTCCACCTGCTCCTTTGTGACGGAGACCAGGGAGGACAAAGCAAAACCATCTGCAAGAACACAAGTGCCTGATGTGCTTGGTTCTGCAGTGGTGCCACGGCTAGTGCTAGAAACCAATGCCAATGGCTGTGGCAAAGAGCTTCTGTGCACAGCAAGAGATGCCTTGGCAATCTCTGTGGACTTCAGCTTGCTAAAGAGTTCATCACAGGTCAATGTGTCATAGCCTGTGGACTCCTCAATGCTGGATATCTTCACTTCCCATATGCTACGGTCAAGAGCATAGAGAAGCTTGATAGCCCTATCGTGATCACTGTAAGAAAGCGTCCCGTTGGATCGCAAGTTACTCACTATCGCATCAAAACGAGAAAACATGGCATCTACAGATTCACCAGGTGCCTGCACAAACAGCTGATACTGTTGATTGTAGGTGCTTTGGCGTCTGGCCTTAATCTGAGCAGAGCCCTCATGAAAGACAGTGAGTGTTGTCCAAATTTCCCTAGCAGTCCTAAGGTGCTGCACCCTATCAAACTCACTCCGACTCAGACCAATGAACAGTATGTTCCTTGCCTTGGAGTTGGCAATATACTGATCTTTTTCAGTTTGAGTGGTGCGGGTATCAGGGATGGAGTATTGTGAGTCCACAATCTCCCAAATTGCATTTCCTTGGCTTAACAAGTAAGCCTCCATGCGCACCTTCCAGTATGCAAAATCTGTCCCATCGAACAGAGGAATTTTACTGCCTCTATCCATGTCGCCAACAGATCACAAAACCGGTTAAGGTCAACTGGTGATCTTAACTTGCTCTGATACCAATTGTTGGACCGGAAACGGCGACCAGAGGGGGGGTGAATGGGAGCTTTTAAAATTTCGGGCTAAAAACTTAGCCTTCGGTTCTGTCCTGTCTTCTGCGGAACAGGCTTCGAACACTACCTTCGAAGGTCTGGTTCGGAGGTACTTCGACAGCTCCGAACACAGGCTTCGCAGGAGCAAAAGTTCGAGGCCAAGAAGACTTCGCTCCACGAACAACCCTCGAAAATCTACTCTGCTAAGTCAGTGCAGGCTCCGCACACGAGGTGCTTCGAGCAGGCTTCGCACTTCACCCTTCGCAAGAGTGGACAACCCTCTGAGGACTTCGACCAAGTACTTGGCGACAGCAACTGGTGCTGGGCTTCGTACGCGAAGGTCTACACGCACACAAAGCGGACCACGCTAAGGGCTTCGACACAAGAAGCACTACGGGAAACGATCAGGGCTTCGCTAGTAAGCAGCGAGGTCTTGCCTCGTGTTACACAGAGCGACAGCACACTGAAAAACACACTTCGCGAGAAAAACACCCTTCGCCAAGACAGGCTTCGGTGAACTAAAAACTAGCGAGGTATGCAACGCGAGCTCAAGCAAAAGCACACAGAAGCAGGGCTTCGCCGCTTGAACAAGGAACACAAAATGTATTGAACTCTGGATGAAAACCAGCGAGGTCTGTGTACAGGAGCTCAACAGTAAATGCTCAAAGTGTTAAATGTTACCTACTGAGCCCCCATATTTATAGCCCACGGCTTCATCCTAAGGAAGTGACTACATTACCCCTAGGGTTTACATCCAATTTGTCTCTTCAGAACTAAGGGGTACAAAAGGTAGTCCACCTTTATTCTGGAGGCTTCTCTGTCAGCTGCAGAGGGGATAGTGTCAGCCTTTTTCAGAACAGACAGTGTCAGCCTTTACAGTGTTGACTTCTGGAACCTCCCTTCGCACCGGAGGGTGCGGTAGCTTCGACGAGAAGCCTGCAGCCTGTTGGCCTTCGCTCCGCCGAAGAAGTCCTTCGATACAGTGACGGTTTTGAGCCGAAGCCGTCAAAGCCCCTTGGGCCTTCGCACCACCACCTCCGGAGTGGACCACCACGGCTTCGCAGCTACTCCCAGCTCGAACACCGTCCGTCCGTGTACCGAAGCCATGCATGGCCGAAGTACCACAAGTCATCCTCACTCCGAAGCCCCACCTTCGGAGTACCACCCTTCGAAGTCCCTCCTTCGTCCAAGGCCTCCGCATGAAGCATTCCATGAGCACTCTGTCGCAGTGCCTCACTCCGAGCACACTCCTCGACGAGCCTCACCCGGACTATGCCTTCGATGCGCCTCGACTTCTGAGACCTTCGTCGGGTACCTTCGAGTGTCTCCCTCCGGAGCACACTTCGAACCTTTACCTCCGCAGAGGACTTGATCCATCCGACTCCGAAGTCACTCCATCCGGAGTACCTTCGAAGTGCCTCGCCTCCGAGGACTTGTCTCGGAGTACCTTCAGCCGGACCCACGCTCCGCACTCTCTGCCTTCACCTGGCACGCCTCGACCCGAGGACCGACCCGGACCACCTTCGCAGCCACCGTGACGGAGCTCCCCGCTCCCCTGGCATCAAGCCTCCCGCTTGACCCAGGTTCACCCGGCTCGAACCTTGTCCATCGCCTCCGAAGTCCCTGCGCACCACAGATAAGCAAACAAGTGTATCTAGTACTCCGGAGACCTCTCCGGGTTAGCAACCTCCGGTACACACTCCGGTGTACCGCCCAAAGTACCGAAGCCATCGGTACGAACCCAATCATCGCATACTGTCGGACCCCTCCGACGAGCACACTCCGCTGCAACAGCTGCAGCAAGCAAACACCTCCGAACACCCTTCGGAGAACCACCTCCGAACACCCTTCGGAGGTACCCTTCGAACAGAGGGTAAAAAGCCTGTCAATCACTCATCACAAAACACCGAAACCAACCTTGGTTTCTCACATTACAATAACAATCTTGGTAGTATCTCAAGTGGGTCTATCCAACACCATCTTCTCCAACATGTGTCCACATCATTGATTTGACATCTCTATGTCTATGATCTATAAAACGTAATCATCAATCAGTCAGATATGCTAATCTATGTGTCATCACTGTCGCACATGATGACAAGATCTGAGATCCTTTTGAACAATACCGTTATAACACAAATAGTTTCACATAATAAGTCATCAACTAATTAATCAAATGTTAACGATATTTATTCAAGGAACACGATAACAATTATCCTCACATATTAACATAGATACTACTAGCATCTTCCACATACACATGACTCACTTATGCAAGTATCTAATACTCATGGAGCTTAGGTACGCCTCATGCTTGGGCTGTGGAAAAGGCTTGTCAACAGATCTGCCATGTTCAAATCCGTGTGCACCTTACAAATCTTCATATCACCTCTCTCAATGGTCTCACGGATCAGGTGATATTGCCGAAGTGTATGTTTGGACTTCTGGTGTGATCTAGGCTCCTTGGCTTGCGCAATGGCACTACTATTATCACAATAGAGGTCCACTGGACCAGACGTACTAGGAACAACACCTAGCTCAGAAAAAAAACTTTCTGATCTAAATAGCCTCTTTCATAGCTTCTGAAGCAACGATATACTCAGTTTCTATTGTAGAATCGGCCACCGTCTCTTGGTTGGAACTCTTTCAACTCACTACGCCTCCATTGAGGTAGAACACAAAACCAAATTGCGATCGAGAATCATCTTTATCGGCCTGAAAGCTAGCATCGGTGTAACCACTTACAATGAGCTCCTCTTCACCACCGTACACTAGTAACATTTCCTCATTCCTTCTCAAGTACTTGAGGATACTCTTTACTAGCATCGGTGTAACCACTTACAATGAGCTCCTCTTCACCACCGTACACTAGGAACATTTTCTCATTCCTTCTCAAGTACTTGAGGATACTCTTTACTACAGCCTAGTGACTTTCACCCGGGTTCGACTGGTACATGCTCGTAACACCTAGAGCATATGAAACATTTAGGTGCGTACACAACATGGCATACATGATGGATCTAATTGCGGAGGCATACGTGATCACACTCATCTTCTCTAGCTCATCAGGTGTCACGACACACTGAGTCTTACTAAGAGAAATACCATGTGACATTGGCAGAAAACCCTTCTTGGAATTTTGCATTTTGAACCATTCCAAAACCTTGTCAATGTATATACTCTAGCTTAATCCAATTAGTCGTTTTGATCTATCTCTATAGATATTTATGACCAAAATGTATGCTGCCTCTCCATGATCTTTCATCAAAAAACTATTTTTAGTAATGTCTTGACAACATTCAACAAAGGTATGTCATTTCCGATCAATAATATGTCATCCACATATAAGACTAGAAACACAAGTGAGCTCCCACTAGCCTTCTTATAAACACAAGGCTCTTCTTTGTTCTTGATGAAGCCAAACCCTTTGACTACCTCATCAAAATGAAGATTCCAACTCCGAGAAGCTTGCTTCAGTCCTTAAATGGACTTCTAAAACTTACAAACTTTCCTAGCATTTTTCGGATCGTCAAGACCTTCAGGTCGTGTCATGTACACATCCTCACTTAGGTTTCCATTCAGGAAAGTCGTCTTGACATCCATTTGTCATATCTCATAATCATAAAATATGGAAATTGCTAGGATGATCCGAATAGACTTAAGCATTGTGATGGGCGAAAACTTTGCATCATAATCAACACCTTGATTCCGTTTGAAATCTTTCGCCACCAATCGTGCCTTGTATATGTGAACATTTCCATCAACGTCTATCTTAAAAATCCATCTACGCTCAATAGTGTTTATACCATCGGGTGGATCGACCAAGTTTGGAACTTGGTTTTCTTGCATGGACTCCAATTTTGTCTAGATTGGAACTTCCAATCTAACTCTTCTGTCGCAAATATTGGAACTTCCCATCACTGTTTTCGCATAGGTCTTAGGCTCATCGTTGTCCAACAACAACACATCGCGCTGCCTAGTGGTCAAAAACACGTACCACTCTGGTGCGTAACTCACCCTCCCGGACCTTCGTGGGACTGGTGTCTCTACAACATGTTCTACAACACCTTATGCATCCTATTATTGTTCAGTGGGATCTAGAAAACCTTCCAATGGCTCTCGAACCTCTTCAAGATGCATTGTCCTCCCACTAACTCCTTTTGTGAGAAACTCTTTATCAAGGAGTACACCATTCTGAGTGACAAACACTTTGCCCTCTTCTCTATTATAGAAATAGTATCCATTGGTTTCCCTAAGATACCCCATAAAGAATCACTTGTCAGACTTTAGGAGTGAGCATGTCATATGTCAAACGTTTGACATATGCCTCACAACCCCAAATCTTTAGAAAAGATAAATTGGGATGCCTCCCAGACCACACCTCATATGACGTATTCTCTACTAAATTAGATGGAACTATATTTATCATAAAAGCGGCAGTTTCTATCGCGAGTCCCAAAAATGATAATGGAAGATCAACACGACTCATCATCGACCGAACCATGTCCAACAAGGTGCGGTTCCTCCACTCGGACACTCCATTCCACTAAGGCATGCTAGGTGGAGTCAGCCGTGGAACAATTCCACACTGCTTTAGATGATCACTAAACTCATGGCTCAAATATTCACCTCCATTATCAGATCGTAGAAATTTAATTGTCTTTCCCGTATGATTTTATACTTCATTTTGGAACTCTTTGAACTTTTCGAAGGACTCCCACTTATGCCTCAACAAGTAGACATAACCATATCTACTAAAGTCGTCGGTAAAAGTGATAAAGTACTGAAAGCCATTCCTAACCGTGTGAAATAGGCAGTTTACGTATGGGCCGATGAGCGCTTTCTGATGGCGAATAAGATATGACATTGAATTGAAGATAACCTATCATCTTGTACTCCGACAGAAATAAATAAAACATGCCAGATAACATGTCTATATCATGAAAATCATCACAATAACTAGATCAGACCTAACCAAGACAGTAGCTAATCACGATGATCTTCATAATATGTCAAAGTATCGAGCATGCTCTATTTAGATGTATGGTATACAACATGTTAAAGATATAATAGCAATAGATGTCAGGCTTAACCAATGAAGCCTCAACCTACCACACCTAGATCACATCAATCTAAGAGATCAATCTGATGCAACTTTAGACCTAGCCAATACACTGCAATAAACCGACAATCGTACTATTTTAGCTAATGTCTTCAAGAGATCAAATTGATACAACCATGAAAACACTGACCTAGTCGATACGATCGTCAGGGGTGGCGAGACTCACCTCTTCGCCGGAGATCGGAACGATGTAGCCCAGCTCCGAGTGTCGAATCCCACCGGGATTAACCTTGGGAAGACAAGGGTAGCAATGCGGTGAGTAGTTGTTTGACAGAGATGTGTGTTTAACCTCGATGTGTACATATTTATAGTCCAGAAACTTGCCATCCAAGTATCTTATCCTAACTGATACTGGATATTCTTCATCTTCTTCCCACTTTTATCTCCATCGGCTCTTTCTATCCGGTCACGTATGCATCATGGTCGAGCTTCTTTTACCAACTTTGACTGGACCTCCTTTGACTTCCTTTAATTGTGCGACATTCCTAGTGGGCCCCGGGCTCTATCAAATCTTGGCATCGACAGGTACAGAAAGATGTTAGTAGCAACGTCCATTGGCTACCGAGCCAATGTTCATGATATGTATCAAGTGACATGTATCAAACGAGAGAATCCGTAGCTCGTGATGCACGTAAACCATCAGTTGTCATGAGACAAAAGCCTAGCCACTAGGCCGATTAGGCAATCGGCTGATACACAATTCCAGCACCGATCGGGCCGGTGATTGGGCAAGCGATGCAATGTATATTAAGCTGATTGACGATCCCTGATTGAACATTGGAAAGGTGCCAAAGTTACCTTTTTTGTGCATGGGTGGAACGTCAAAAACAGAGCTCGTATGTGTCCTGGAAGATGATTTTAGTGCACGCTGCACCTAGAATCAGAGTTGGACTTGAACTAGAGTTGGATTGGACTTCCAACTTGGCTCAGATGTCCTTGCTGGTCTTCTCCATGTCCTTGCCTCCCTCCATGTACCTCCTTGTTCTATCCAATATTCCTAAGCATAATAAAATCATTAGGTAGTAATGTATTCTTAAAATTATGTAAGGAGATACTTAGGAATGAGCTCAACTTAAGATTCAATTGTCTTTCTCGAGCTCACATTATTGGTCCTTGCATTGCAACAGAAGGGCTATCATGTGTATCTGTAGGAGTCCTCATCACTTCCTTCTTAGCATTTACACGTGTTTTTGGTGTTAGCTTACAAGTTACAACCACTAGATCATAGTGCAATTCATCATATCTCCCATGTTTCGTAGCTCAAGGGTGCTCAAGGATTCTAGCCTATAGAGCAAGTTCAGCCAAATCTTAATCAGAATGCTCGGGTGCCAAAGCATTTTATGGACTTCAGGACGATTCAAGTTGATATGGTGATCCAACTGAGCAAGCCACATGGGAAGAAGATGTAGGCATTATATATAGAATAGTTTCCAATAAACCTAGCTTTGAGGCAAGCCATCTCTCTCAAGGGAAGACGATTGTTACCAAACCTAGGTAGGAGGCATTGTTGGATACACCACAAGAGTCGTGGATAGAGCACGGAAACGGGAAGAGGAAGTCTACCTTGTACTATTATGGGACGGAATGGGCCAATTAACTTGTATATGTGTTTGCACTTGAGCTCTAGGTGTATGTGCTGTTATATGAGGAGAAAGTGCACGTTGTATGAACTATTTCTTGGCGATGACAGTGGATGACTCAAGCGACAGGTTCAAGCGAGTTCATCTATTCAATTCCTTATCGCAAGTTCACTCCATTCCATTGGAGAGATTGGGTGCGAGTATGCTGCTAACACTGTTGTTCTTTATTCCAGTTTTCCAACAATCCATCCTTCCAGATTCTTTGTTCCTAATCTCTATCTAATGTCATCGTTGCTTAGAAATTATTTTTCAGATAGTAAAAAGGCAAAAAGAAAACATGCAAATGAGTTTATAGAAAGACAAAGAAAACATGTATTGAATAATTTTATAATTAATATAAGAAAATGTTATTTTATATTAGTTCAAATATTACATTAAGGCAAAAGTATCGCTTAATGTTTTCACTAGAGCCTCTAAAAAATATTAGTACGACACTACTCGACTTGACTCAACTCAACGACATGTCAAGATCGGGAGGACGTAGGGGCATCGGTGGCCGTGTGCCTTACTGCCTTGTGCCTAGGGTATATGATTTATGGTTTGTGTGTTGTGCCTCTTGAAGATTAAGTTTGATGATCTAATTGATCTTAGATTAGAATAAACTTAGGTGATTAATTTATCCTTTTTATTGTGTCTGAAAAGACACCTCTTCAGAAGCAACACGATGGTTAGAAGTATCACGTCCTTTGCCCCTATAAACTGCTAATACTTCTCCCCCTATAAATGTAAACTTGTTCATTTATTCAATATACACAGGAATCATTGATACCATTTTCTCTCAAATTATCACACTTTATCAGCACTTTTGCTTTCCAAATCGAGCAACAAGACAGAACATGGGAATAAAGACAGATCGAAGAAACATGTAAGGAAATGGTGATGCCCACCGTGACTATCATATTCATCCTCGTGCCTGTCCCGGCTGCGGTCGAATGTCGTCTTCATGCCCCACCTATGTTCATCCATGTATGCCTTCAGCCCTCTAGGTGCCATCGCCCTCGAAGGATGCACCGTTGTCCTATGGCCCAGCGCCAATCGTCGTCAGCTCAGTAGGGAGAGACTCGAGCATCCCTTGGCTTACGGGCGGCCCCTTCACACCACTGGTCATCCCTGATGACGAGATCGGGGCACGGTGCTCACCACCATGCCCTATGCATAGCAATGGCCCATGACCACTGACGCCGCCTCCACTCTCTTCACTAACTCCGGTTGGAAAAAAATGCAGATCTACTTCTTGGCCTACGCCTCCTTCGGTGCACAATGGTGGCGGCAACCGCCGAGCATGTCAGTCCACCACCTAGTTTTGGTCCCCGTGTTAGACCTAGAGCATCGGCGGCCCTAGAATTTGGTCTACGCGTGGGCACATGGGCTCCATCAAGATTTGGGTTCGGGTATCATCCTCCCAGCGTGGAGGAGGAGTACACCCCCCGATAAATTGCCCATTGCGGGCGATGCCGACGTCTCATCGTCATGGTGGTGGTGCAGGTGGGAGAAGTGGTGGCGCAGGTAGGAGAGGTGGCGGCTGGGCAGTGGGGAGAAGGAACCCTAAACGTTAGCCCCCTCCCTGTATATCTCCTCCAACTGGACTTCCATGGACTCCTGACCTAGGCTGTTTTGGTCCACCTACGACCATATTACCCGCCTGCACTATTTCACCACCGGATGGGCTGATCGACTGATCATCTTGGCCTAACCAAAATTAGCAATGTGTTTCCTATTTTTATTTATTTCCTAGGCATAAAGTCCTTTCTTATTTTTAACCCTTGTATATTTTGGTTGTTCGGAAAGTATCCAAATACAATACTGTCTTAGTAGTACATTTATGCTTTAAATCCCTTGAAAAAATGTAATATTGTTTCTATGTATGGTATTGTATTATTGTACTTGTTGACACTAAAATCCGATGATCAAAGTGCCAAGCGCACTGACGCCGATCCGACGATCCAAAAGCGTGTGGATACTTAGAGATAAATCCCTAAGCATAACACGACGCCGATGTCACGTTCCAACGAACCTTGATAGTGACAAGGAAGGGTGGAGTTGACCGGCAATCAAATTATCAGAATAATTCAATTAACCAAAATATGAATAATACAGTGAAAATAAATCTAATCATCCAATTCAAGCCGATTGTACAAAACATGGGAAATACGGTCAGACCGGTCTAGGGATGCTGGTCAAACTGGCCTACAGGCGGCGGTCGGACCGACGATGTAGTAAAGATGGTGCGCGGGTTGGCCAGAGAAGAAAACAGGCCGACTGGGGGCTAGCGGTTAGACCGGCCTTGTGTCACCGGTCGGACCGGTCTGTGCTGGCACGACCCGGTCGGACCGACTAGAGTTGGCTGGTCAGACCGATCGGTGATGTAGAAATCCAACCGGTTCACCGGCTGTTGATAGCAAAAAATGGCATTAAATTGTTAAGATTGTCAAGATATCAATTTTGATAATTTGGGCCAAAAATACACATGTCCTGAATCGGGACGAAGCCCTACAAGACAGAAGGCCCATTGAAGCTATGTGCTTCGGAAACTTCCAGCAGGCCTGCTAGCTTCGGCCCGAAGGCCTTCTGAGGCCTGCCTCGCCGAAGCTTCAGCCCAAGGAGTAGGCTTCGGCGGGCCTGACCGAAGGCCCACTTCGGGCAGGATTTTACAGATAGAGTTTGAGCCTGATTCTGGATAATTTTATCCCTATGCATGATTAGGCCGAATCTTAACAGATTAATCTTAGAGATTAGAAGACTAGCCCGTATAAAAATAGGGGTGAGGCCGGTTCATTAACCCTCCCCAACACAAATCAACACAAAGTCCTAGATTTGAACCGTACCTTTAGTTTTCTGCAACCTTCGTGGGTTTGTCTGGAAGCTCTCCGACGGCCACTTCGGAACAGTGGTAATCCTTGTTACTTCACGTGTGAAGTATCCGTTAATCTATGTAATAGATTGCTATCGCCTTGTTACTTCGCCTGTGAAGTATCCGCTAATCTACATAACAGATTGTTACCTTCGCCCTCTAGTTCAACACTTAGCAGAATTCGGTCCCCAGGCCAAATTGGTACTCGATTTCTGTTCTATTGCAGATTTCCATGCTCGGAGCCCCTTCGCCGGAGGTATTCGGAGCGAGGATACTGGTTTCGGAGGCTACCAGAACACCCCTCGGTAGAAATACTGCTTCGACTACCCGTGCTGGACCATCACATTGTTGTCGGTTTGACCGAGTTATGTGCACCAACACGCTTCACAACAGGCTTTGTCATGACAGGCTTTTCCACGTTCGTACCCCGCGTCAGATGAAGTCACGCCAGTGCGTTGCGTTCGATTTATTTTTATTGTATCAGAGACTTCGCGTCGAACCCTACCGTTTGGAGGTGATTGTCGCGTCGAGATTTGTTCGTAGCCTGCCTTCGGCCAGATCAGCCCGAACGCCGAAGGAACCCTTCAGCGGGACCCTTCACATCAAACGCTGAAGGTACCGTTCGGCAATACCCTTCACACTATATACTTCGGATCAGTTTGGCTTTGCTCGGCTTGCTGATTTATTCTGTTTAATATATTTCTTTTTCGCTAATTGGACTATTTCTGTGTGATCTGATTACCTGGCGACTCCACCCCCTTACCACGATTAAGGGTAGTTGGAACGCGACATCGGTGTTGTGTTATGCTTAGGCTTGTCCCTAAGTATCCACACACTTTTGGATCGTCGAACTGACCCAAGTGTGGAGGCACGTTTTCGTGTCAACACACTTTTGGCGACTCCGCTGGGGAGGGCTATGCCAACATGATGAGTACATCTACATCGGCCACCGGTACGTATACAATGACTACTACGTCTACATTGCCGATGGATCCCATGGGAGGCACAGATATCGACAACCGCAACATCATGACACCTACCCTTGAGGATATTCCCATAGCAGACCGAGCAGAGATCGAGGCAAAAATGAAGGCACTCAAAGACCTAATGATTGGGAGCTACGTCAAGACACGCGCAGGCTTCATCAAGCACGAAGTCAATGTCCCCGACCTCACTCAGATCTAGGTAAAACCGGTATCGCCTCGTTTATCTTCTTTAGAAATTGAGCAGAAAATAACTACATCAGTAGATCAAGCCGTTAGCGCTTCGCTAGACAACCATTTATATTTGGCAGTTAGCTCTCAAATAGAGGTGACACTTAGAAGGTTCGGCTTTATCGAGGCCGTACCACTAGCTTCGATTGCTAGTATACCGCCGATAAATTGCATTTATAGTAGAACTGACGCTAGTACCGACAAAGCCATTAAGTCTCCAACCTCAATATCCATGGTCGAGACCAATCACTATACTTACGGCCAAACTAGCACCGCCTATCATGCGCCGCCTCCACATACACCAGCGCCATTTTTGCCCATGATGCCCGTGCCGCATGCACAAGTGCATAGACCTGAACACGTCGTACATCCCGATTTAGTGCATGAAGAGGAACCTCGCAGCCGGCTCACCAGCATACCTCCGTGTGTCACGCCCCCGCATGAGAGACGTGCACAAGCAGTGCCCCAGGATGACATTGAGGAGCAGATCCGCGCACTGTTTAGGGAGTGCACCGGCTTCATACCTAGGGGTCGAGCTAGGGTTTACCGAAAGTCATACCCCAATCATTTCGACACAATACCTTACCCTCACGGCTATAGAGTCCTTGAATTCACCAAGTTCGACGGCGAGGGTAACACAACCATGCTAGAGCATGTCAGTTAGTTTTAGCACAGTGTGGAGAGGCTAGTGAGTCGGGCGACTTAAAGCTTAGACTATTTTTTCTCTCACTGTCCGGCACCGCTTTCACTTGGTTTTCGGCACTCCCGCCGAACTCTATCCAAACGTGGGCTGAATTAGAACAAAAATTCCATGATTACTTCTACACGGGTGAGACAGAACGTAGGCTTTCACACTTGACATCGGTTAGACAGAAATCTAGCGAGAATGTCTCTGAGTATATTAAGCATTTTCGAGATACCAGGAATCAGTGTTTAAGTCTTAATATTTCAAAAAGGGATTTGGCGGATCTAGCGTTTAGCGGGTTGTGTTCTGAAATTAAAGAGAGACTAGACAACCAGCACTTTTTATAAGTTAGCCAAGTCTTACAACAGGCTCCGGTCTAGGAAGGCCGAGCCAAGGATAAAAGGTTTATTAAGACGTTTAACAAGCCTAGGGCTGAGGTCCACATCATGAAACACTCCGATGAGGAAGAATCAGAAGAGGAAGAAGATTCAGCCGATATGTACGCGGCATAATGGGTTTGGAACGCTAAAAGCAAGCCTGTTACTTGCTCCGAGTTACAGCCGTCTCCCGCTAAGAATTGGCTTAGCGAGGTCAAATACTTGTTTGATATAACTAAGTGTGATAAAATATTTGATTTCCTCTTGAAGAACCAGCTTCTCAGGTTGCCTAAAGGCCAAGTCATTCCATCTACCGACGAGCTAAAGAAACATCCATACTGTAAGTGGCATGATTCGCATTCGCATTATACTAACGACTGCAATATTTTTCGTTGACAGGTTCTGAGAAACCAAGGTTGGTTTCGGTGTTTTGTGATGAGTGATTGACAGGCTTTTTACCCTCTGTTCGAAGGGTACCTCCGAAGGGTGTTCGGAGGTGGTTCTCCGAAGGGTGTTCGGAGGTGTTTGCTTGCTGCAGCTGTTGCAGCGGAGTGTGCTCGTCGGAGGGATCCGACAGTACGCGATGATTGGGTTCGTACCGATGGCTTCGGTACTTTGGGCGGTACACCGGAGTGTGTACCGGAGGTTGCTAACCCGGAGAGGTCTCCGGAGTACTGGATACACTTGTCTGCTTGTCGGTGGTGCGCAGGGACTTCGGAGGCGACGGACAGGGTTCGAGCCTGGTGAACCTGGGTCAAGCGGGAGGCTTGATGCCAGGGGAGCGGGGAGCTCCGTCACGGTGGCTGCGAAGGTGGTCCGGGTCGGTCCTCGGGTCAAGGCGTGCCAGGTGAAGGCAGAGAGTGCGGAGCGTGGCTCCGGCTGAAGGTACTCCGAGACAAGTCCTCGGAGGCGAGGCACTTCGAAGGTACTCCGGATGGAGTGACTTCGGAGTCGGATGGATCAAGTCCTCTGCGGAGGTAAAGGTTCGAAGTGTGCTCCGGAGGGAGACACTCGAAGGTACCCGACGAAGGTCTCAGAAGTCGAGGCGCATCGAAGGCATGGTCCGGGTGAGGCTCGTCGAGGAGTGTGCTCGGAGTGAGGCACTGCGACAGAGTGCTCATGGAATGCTTCATGCGGAGGCCTTGGACGAAGGAGGGACTTCGAAGGGTGGTACTCCGAAGGTGGGGCTTCGGAGTGAGGATGACTTGTGGTACTTCGGCCATGCATGGCTTCGGTACACGGACGGACGGTGTTCGAGCTGGGAGTAGCTGCGAAGCCGTGGTGGTCCACTCCGGAGGTGGTGGTGCGAAGGCCCAAGGGGCTTTGACGGCTTCGGCTCAAAACCGTCACTGTATCGAAGGACTTCTTCGGCGGAGCGAAGGCCAACAGGCTGCAGGCTTCTCGCCGAAGCTACCACACCCTCCGGTGCGAAGGGAGGTTCCAGAAGTCAACACTGTAAAGGCTGACACTGTCTGTTCTGAAAAAGGCTGACACTGTCCCCTCTGCAGCTGACAGAGAAGCCTCCAAAATAAAGGTGGACTACCTTTTGTACCCCTTAGTTCTGTAGAGACAAAATGAATGTAAACCCTAGGGGTAATGTAGTCACTTCCTTAGGATGAAGCCGTGGGCTATAAATATGGGGGCTCGGTAGGTAACATTTAACACTTTGAGCATTTACTGTTGAGCTCCTGTACACAGACCTCGCTGGTTTTCATCCAGAGTTCAATATATTTTGTGTTCCTTGTTCAAGCGGCGAAGCCCTGCTTCTTTGTGCTTTTGCTTGAGCTCGCGTTGCATACCTCGCTAGTTTTTAGTTCACCGGAGCCTGTCTTGGCGAAGGGTGTTTTTATCGCGAAGTGTGCTTTACAGTGTGCTGTCGCTCTGTGTAACACGAGGCAAGACCTCGCTGCTTACTAGCGAAGCCCTGATCTTTTCCCGTAGTGCTTCTTGTGTCGAAGCCCTTAGCGTGGTCCGTTTTGTGTGCGTGTAGACCTTTGCGTACGAAGCCCAGCACCAGTTGCTGTCGCCAAGTACTTGGTCGAAGTCCTCAGAGGGCTGTCCACTCTTGCGAAGGGTGAAGTGCGAAGCCTGCTCGAAGCACCTCGTGTGCGGAGCCTGCACTGACTTAGCAGAGTAGATTTTCGAGGGTTGTTCGTGGAGCGAAGTCTTCTTGGCTTCGAACTTTTGCTCCTGCGATGCCTGTGTTCGGAGCTGTCGAAGTTCCTCCGAACCAGACCTTCGAAGGTAGTGTTCGAAGCCTGTTCCGCAGAAGACAGAACAGAACCGAAGGCTAAGTTTTTAGCCCAAAATTTTAAAAGCTCCCATTCACCCCCCCCTCTGGTCGCCGTTTCCGGTCCAACAGGTTCAATCAGCCATAGAGGAAGGATGATTTAAGATAGACCCCAGCCCAAATATGAAGTTGGACAAAGACCCCTTTCCCGTGAACACCGTCGATCTCGACAAAAATAAAGTGCTGATTCGGCCAGAGCAGGCTGATTCAACTAGCCGATTGAACCTGTCGTCGAAAAACATTGCAATCATTAGTATTATGTGAATGCGAATCATGCCACTTACAATATGGATGTTTCTTTAACTCTTCGGCAGATGGAATGACTTGACCTTTGGGCAATCTGAGAAGCTGGTTCTTCAAGACAAAATCAAATAATTTATCACACTTAGTTATATCAAATGAGTACTTGACCTCGCTAGGCTGATTCTTGGTGGGAGACGGCCGCAACTCAGAGCAAGTGACAGGTTTAGTCTTATTGTTCCAAACCCATTCGGCCACGTACATGTTGGCAGAATCCTCTTCTTCTTCTGGAACACTCCTCATCGGAGTGTTCCATGATAGGGATATCAGCTCTAGGCTTGTTAAACGTCTTGATAAACCTTTTATTTTTAGCTCAGACTTCCTGGACCAGAGCCTGTTGCAAGACTTGGCTAACTTCTAAAAGATGCTGGTTGTCTAGTCTCTCATTAATCTCGGAACGCAACCAGGTAAAAGCTAGATCCGCCAAATCCCTCTATAAAATATTAAGACTAAAACATCGGTTTCTAGTATCCCTAAAACGCTTGATATACTGAGAGACGCTATCATTAGATTTTTGCCTAACCGATGTCAAGTGTGAAAGCCTAAGTTCTGTTTCACCCGTGTAAAAGTAGTCATGGATTTTTTGTTCTAATTCATCCCACGTTTGGATGGAGTTCGACGGGAGTGCCGAAAACCAAATGAAAGCGGTGCCGGATAGTGAGAGAGAAAATAGTCTAAGTTTTAGAGCGTCCGACCCACTAGTTTCTCCACACTGTGCTAAAAATTTAATAACATTCTCTAGTGTGGTTTTGTTACCCTCGCCGTCGAACTTAGTGAATTTAGGGACTCTATAGCCGCGAGGGTAGGGTATTGTATCAAAATGATCGGGGTACGGCTTCCGGTAAACCCTAGCCCGACCCTGAGGTACGAAGCCAGTGCACTCCATAAACAGTGGGCGGATTCGCTCCTCAAAGTCACCTTGGCCCGCTGCCTGTGCACGTATCTCATGCGGGGGTGCGACACACGGCGGAATGTCAGCGTGTCGTCCATGGGCTCCCTCCTCATGCGCTAGCTGTATGACGTGTTCGAGCCTATGCGCTTGTGCATGTGGTGCGGGCAGCGTGGGCAGAGCTGGCACCGGCGTAGGTGGGGCGGCGCGTGGTACTGGGTGCTAGCTTGGCCGTAAGAATAATGACTAGTCTCAGCCATGGATGTCGAGGACGGAGACGTAATGGTTTTTACAGTACTTCCGTCAGTTCTGCTATAAACATGATTTATCATAGGTATGCTAGCAATAGGGGCTGATGGTACGGCCTCAATAAAGCCGAACCATCTAAGCGTTGCCTCTACTTGAGAGCTAACTGCCGAATCTAAACGGTTGGCTAGCGAAGCGTTAACGGCCTGATCTACCGATGCGGATATTTTTTGCTCTATCTCTAAAGAAGATAAACGAGGTGATACCAGTGTTACCTAGATCCGAGCAAGGTCGGGGATGTTGATGTCGCGCTTGATGAAGCCCGCGCGTTTCTTGACGTAGTTCCCAAGCATCAGGTCCTGGAGCGCCTTCATCTTTGCCTCAATATCTGCTCGGTCTTTAGCGGGAATGTCTTCAAGAGTAGGCGCCATGATATTGCGGTTGTCGATATTCGTGCCTCCCATGGGATCCATTGGCGATGTAGACGTAGTAGTCATCATAGATGTACCAGCGGCTGATGTAGATGTACCCATCATGCTGGCGTAGCTTTCCCCAGCGGAGTCACCATAAAGTGTGTTGACACAGAAATGTGCCCCCGCACTTGGGTTAGTTCGACGATCCAAAAGTGTGTGAATACTTAGGGGCAAGCCTAAGCGTAACACAACACCAACATTGCATTCCGACTACCCTTAATCGTGGTAAGGGGGTGGAGTCGCTAGGTAATCATATCACACAAAATAATCCAATTAGCCAAAACAAATATATTAAAAAGAGAAAATCATCAAGACGAGCGAAGCCTGACTGATTCGAAGTATAGTGCGAAAGGTGTCACCGAAGTGTATCTTTGGCGTCTGGTGCGAAGTGTCCCATCGAAGGGTGTCTTCGGCGTTCAGACTGATCTGGCCGAAGACGAACTCCAAACCGATCTGGATGCGATAATCAACTCTGAACAACAGGGTTCGGCGTGAAGTCTCTGATATAGTAAGATACATAATAATGACTTAGACGCAACATGCGGGCGCGACTTCGTCTGACGTGGGGTTCGGGCGTGGTGAAGCCTGTTGCGACGAAGCTTGTTGCGGAGCGTGTTGGCGTGCGGGACCTAGTTAAACTGACAATAGCATGATGGTCTGACACGGGATGTCGAAGCAGCAATGTCGCCGAAGGGTATTTTGGCAACCTCCGAAACTGGTCTCTCAGCTCTGGACACCTCCGACGAAGTAGCTCCGAACGTGGATACCTGCAACAGAGTAGATTCGAGGTACCAATTCGGCCTGAGAACCGAATTCTGCTAAGTGTTGCACTAGGGGCGAAGGTAGCAATCTATTATGCAAACTAGCGGATACTTCACAGGTGAAGTAACAAGGCGATAACAATCTATTACATAGATTAATGGATACTTCACAAGCGAAGTAACAAGGATTACCACTATTCCGAAGTGGCCGGTGGAGGGCTTCCAAGCAAATCCACGAAGTCAAAAATCAGACTCAATCTCTATCTCTGCCCGAAGTGGGCCTTCGGCTAGGCTCACCGAAGCTTGTTCCTCGAGCCAAAGCTTCGACAGAGTGGACCTCCAAAGGCCTTCGGGCCGAAGGATGTAGGCTCACTGGAAGCTTCTGAAGCCCATAGCCTGGTGGGCCTTTGGCCCTTTAGGGCTTCTGATGAGGACATCACTTCACATGATACACACATGGAGCCTCCACCTACAATACTACAAGGACCAATCACGCGCGCCCATGCCCGTCGCTTGATCTATGAGGTTAATTCTTTCCTTAGCAACTATTTCAATATTTGTTTGGATGGGATGCTACTGAATACTAGTGATATTTTGTTGCTTAGGAACATGGGAGATGGAATAGGAGAGTTGGAGTTGAAGACGGAGCCGCACGGATGATTTGAAGTCAAGAATTCGCTGGTTCGGACTACATCGACCACCTTTCACCAAAATGGCCATAACTTCCTCATACGAAGTCCGATTGGCGCGTTCTTTGACTTTTTGGAAAGCTGAGGAGAAGACGGATCGTTTGCCGTTGGTTTCACCTCATTTGGAGTCTCGAGTCGTCCTGTGTATTTAAAACAGTACTGCGTGACAGAACTGGGCCATGTTGGCCATAATCTGAGTCTGTACGTCTTCTAGCCCACAGCCCAAGTCTATTCCCCTTCCACAGGCCGCCGCCCTATATATTCTCACGCCAGCCACCTCTAGGGTTAGGTTTTGCTTTGTTTGCATCTACACTGTTGTGTTTATATCCCGCCTCTTGCACCGGACCGATTGGCTGCTGCATTGGCGTTTGTGAAACCTCACCTTATCTTCGTTTGTCTGTGATTTGGCATTCGATTTGTATCCTTCCTGTTCTTGCTTGTGTTCTTGGGTTCGCTTGCAGGAATTAGCCTTCGTGGCGAGTTCAATCGCGTCCTGCGTGGTTGATAACCAACGGAGACAGTGGTGTAACGATTGCGAGGTTTTGATCCGCCGGACCGGAGCCTTGGATCGCCAACGTCGAGATTCTCCACCAACCCAAGTTTATCCTTTACCTAGCGGAAGATCGGGACCAATCCCCCATCAGTTGGTATCAGAGCTCAGCTTTCCCGTTAGGTAATCTCGATCTGCTTTTGTTTTACCCAGAGTCCAGAAAACCGCACCAAAAAAAAATTCCCCACCGAGAACCCCTTTGAGCCTTGCGATTTTAATTCCAGTTTTAACTTTGTTGAGTTCGTGTTCTTGGTCGAGTCTTGTTGCTGGTTTAGTCATCCCTCTGTGTCGTTTGAGTAGTTGTTCTTGTGTCTCAGAAAAAAAATTTCCCCACCGAAACCCCCCCTTCCGCAACCCTATTTGTTTTCCACCTCTGCTCTTTGTGACCCCCCTTCAGTAAAACAGGCATAACTTTTCGCTCGTTTGGCAGAAAAATCTGAAATTTTTTGAGCGTGTTCCTGACCCGATTTGGGTGGGTACCCTAACCTGCTATGCTGGTTAGCCCTCACCAAAATCGCCAAAAAAATCAGGAAGATAAAGAAAAAAATTGGACAAAGTTTTTGCTCGCCGGACAGCGAACTTGTTTGAATTTTTGTGAGCCACATCCCACCTCAGTTGTAGGTGCCAATTTTTGTGGTTGCATCTCTGGTCATCCTTGTTAAAAAAAATAGAGTGAAAAAAAGGAGAAAAAAAATAAAAAAAGAGAGAAGCGGTCCTGTTTTGTTGCTTGTCCGAACTCTTGTCCGAACTCCTGTCCGAACACTTGTCCGATCTGAGGCAGGCTTTGACTGTTTGTTGCTTGTCCGATCTCTTGTCCGAACTCCTGTCCGAACTCTTGTCCAATCTGAGGCAGTCTTTGGCTATTTGTTGCTTGTCCGATCTCTTGTCTGAACCTTTGTCCGAACTCTTGTCCGATCCCTTGTCCGATCCGATCAGCAGCAAAAAAAAAATTTGTGCACATACCCTTGCCCGATCTCTTGTCCGATCCCTTGTCCGATCTATAGAGAGCTGAATTTGGTCTGTTTTTGCTTCCTTTTTGATTTTTGGGCACATAGTTTCCCTCTATTGCTTGAATTTTCACCTTGGGAGCATTAAGGCCAGCAACTTTGATGAGTACTAGTGAATACTTATTGAACTTGGTTTAACTGTTATTATTATCGCTAATCCTTGCTACTCACTTTGCCTTCCAAGCTACACATTTCTCTTGGTCAGGACAGGTTCATTCCTTGCAATTGCCACCACCCTCCACTTGGTTCATCACCTGTAGGCCGGTGACCTCACTGCGGCGTGGTAAGAACACTTGCAAGCGTGGGTAAGGTGCTTGACGGATTGCCTCCACCCCACACCCACCACCCCACCTAGCTGTTTTACATAGGATTACTCTTTGTTGTTTTATCTTTTCACTAACATGGCAGATAACAGCGGCACCCCTCCATCTGATTTCAATGACTGTGTCTCACGGCGTGCTCTACTAGAGTCTCAGCGGCAAACCCAACATTCCATCGAACGTCTCGCGCGTACTGTGGCTGGCCTAGTGGACCGAATGACTGCCTTGGAAACACGATTGCCTGCTGCACGAGCCAACAATGAACATGTTGAAGAGGAAGACGATCATATTGAAGAGGAAGACGACCTATCCTATGCCGGAAACAATGCCATTGACCCTGATGAGGCTGCACATCATCGCTTTCAGTTCAACCGACAAGGTATGGGCGGCCACCGCAACCGCCCTCCACGAGGTAACAATGACAACCACAGGAACAATGATCCCTACTCTAAGGTAAAATTTTCAGTACCTCCTTTTGCTGGCACCTATGATCCAGATGCATATTTAGATTGGGAGATGTCAGTCGAACAAAAATTTAATGCTCACATGGTTCCTGCTATCCACCGCGTGCGCTTAGCTACTAGTGACTTCACTGGATATGCTCTTCTTTGGTGGACTGAAATAGTTCAGGTTGGCAATGAACCACAAACTTGGGATATGTTGAAACGGCAAATGCGTGGTAGATGGGTCCCTCCTTCATATAAACGTGATTTGAGAAAAAAATTGCAGCGCCTAAACCAAGGAAACAAATCGGTAGAGGAGTATTATCAAGAGTTGCAAATAGGTTGCATGCGTGCTGAAATTGAGGAGGACAATGAGGATAAAATGGCCCGTTTTTATGGTGGTTTAAGACGTGAAATTCAGGATATCATTGATTATAAAGAATACAATACTATCACTCGTCTTTTCCACCTTGCTATGCTTGCAGAAAAAGAATTGCAGGGTCGCCAACAACCACAACGTAGCATGAGAACCAACATTGGTGGTGGCACTTCACGCTCAAGTGGGCAGCAGCAACGACCACCACCACCACCTTCTCGACCGGCGGCTACATCAGCACCCCCTACTTCTACAGCCCAGGTTGGGAGTTCCAAGACTACAGCATCCAAGGCGCCAGCCAAGCCCACCTCCTCGGCGGCCTCTACCGCACGTTCCGCAGTGATCCAGTGTCACCGATGCAAAGGATTCGGACACGTTATGAAGGACTGCCCTAGTCAGCGGGCTTATATTGCTACGGAAGACGGTGGCTATGTAAGTGCTAGTGATGTTGAAGATGAATATGCACTTGCTGCTAACATTGCAGGAGATGATGATACATCCGATGATGACGCTGTTTTTACATCAGATACCTATGCCGACCATGAAGCACTTATTGTACAACGTGTTTTAAGCACTCACATGGAGCAGGACGACCGGGCACAACGGAACAATCTGTTTCAGACCTTCTTCCTCGTCAATGACCGCCGTGTACGTGTCATCATCGACAGTGGTAGTTGCAACAATTTGGTGAGCCTCGACATGGTAATGAAGCTTCAACTTCCCACACGTGCGCATCCACACCCTTACCATGTGCAGTGGTTCAACAATAGCGGTAAGGTCAAGGTAACACAAACTGCTCACATCAAATTTGCCATTGGTACATACTTAGGAGTTGCTGATTTTGATGTAGTACCAATGCAAGCATGTTCTCTGTTACTTGGTAGACCTTGGGAGTATGATACTGATGCTACACACCATGGTAGGAGCAATAAGTATACGTTTATGAACAAAGGAAAGAAAGTTACATTGCTTCCTATGACTCTTGCTGAAATTGTAAAATTTGAACAAGAAAAACATGCTAGGGATGCACAAATGGGCAAACAACCTTCTGAAAATCAGCAAGTAGCTAAGACGCTTTTGAGGCAACAGAAAGATAAAATTGCTTCTCCTTCTTCATCACGAGTTATTAATCTGAAAGGACATGTCATGCTTGCAACTAAAACTGACCTTGCTGAAATTTGTGATGATACTCCCTTGCTATACGGCTTGATTTGCACAAACGTGTTGTTTTCACTTGCGAACATTCCTAGCACTGTTCCTGTTGCAGTCACTGACCTTTTGCAGGAGTTTAATGATGTTTTTCCTGCTGAGATACCACCCGGGCTGCCACCGATACGCGGCATCGAGCACCAAATTCATTTGGTCCCGGGAGCGTCTCTTCCTAATCGTGCAGCGTACCGTACCAATCCGGAGGAGACAAAAGAAATTGAGCGCCAAGTACAGGACCTTCTTGATCGTGGGTACGTCCGTGAAAGCCTTAGTCCTTGTGCAGTACCCGTTCTTTTGGTACCTAAGAAAGATGGTAGTTGGCGCATGTGTGTTGATTGTCGTGCTATTAATAATATCACCATTCGATATCGACACCCTATTCCTAGATTGGATGATATGCTTGATGATCTTAGTGGTGCCATTATCTTTTCTAAGATCGATCTCCGTAGTGGCTACCACCAAATTCGCATGAAACTAGGTGATGAATGGAAAACTGCTTTTAAAACAAAGTTTGGATTATATGAGTGGCTTGTCATGCCTTTTGGACTTACTAATGCACCTAGTACCTTCATGCGCTTGATGAATGAAGTCCTACGGCATTTTATAGGATGCTTTGTGGTTGTATACTTTGATGATATCTTGGTTTATAGCAAGTCTCTCACTGAACATGTTGAACACCTACGTGCTGTTTTTTCTGTCCTCCGTGAGGCTAGAATGTTTGGTAACCTTGAGAAGTGCACGTTTTGCACGGACCGAGTTGTGTTTCTTGGATATGTTGTCACTTCACAGGGTATTGAGGTTGATGCGGCAAAGGTAGAAGCAATCAACAGCTGGCCGCAACCCCAAACTATCACACAGGTACGTAGTTTTCTTGGTCTTGCAGGTTTCTACCGGCGTTTTGTGAAAGATTTCAGCACCATAGCCGGTCCTTTACATGAGTTGACCAAGAAGGGAGTTACTTTTACTTGGGAACCAGCACAAGAACAAGCTTTTGCCACACTCAAGGATCGCCTTACACATGCACCTCTACTTCAGTTACCCGACTTCGGTAAGCCTTTTGAGTTAGAATGTGATGCTAGTGGTTTTGGATTAGGAGGTGTGCTGCTGCAAGGAGGTAAACCCGTGGCCTATTTTAGTGAGAAATTACATGGCCCACAGTTGAACTATTCTACCTATGATAAGGAATTATATGCCTTAGTGCGTGTGCTTGAAACTTGGCAACATTACCTTTTGCCTAAGGAGTTTATTATTCATTCGGATCATGAAGCATTGAAGCATATACGTAGTCAAGCAAATCTGAATAAACGACATGCTAAATGGGTAGAATTTATTGAGACTTTTCCATATATCATTAAGCATAAGAAAGGGAAAGATAATGTGATTGCTGATGCTTTGTCTAGACGATATACATTGCTTTCTCAACTTGATTATAAGATCTTTGGTTTAGAAACATTGAAGGACATGTATGCTACTGATTTGGACTTCAAAGATGCTTTTGCAAATTGTACAAATGACCGTGCTTGGAACAAATATGTGCTGAATCATGGATATCTTTTTCGTGCTAACAAGTTATGCGTTCCGGCTAGCTCTCTTCGCTTGTTGTTATTGCAGGAAGCACACGGTGGTGGTTTGATGGGTCATTTTGGATCAAAGAAAACCGAAGATGTGCTGTCCACACACTTCTATTGGCCTATGATGAGACGCGATGTTGAGCGCTATGTGGCACGATGCACTACTTGCAATAAAGCTAAGTCCCGTCTAAACCCACATGGTCTTTATATGCCTCTGCCCGTTCCTAGCATACCTTGGGAGGATATTTCTATGGATTTTGTGTTAGGATTACCTAGAACTAGGAGGGGGAGAGATAGTATTTTTGTGGTGGTAGATCGTTTCTCTAAAATGGCGCATTTTATACCTTGTCACAAGAGCGACGATGCTACAAATGTTGCTGATTTGTTTTTCAGAGAGGTCATACGCTTGCATGGAGTTCCCAATACCATCGTTTCAGATCGTGATGCCAAATTCCTAAGTCATTTTTGGAGGACGTTGTGGCATAAGTTGGGGACGAAGCTGCTGTTTTCTACTACTTGTCACCCCCAAACGGATGGACAAACGGAGGTCGTCAACCGCACATTGTCCACCATGTTGAGGGCTGTTTTGAAGACCAACTTGAAGCTTTGGGAAGAGTGTCTACCTCATATTGAGTTTGCATATAATAGGTCAGTACACTCCACTACTAAGGTAAGTCCGTTTCAAGTAGTCTATGGCTTTAATCCGCGTGCTCCTATTGATTTGCTACCATTACCACCATCTGAAAACTTGAATTTTGATGCTACTACACGTGCTGAATTGTTACTTAAGATGCATGAAACTACTAAAGCAAACATAGAGAAAATGAATGAGAAATATCGTGCTTATGGTAGTAAGGGTAGAAAAGAGATAACATTTGAACCGGGTGATCTTGTTTGGTTGCACTTGCGCAAGGATCGTTTTCCTGATTTACGAAAGTCTAAATTGATGCCCCGTGCTGATGGTCCTTTCCGTGTGCTTGAGAAGATAAATGACAATGCATATAAGCTTGAGTTGCCTGCAGCTTTTGGGGTTAGTCCCACATTTAACATTTCAGATTTAAAGCCCTATTTGGGAGATGATGATGAGCTTGAGTCGAGGACGACTCCAAATCAAGAGGGTGAGGATGATGAGGACATCACTTCACATGATACACACATGGAGCCTCCACCTACAATACTACAAGGACCAATCACGCGCGCCCATGCCCGTCGCTTGAACTATGAGGTTAATTCTTTCCTTTGCAACTATTTAAATATTTGTTTGGATGGGATGCTACTGAATACTAGTGATATTTTGTTGCTTAGGAATATGGGAGATGGAATAGGAGAGTTGGAGTTGAAGACGGAGCCGCACGGATGATTTGAAGTCAAGAATTCGCTGGTTCGGACTACATCGACCACCTTTCACCAAAATGGCCATAACTTCCTCATACGAAGTCCGATTGGCGCGTTCTTTGACTTTTTGGAAAGCTGAGGAGAAGACGGATCGTTTGCCGTTGGTTTCACATCATTTGGACTCTCGAGTCGTTCTGTATGATTAAAACAGTCCTGCGTGACAGAACTGGGCCGTGTTGTGTTGGCCATAATCTCTGAGTCTGTACATCTTCTAGCCCACAGCCCAAGTCTGTTCACCTCCCACAGGCCGCCGCCCTATATATTCTCACGCCAGCCACTTCTAGGGTTAGGTTTTGCTTTGTTGCATCTACACTGTTGTGTTTAGATCCCGCCTCTTGCGCCGGACCGATTGGCTGCCGCATTGGCGTTTGTGAAACCTCAACTTATCTTCGTTTGTCTGTGTTTTGGCATTCGATTTGTATCCTTCCTGTTCTTGCTTGTGTTCTTGGGTTCGCTTGCAGGAATTAGCCTTCGTGGCGAGGTTAATCGCGTCCTGCGTGGTTGATAACCAACGGAGACAGTGGTGTAACGATTGCGAGGTTTTGATCCGCCGGACCGGAGCCTTGGATCGCCAACGTCGAGATTCTCCACCAACCCAAGTTTATCCTTTACCTAGCGGAAGATCGGGACCAATCCCCCATCAGCTTCGGCCCAACCCGGGACATGTGTATTTCTGGCCCAAATTACCAAAATTTGATATTTTGACAATCTTAACCATTAATGCCATTTTTTGCTATCAACACGAAGGGGTCAAGGAAGTTGGAGGGTGGCTTCGGACCATAGTGGCCGAACCCTCCACATGGTGGCTTCAGACCACAGTGGCTGAACCCTCCGCATGGTGGCTTCAGACCACAATGGCCGAACCCTCCACACGATGACTTTGGACCACATTGGCCTAACACCCCCTATGGTGGCTTTGGACCCCAGTGGCCAAACCCTCCGTACAATGGCCTCGGACCCCAGTGGTCGAGCTCCATGCAGAACGAGTTCAGACCCAAATGGCTGAACCCAACTCCGCTCTAGATGAACCCTCCGGCGGGAGGCTTCGGCCCGCACTAGCTGAACGTACCTCAGGCCTGGCAGGACCCCTCGCTGATATGGTCTAAGATATCGTCGACCTAGCTGAACCCCACGGGGTAATGGGTTCGGCTCATAGTGGACAAAGCCACTGGAGCCACCGATGCCCCCGCCATACAATTGTGCGGGGACCCCGTGGGCTCTGTACGTATCACAATCGGAGCATCCTTCGCAAAATAACATTGTCCCTTGTTTTTCTTCGGAGTATTATAACTGGCAGGGAAAAACAGACGTAGTGAAGGGAGGTATCGTCCACAGGCTGTCCGTAGTACCTCCGAATCGACTCGCGTAGGATGAAGCCAAAGGAGATGAATGCGAAGAAGCAAAGGACATGGAGTCCGAAGCTATCATAGTTAAAATAGGGTCTCAGGAAGTCCCAATCCAGAAGGCCCCTTCACCGAAGCCTGATAGAGGTAAGTCCCCTACTCCAGCCGAAGCCAGCGCCGGAGCCTGGTCCGATCGGCCAAACTAGGTCGGTCCGATTGACAGGGTCCGCCGCGAACGCCCCTCCGACTATGAAACATGAGAGGCCAATCCGGGTGGTACCCCTTCAGCAAAAAACAACAGGGACAGGGCAGTGGTTCCTGGTACCAAGCCACAACCATCTTGGGCACCTCCAGGTATGTCCAAATCACAGAAAAGGCGTCTACAATGCCTACGGGTACAGGAGATGCGTGAAAAGAGAGCCGAGGATGAGCGAGATGCCATCTTTGAGGAAATCCGCCCTCGGCCAACGATGAGACAAGTATGGAGGATCAAGTCGGTTGAGATAACCAACCCGACTACTAGTCCAAGTGACGACGACGATATGCTCGACGACGACTACTCGCTTGTCTCCGAGGGACCCGCACCTCAGACGATGGACATCAACGTCGTCATGCTTCCCGCTGAGTTTGCCCTACCATAGGACAAGGCCAAGGTCGCCCAGTTGAACCTCGGCCCACGCAATGCTATTTTTGAAAAACTCGAGGATCGACTCGCCATCTAAAGACTCTCTACGTTAAGGGTCACATTGACGAGAAGCCGATCTCCAGGATGCTGGTCGATGGTGGCTCCACTGTTAACCTAACGCCTTACTCGCTATTGAAGAAACTTGGCAGGGACGAGGAGGATCTGAAGAAAACTAACTTAATGCTCAACGGCTTCAACGGCGAGAGTTCCGAGGCCAAAGGTGTGCTCTCCATGGAGTTGACAGTAGGCAACAAGACATTGCTTACAACATTCTTCGTCGTTGACATGCAAGGTAACTATAGTGTGCTGCTCGGGCATGATTGGATTCATGCCAACTGCTGCATTCCATCTACTATGCACCAATGCCTGATTCAGTGGGACGGCGATGAGGTAGAAGTTATACCCGTGGATACTTCGGCCCATGTAGCATTGGCCGATGTGTCCATTGATGCCACCCACAACAAAGTAGAATGTATATCGGGTAGGGATCTCTCAGATTACGACTTGGTTAGCCTGTCCGGAGGATGTTTCGTACCAGTGTCTGTAAAGCCGGCTGGTGTAGCACGGCTATTTCTAAATTAGTAGTCATGTGTAGCAAGGGTAATCTAGATTGGCTGAAGTCTCGTGTAGAGCAATATCGTGTAGAGAAATTAGGACAATGTTTTGCGTCGGCCGATCCTTTAGAAGAAATTGACATAGGCGATAGTAGCATCCCAAGGCCGACTTTTGTAAACCAACATTTACAACCTAATGAAAAGGCCGAAGTAATAAAGTTGCTTCGGTCGTACGTCGATTGTTTCGCATGGGAGTATAGTGAGATTCCTGGATTAAGCCACGAGCTCATGGAGCATCGGCTACCTATCAAATCTAGATTTAAGCCTTATAAACAACCTCCTCGTTGCTTTAATTCGGCTGTCTATGACCGAGTTAAAGAAGAAGTGGAACGATTACTCAAGGCTGAGTTTATTAGGCCATGCAGGTGTGCTGAATGGGTCGCTAACATTGTGCCTGTAGAAAAGAAGGCGAGCGACAAGATATGAGTTTGTATTGATTTTAGGGATGTAAACAAAGCCACTCCGAAGGACGAGTACCCCATGCCGATAGCCGACATGCTGATCAATGATGCTTCAGGACACAAGGTACTAAGTTTTCTTGATGGCAACACTGGTTATAATAAGATCTTCATGGCCGAAGAGGACGTCTACAAGACAGCCTTTCGATGCCCTAGTTTTGTCGGTTTGTTCGAGTGGGTCGTTATGACTTTTGGGTTAAAGAATGCTAGCGCTACATATTAGAATGCTATGAATTTGATCTTTCATGACTTGTTAGGGGTTATGTTAGAGGTATACATAGATGATGTTTTAGTCAAATTGGATGCTATGGGTAACCACTTAGTCGATTTGAAAGTTGCTTTTGATAGGATGCGACAGTATGGCTTGAAAATGAACCCACTCAAATGTGCTTTCAGCATGTCAGCAAGCAAGTTCTTAGGATTCATGATTCACGAAAGAGGTATAGAAATTGATCCTAAGAGGCTTGAGAAGATTAGAAACTTCACAGCACCGACATGCAAGAAAGATGTGCAGAAGTTTCTAGGCAAGATGAATTATTTGCATCGCTTTATATCTAACTTGTCTGGCAAGATTGATGCCTTTGTCCCTATACTCCGGCTAAAGAATGAAGCCGAGTTCACTTGGGGGCAAGTCAGCAAAGTGCCTTTGAAAGAATTAAAGAGTGCTTATCGTCACCACCCGTGGTGAGAGTGCCAAAAACCGGGATTCCGTTTCGGCTATACATCGCTGCCGAAGATAGCACAATAGGGGTCGTGCTAACCTAGGAAGTGGAGGGAAAAGAGTATATCATCACATTCTTGAGCCGCCACTTGCTGGACACCGAAACCAGGTACATGTTTGTGGAGCGCTTATGTTTATCACTTTACTACGCATGTACCAAATTACATCACTATCTTCTCCCTACTACATGTATTATCGCTTGCCAAACCGATGTTATAAAATACATGTTGCAAAAGCCGATCTATTCTTAAACGTGAGAAATTATCTAGAACAAACTTTATGGGTTGGTACCTAAACTTGAGAGTTGTTCTTAAGATAGAGAAAAGGATTATGTTCCAGAGGAACCTCACCCCGATGAGCCAGGAGAGGATGCTTCTACAGCAGACAAGCGTGCTTATGAGAAGCATGCTAGTGATTTTGTGGATGTCAATTGTCTCATGCTTGCATGCATGTCATCTAAGTTTCAGAAATAATATGAGGAACACGATGCTTACAATATGATCATAGGTCTCAAGGGCATGTTTCAGAACCAGGTAAGGGCTGGGAGATACAATGTATCTAAATCCTTGTTTAGGAGTAGGCTGGCTGAAGAGAGCCCAATGAGTCCTCATTTGATCAGGATGATTGGTTACATTGAGACTCTAGATAGACTAGGTTTTCCACTAGATCCGTACTTAGCTATTGATGTGATTCTCAGGTCGCTCCCACTGATTTTTGAGCCGTTCATCATGAATTACAACATGGTTGGACTAGACAAAAACTAGCTAAGTTGCATGGGATGCTCAAGACTGCTGAAGAGAGTATTAGGAAATATCTAAATCATGTGATGATGGTTTATAAGGAGAGCAAAAAGAGAAATAGGAAGGGCAATGCTAAGACTAAAGATTCGATCTCTAGTGCTAAGTCTAAACCGTTTGGAAAGTCCAAATCGGGTCCTACTAGCTCTGATGTGTGCCACCACTCCTACAAGCCTAAGCATTGGAAGCGCAATTGCAAGGTATACCTGGAAGAGCAAAAGAACAAGAAGGGAAGTGTGACTTCCACTTTAGGTATTAATGTTCTTGAAATTAATCTCGCTACTCGTCCAAATGATTCATGGGTATTTGATACTGGATCGATGATTCATACTTGCAAATCATTGCAGGGGCTGAGCAGAGTAAGAAAGTGTGCAAGTGGTGAGTTAGATGTCCGCGTTAGGAATGGTGCAAAAGTGGCAGCATTGGCCATCGGTGTTTATTCACTGTCACTACCTTCAGGACTAGTTTTGGAGTTGAATAATTGTTATTTCATTCCCGCCTTAGGCAGAAACATTATCTCTTCTTCATGTTTCGAGGAATATGGTTTTGAGTTCGTAATAAAGAACAAGAGTTGTTCAATATTTTCGAATGGCATGCTCTATGGTGTTTGTCCATTAGTGAATGGATTATATATTCTGAGTCTTGAAGATGCACACGTTTATAACATTAGTACTAAGAAACAACGACTCAATGATTTGAATCCTACTTACGTCTAACATTGTTGTTTAGGTCATATAAATGAGAAGTGCATGTAGAAGGTCCATAGTGATGGATTTTTGGAGTCATTTGATTTTTAATCATATGACACATGCGTGTCTTGCTTACTTGGCAAAATGACAAAGACGCCTTTCACTGGATAGAGTGAGAGGGAGGGTCAGCTATTGTCCATAGTACATACTGATGTGTGTGATCCAATGAGCCACATGGGTAGGAATGGTTTTCTGTACTTTATCACTTTTACTGACGACTTTAGTACATATGGTTATGTATACTTGATGAGGCATAAGTGGGAGTCCTTCAAAATGTCTATTCGGATCATTCTAGCAAATGCCGCATTTTATGGTTATGAGATATGACAAATGGATGTCAAGACGGCTTTCCTAAATGGAAACCTAAGTGGGGATGTGTACATGACACAACCTCAAGGTCTTGACGATCCAGAAAATGCTAGCAAAGTTTGTAAGTTGCAAAAGTCCATTTATGGGTTGAAGCAAGGTTCTCAGAGTTGGAATCTTCACTTTGATGAGGTAGTCAAAGGATTTGGCTTCATCAAGAACGAAGAAGAGCCTTGTGTTTACAAAAAGGCTAGTGGGAGCTCACTTGTGTTTCTGGTCTTGTATGTGGATGACATATTATTGATCGGAAATGACATTCTTTTGTTAAATGTTGTCAGGACTTCATTGAAAAATAGATTTTCGATGAAAGATCTTGGAGAGGCAGCATACATTTTGGGCATAAATATCTATAGAGATAGATCAAAGTGGCTAATTGGATTAAGCCAGAGTATGTACATTGACAAAGTTTTGAAATGGTTCAAAATGGAGAACTCCAAGAAGGGATTTTTGCCAATGTCAAATGGTATTTCTCTTAGTAAGACTCAGTGTGCTGCGACTCTTGATGAGCTAGAGAAGAGGTGATGTGAATATTTGCAAGGTGCACAAGGATTTGAACATAGCAGATCCATTGACAAAGCCTCTTCCACAACCCAAGCATGAGGAGCACCTGAGCTCCATGGTTATTAGATACTTGCGTGAGTGAGTCATGTGTTTTGTGGAAGATGTTAGTAGTTTGTATGCTAATGTGAGAAGATAATTTTTATCTTGTTCCTTAAATAAATGTTGTTTACATTTAATTAATGAGTTGATGACTTGTTATGTGAAAATATTTCTGTTATAATGATATTGTTCAAAAAGGATCCCTGGTCTTATCATCATGTGGGACAGTGATGACACATAGATTAGCACATCTGACTGATTGATGATCAAGTTTCACAGATCATAGACATAGAGATATCAAACCAGTGATGTGGACACATGTTGGTGAACATAGTGTTGGATAGACCCACTTGAGATACTGCTGGGATTCTTATTGTAATGTGCCATAAGTTGTCATCTCAAATGGTGTACCTACAGAGTCCTCAGATCTGAGATCATCATTTGATTCTAGAATGTGTAGTGACACACTTAGATGCTTCCTAACGCTATTCCGTAATGGGGTAGTAATAAGGGTTGTTTTCAGGTGTGTTTGTGAAACATATCTTCAGATGTGAGCGGTCAAGATGGAATTTACCCCTCCTAATAACGGGAGAGACATCGCTGGCCCCTCGAGTTAGTCAGATTGGAAAAGTACAAGGCCATGCCACTATGACTAAAGACTTAGTCATGATTTGAATCAACTACTTGTTCGAGTGAAAATGTCAAGCTATCCAACAAGGGTGGCACGAATCTCACCTTGAGCTTGACTGATGTCGTGTGGCAAAGGGACTGAGGCTTGTGTTATCAAAGGTTCAGTGAAAATTGATTTTGTACACTTTCGGGGGTCAATATGTGCTGCTAGGTACCGCTATTGATCAGTGAGTCAGAAAAGGTTTTTGGTGAACAACCGTTAGTGTATGAACCTATCGGGTGACACACTTAAGGGGGTAGATTGAGAAACATGCAAAGAATTGGTTCTTGTGCAAGTGGGAGATTGAAGGAAGTTCTAACGTGGACGAAAACAGATTGGATCTATTGGATCACGAATTGGTTGTAACCGATTTGTTGGTTTAGAATTATTGGAGGCCAGGTGCTCTCACCTCTATATAAAGAGAGAAAGAGGAGGTCTTGGAGGACAAGCTTTTAATAGTTTAGACCTAGCCACCAGGAACTCCTCTCCTCCCTTTCTTGATATCAAAAGTTGAGATTGAAGAATCTCCCTTTTCTCATGAGCGGTGCTAGCACGCCGACGTGTGAAGGATCCCATCCTTGGACATGTGGATATTATGGAGGCATTGCTCCAATAGTGATGCTCGTGGACTTCTTCTTGTAAATGACTACGTCATCTTCATCGATTGGATCGCAGGGGAACGGCTGGGGCGAGGCGAGGATCAGCGAGGACACACTTTCCTGACATCTTCTTCTACTACACCTAGCGCGTCTTGTGCTAGAAGGTACCGATTTTCTATGATCTCGAACGCACGTGCTTATTTGGCTTTTGATCAAAATTTTGAAATTTCTGGCTAGCGAAGCTTCCCCTTTCCCCAACAGTATGATGCGAAAAATTATTAGCAATTCTATCAGTCATACTCTAAGCACATCAAAGTTCCCACAATCTTTGGATTTCATGTGTACTGCATGTGCACAAGACAAGTTAATTTTAAGACCCTCTAAACTTACAATACAAGCTGAACCACTTAAATTCCATGAACACATTTAACGAGATATTTGTGGGCTTATTTCATCGTTAACTAGATCATTCGGGTATTTTCATGGTTTTAATTTATGCATCTACATAATGGTCCAACGTGTGTCTTCTTTCCACATTAAACCATGTTTTTGCCAAAATAATAAGCTAAACAATAAAATTAAAAGCTCATTATCTAAAATGCTGAATTCAAACAATTCGAATGCACATTGCTGCCGAATTCTCCTATAAGACTTTCAATAACTATTGTTGGGCTTTAGGGATCGAAGTACAACACTCGGTTCCGTATGTCCATGCTCAAAATGGTTTAGCTGAATCCTTGATTAAGTACATAAGTTTATAGAAAGACCACGTTTACATAATTGCAATCCACCAACATCATGTTATGGTCACACAATTTTACACATCGTAGACTTAATTCAACTGTGACCAACTGCATATCACAAAAAATTCATCTATAATTAGTATGTGGAAATCCACCAAGTATTTGCCATTTGCATAAATTTGGGTGCGCCACATATGTTCCAATTTCACCACCGCAACATACCTTAGTGTGACCATATAAATAAATGGGAATTTATGTGGGGTACAAATCTCCATCAATAATAAAGTACCTTGAACCTCTAACAAGGGATCTATTCACTGCTTCGGTACATTGACTGCATCTTTAATGAGGAGCATTTCCTAGCATTAGGAGGAGAATTACAAAACTATAAAGAATGCTCAAATATCAATTGGGATGATAAAAGTATCTCAGTGTTCGATTTACGTAAATAAGAAACTGAATTACAAGTTCAGAAAATATAAACTTAAAAATATAGCAAATAAAATGCTAGATTCTTTTGTAGACTATAAGGGTGTTACAAAGTCTCATAATCGTGCCAGAAACATGACAGAAAGAGTTGAGGTACTAATCATAACTACTCACACGCATACTCCTATAGTCCAAAGGAAGAGGTGGAGAAGTATGTCCGAAATACAGGATTCAGCTAACAAAAAGTCAAAAGAACCAAAGAAGAAAACTTCTAAACCTAAAGTGACTTCCATCAAGCAACAAAGGAAACCAAAGAAAAGTATTTCTGAAACACCTTCTACAAGCAAAATTCAACCATGAAATGATAATAAATTGGGCAATATACACCTAGTGGACGGGAAACCTCCACAATAACCCAACTCAATAGTATATATGATCTATGATGTTGAAATATCAGAAGACCTGGATGAAGGATATGCCCAAGAAAATTTCATGGATTGGAAGTTCCGATAGGTAGTATCAGAAGTTACGATTATTATCTGGTCTCGAGTCAGAGATAAAATGTTGCTTCGGAAGTTCCGATGAGCCAGAAGTTCTGATTTGGAATCAGAAAGAATTGTACTGATCGAAAGTTCCGATATGGTATCGGAAGTTCTGAGGTGGGTGAAAACAGATTGGATCTATTGCATGACGTGCTGCATTGGGAGACCTAAAATACCCTGTCGGAAGTTCCGATGTGTGGTAACAGATTGGATCTGTTACGAATATGAATTAGTTCTAACTAATTTGTCGGTTTCGAGATGTGCATGACCAGGGGGCTTTTAGCCCTATATAAAGAGAGGAGGAAGAGACCTTGGGACAAGGAATAAGCCTAGATTAGACCAAGCCACCATAGACTCCTCTCCTCCCTTTATTGATCTCAATCATTGAGGTCGAGGATTTCCAGTCTCTCAGGTGCGGTGCTAGCACACTTCCATGGAAGGAACTTCATCCTTGTACGTGTGGACTCCATTGAGCTATGGGCTCTGAAATCCTCTAGCCAGCCCATGGGCTTCGGCCGGGAAGCCTTCGGAGGCCCACGCCGCCAAAGCTTCGGCCCGAGGAGCAGGCCTCAACGGGCCTGGCCGAAGCCCACTTCGGCAGAGATGGAGTCATATGCGATTGTGGCTCAATTCTTATCTCCATCTGGGCGGATTAATAGCAGATTAGATTAGGAATTAATCCCCTATAAATAGAGAGGCAAGGCTGGCGTAGAGGCCCCCCCAACTCAAACCAAACCAAAGCCCTATGCTTTGATCGTATTTACTTTACCTTTATTTTCCTGTACCTCTTCGTGGGTTTGCCTGGAAGCCCTCCGCCGGCCACTTCGGAACAGTGGTAACCCTTGTTACTTCGCTTGTGAAGTATCCGTTAATCTACGTAATAGATTGCTATCGCCTTGGTGCTTTGCCTGTGAAGTATCCGCTAATCTGCATAACAGATTGCTACCTTCGCTACTAGTGCAACACTTAGCAAAATACGGTCCTCAGGCCGAATTGGTACTTCAAATCATCTTTGTTGCAGGTTCCTATGTTCGGAGCTACTTCGTCGGAAGTGTCCAGAGCTGAGAGATCAGTTTCGGAGGTCACCAGGACACCCTTCAGCGGGACTGCAGGCTCCAGCAACAGGCTTCGCAAGCTTACTTCGTCACAACGGGCTTCGCCACAACCATACCCCGCACTGGACGAAGTTGCGCTCACGCGTGGTCCTCGCATCATTATTCCGTAGTTTGCTGTATCGGAGATCTCACGCCGAACCCTGTTGTTCGGAGGTGATCATCACGTTCAGATCCGTTCAGAGTCCATCTTCGGCCGGATCAGTCCGAACGCCGAAGCACCCTTTAGCGGGACACTTCGCACCAGACGCCGAAGGTACACTTCGGCGACCCCTTCACATCAGACTTCGAAGCAGACAAGCTCCGACCGGTTTGCTATTTTTATTCTGTTTAATATATTTCTTTCGGCTAATTGTATTATTTTGTGTGATCTAATTTCCTGGCGACTCCACCCCCCATATCACGACTAAGGGTAGTCGGAACGTGACGTCGGTGCGGCGTCACGCTTAGGCTTGTCCCTAAGTATCCACACACTTTTGGATCGTCAGACTGACCCAAGTGCGGGGGCACGTTTCCATGTCAACACACTTTTTGGTGACTCCGCTGGGGAAGGCTACGCCAACATGACAAGTACATGATGATATCCCCGCAGAAGACCCAGCAGAGATCGAAGCAAAGTTAAAGCCGCTCCAAGACATGATGCCTGGGGCCTACGTCAAGACGCGCGCGGGCTTCATAAAGCGTGAAATCATCACCGCCAACCTCGCTCAGGTCCAGGTAACACCTGTATAAACTCGTTTATCTTCTTTAGAAATTGAGCAAAAAATAGCCGCATCGGTAGATCAAGCCATTAGCGCTTCGCTAGCCAACCGTCTAGATTCAGCAGTCAGCTCCCAAGTAGAGTCGACTCTTAGGAGGTTCGGCTTTACTGAGGCCATACCCCCGGTCCCCATTGCTAGTGCACCACCAGCAAACCACGTATACGGTAGGACTAACGACAACACTAGCACAATCATGTCTCCGGCCTCACCACTTATGGCCAAGACCAATCATTACACCTACGGTCAAACTAACACTGCGTACCACGCACCACCACCTGCGCCGATACCCGCGCTGCCCGCACCACATGCGCAGGCGCACCGACATGCCGATATCCCACTGCGTGTCGCGCCCCCGCATGAGAGGCGCGCACAAGCAACATGCCAAGATGACATAGAAGAGCGAGTCCGTGCACTATTTAGAGAGTGTGCCGGCTTCGTGCCCAAGGGACGGGTTCAGGTTTACCGTAAGCCATACCCCGACCATCTTGACACAGTACCCTACCCCCACGGCTATAGAATCCCTGAATTCACTAAGTTTGATGGTGAGGGTAGCAAAACTACACAAGAGCATGTTAGTGAATTCTTGGCACAGTGTGGAGAAGTTAGTGGGATAGATGCTCTAAAGGTTAGACTGTTTTCTCTCTCGCTATCCGGCACCGCTTTCACTTGGTTCTCGGCGCTCCCGCCGAACTCCATCCAGACGTGGGATGATTTAGATCGGAAATTCCATGATTATTTCTACGTGGGTGAAACATAATTTAGGCTTTCACATTTGACATCGGTTAAGCAGAAATCTAGCGAGAGCGCCTCTAAGTACATCAAGCGTTTTAGGGATACTAGAAACCGATGTTTTATCCTTAACATTTCAGAAAGGGACTTGGCAGAACTGGCTTTTAACAGGTTGCATTCCAAAATTAAAGAGAGGTTGGATAACCAAAACTTTTTAGAAGTTAGCCAAGTTTTGCAGCAGGCTCTGGTCCAGGAAGGCCGAACCAAAGATAAAAAGTTTATTAAGACGTTTAACAAGCCTAGGGCCAAAATCCACATCATGGAACGATCTGATGAGGAGGAGTCATAGGAGGAGGATTCAGCCGACATGTACGCGGCCGAATGGGTTTGGAACGCTAAAAATAAACCTGTCACCTGCTCCGAATTACGACCATCCCCCACAAAGAATCGACTTAGTGAGGTCAAGTACTCGTTTGATATAACTAAATGTGATAAAATATTTGTTTTTTCTTAAAAAGCCAGCTTCTCAGGTTACCTAAAGGTCAAGTCATTCCACCTGCCGATGAGTTAAAGAAGCATCCATACTCTAAGTGGCATGACTCGCATTCGCATAATACTAATGATTGCAATGTTTTTCGACGGCAGATACAATCGGCCATAGAAGAAGGACGATTGAAGATAGACCATGATCTGAAGATGAAGCTGGATAAAGATCCTTTTCCAGTCAACGCCGTTGACCTCGGTGAAAAGAAGGTGTTGATTCGGCCGGAACAGGCCGAGTCGGCTAAAGGAAAAGATGTAATTATTGGAGAACCAAGCACTCGCACACTCGTACCAAAGAATCCTAAGGTAGGGGTGTGGAAACAGAACATTAATACCCCTTCGGCTAAGGCTCACAAGAGGCCGAAGGTGACGTATGACATGTTGTTGAACAAGCATCGAAGAAGGGCCAGGAAGACTAGTCCACACACTCAGAAGCTAAAACAGCCGAAGGGTCCAGGACTCCTAGAGGGTGGCTTCGGATCGAAGCAGCCGAACCCTCTGCACGGAGCCTCCGGGCCACAATAGCCTGACACTCTGCATGATGGTTTCGAGCCGCAATGGCCAAACCCCCTATACAACAGCTTCGAGCCCCAGTGGTCGGGTCCCCTATGCAACAACTTCGGCCGCCAATGGCCGAACCCCACACCGTGTTGGACGTCTTCGATAGGAGGCTTCAGCCCGCACTGGCCGAATGTACCTCCAGCCTGGCAGGACCCTTCGCTGGTGTGGTCCGAGATACCTTTGACTTGGCCGAACCTCCCTCCAGGTAACGGGTTCGGCTCACAGTGGGCGAGGCCACTAGAGCCACCGATGCCTCTGCCGTATGACTGGGCGGGGACCCCATGGGCTCCGTGCGTATCCGGGTCAGGGTACCCTCCGCAACCTAACACTATGCCTTGTTTTCCTTCGGAGTATTATGGATGGCAGGGGCAAACAGACGCAGCGGAGGGGGGCATTGTCCACAGACTGTCCATGGTGCCTCCAAATCAGACCATGCAGAGCGAAGCCGAAGGGTGCGAGCATGCGGAGGCCGAAGTCAGGGAGTCCAAAGCCATAACCATCAGAGTTGGGTCTCAGGAAGTCCCAATCCCGAACACTTTGTCATCGAGGTCTGATGGAGGTAAGTCTCATGCTTCGGTCGAGCTCTGCGCCGAAGCTTGGTTCGGCCGACCAAACAAGGCTGGTCCATCTGACGGGGTTCACAGCAAAGCCCCCTCCGAATGCAAGGTGCACAAGGCTAAAGGGCGCAGTTCCACTTCGGCCAGAATTAATGGAAGTCGAACAATAGCACCCGACACCAAGCCTCAGCCATCTTGGGCACCTCTAGGCATGTCCAAATCACAGAAGAGACGCTTACAACGACTACGGGCACAGGAGATGCGCGAGAGGGAAGCTGAGGCCGAGCGCGACACTATCTTCGAAGAGATCCACCCTCGGCCAGCTACCAAACAGGTATGGAGGGAGAAGCCGGTTGAGATAACCAACCCGGCTCCTAGTCCAAGCGAAGACGACGACGACATGCTCGACGACGATTACTCACCCATCTCTGAGGGACCTGCACCCCAGGTGATGGACATCAACATTGTCACGCTGCCCGCCGAGTTCGCACTACCACAGGACGAGGCCGAGGTCGCCTAGTTGAACCTCGGCCCGCGCAACGCCATCTTCGAGAAGCCCAAGGAATCGGCTCACCATCTGAAGCCTCTCTACGTCATAGGTCACATCGACGGGAAGCCGATTTCCCGAATGCTCATTGACGGCGGTGCCACAGTTAACTTAATGCCTTACTCATTGTTGAAGAAGCTTGGCAGGGATGAAGATGTAGCGCCCCGATTTATCAAAATCGAGACATTATTGAATTCCATAAGAAAAACAATAATACAAGAGGTTCATCATGCGACAACGTACATACGGCAATATTCATGGTACGCATACCATATTTATTACATCAAAGTTTTGGTGAAAACAATAATAAAGATAATTAAAATTTTGCATGACGAACATCTTCTTCAGGATCTTTCTTCTCGACTGGGTCGCTACTCCAGACCGTCTTCATAGTACGCATCCTCTGTGGGGTCCAACGGGTATGAGTACAAAAAGTACTCAACAAGCCACCGCAAATGCAAGTAATAATGCAGGATAATAAACAAAGAAGGGTAATGGCTAACATTGCGGAAAGGTACAGTTTCAGTTATTGTATTTAGTGTAGTCACATTTTAATCATGCGGAAAAGTAAACATGAACATCAACAACATCAACTAACTCGAGGAGTACGTTTTACCTCCTCGCACAACAGTCCTTACATGACAAACCATCATGCACATACATATTCAAAGTAATCTAACTAGGGGATGTCACGCAACCCGCCCTTGACCGTGGGCTCAGCTTTTCGAAAAGATTTAAGACTCTGATCAGAGATGTACTACTGTACCCACAAGGCATGCACTCATCCCAAACAAGATGACCCATACCACGAGAACTCGTGCCAAAACCTCGGCATGAAGTGTTCCAAGCGATAACCACCCGCTCTAGGTTTCGCAGGCGCGCCGGGCCGCATCCCGGCTAACGTCGCACCCCCTTTTGCGCCACATTGGTACAAGTCACCCGCAGG
The DNA here is from genome assembly GCA_019279435.1 of Zizania palustris. Classification (NCBI taxonomy): domain Eukaryota; kingdom Viridiplantae; phylum Streptophyta; class Magnoliopsida; order Poales; family Poaceae; genus Zizania; species Zizania palustris. The sequence goes on from JAAALK010000081.1 coordinate 18,024,013, forward strand.
TGCTACTTGACCCATCTCCAAATGGTGGCCTCGGTTTGGAACAATCCATACCTTAGTTAGGACTTACCCACTAGACTTGTGGTTAGTACGTAAGTGTATTGCAACGGATCCCTCAGACCGGTCCTTATAGTGCCCCGGGTGCTACCGACCAATGCCCTAGCTTGCTCCCGGAACCCACCATGCATTCACTCACAACCACAACTCCAACACCGACGGAATTCCATAGATAAGAAACAATGGGGATCATATAATAGAACCATGTACTACGACTCATTTTTATCCTATAGCGATCATGTCGATACATTGGACACTAGCTAATAACATTTATCATAAGGTGACAAGGAGTTTAGGCTAGAGAGCATGGCTTGGGTTGCACATCAAGGTCGGGGGATCCTAAATAAATATATCGTAAGGGTTCATTTGACTAATGCATATATAACCTATGTGTTTTAGCGATAGTTTAATCAAACGTGGGTTCAATATGCTCAAAAGATTGGTTTGGTGACTTGCCTTCTTCAGCGAAAGGCGAGGGAGGGACTTCCGGGAAGTATTCTGGCTCCTCGGTGACGTCGTATTCTTTTCAATATAGTAAAGTAAAATAAAATGAACACAATATTCAATCAAACAATATAACATTACATGATAAGCACATAGGTCAAAGTTGGTTTGATTAAAAGTAAAATAAGTTCAATTGTTAAGGTTCTGTGATTTATTTCATAAATAAATTTTAAAGGAATTAAAAAGTTATCTTTTTTTTGAAAAGGGGTGTTTAAATGTGATTATTGTCATATTAAGTTCTCAAATAAATTTGCAATGAAAAGTTCATGTTAATTTAATGGTTTTCAGTACATGGACAGAAAGGAAATAAATATAAATTTTTCTGAAGTTTAAATATTTGAATTTATATTTTAACCCTAAAGGCATTTGAATATCCATTTGAATAAACATGAAATGTCCAAAGTAAACCTACTGTTTTTATTGTATAACCATGTAGAGAATAATATTATGAATTTTTTGAAATTGGAATGGAAATTTTTAGAGTTCAAATGCGCCAGATATGAATTTTACAAGTTTTAAACCTTTTCTAGAATTTATTTTCAAATTTAAACCCTCTCGGGTCCACGGTGAGCCAGGCTCACGGTGAACCCGCGCACTGTGCGCGTGCGCCGGATCCAGATCCGCCGTTGGATCGCGATCGGGCGATCACGGGGACGGCTGAGATTAAAACGTTTGAACCGGTACGCGATGGACGCTCCAGATTAAACGTGGGTTTTTAAAACTAACGGATGCGCGAGATTAAAACATACCCCCTTCGCTCAGATCCGACGGCGCAGATTAAATCGCACATGGGATTTAACCGGTACCGTTAGATCCAGATCGCACGGCCAGGATCAAATCCAACACGGCACGGGTACTCAGCCCATGCCGGTCGTCTTCTCCGGCAACGGCGAGTGGGCCAGGGGCCACGGCGAGCGATGGCGGTCAAAGCTAAGGCCTAAAATGGAAAGAGGGTGCTACGGGGATCACGAGGGTACCCTTGCGGCGAAGAAAGGTCGACGGAGTGAGGCCGGCGACGAGCGGAGGCGGCGATGGTGTTCGGGTCCTTGGTGGCGACGGCGATCCGGCGAGGTTTGTCGACGATGGAGTGGTGGCCGGTGTTGGGGAGGTCCTTGCGGTCACGTTGGTGGCGGAGGCACGGACAGAGGCGGTCCGAGGCGACGGCGAGGGGTGGCCGGAGGCGAAACAGGGGGAGTGCGCTAAAAGGCGAAGTGTGGGCGCTCGGTTTGGTCTAAGAGCAAATGGACGCGTGAACCGAACGCGGTGGAGGGCTGTGGTTTAAATAGGGTCGTCGGCGAGGGATAACGGGCGACGAATACAAGGAAAGCCGAGGGGGGATTAACTCGCTGGCGAGGGCTCAGCCATGCACGCGTAGCGGTGATCCCGTGGCTTAATGGCGTGGTTTAACGGGGGAAAATGGTCGGCCAGGCGCGGGGAGCTGTTTAATGGCGTCAATTCAATGCGGGAGGGGCCAGCGAGGCGGATCCGAGGCGGGGGTCGTCGGTGGGCGCGATTTGGGGGCGACGGAGCGAGGTAGACGACGGGTCTGACAGGCGGGGGCCACTGGCCAGCGGGCGCGAGCGAGCGAGCGGGAGGGCTGACAGGTGGGGCCGCGGTGTCGGGTGCGCGCGCGAGGGGTCAGGTTGTCAGCCTAAGACGCGCGAGGTAACGGGCTGGGCCGGCCGGGAGAGAGAGAAGGGAGGGGAGGGAGCCCATTACTGTTTGAAAATATTTTCTGATTAAAAATAATTGCAGAAATTGATTTAAAATAATAGGGCTACTTCCAAGGTTGATAAAAATTTATAAAAATCCTCAAAAATATTTCTTGGCTTTGGGAGTTTATACAAAATTTTTCAGCCCCTGGTTTGGTCATTAACTCTATGATGTAGTTCAAAAGGGTATAAAAAGGGTATTAAAGGTATTTTCAGAAATATAAAATTCAGGAAATTGAATTAAATAATATTTTATTGTTTTGGAAATTTGGGGTGTTACAAACCTATCCCCCTTACAAAGAATCTCGTCCTCGAGATTGAAACGTTACTCGAATAACTCAGGGTATTGGGCCTTTAGTTCGTCTTCCTTTTCCCATGTTGCTTCTTCGGCGGGATAGTTGTTCCATTGAACCTTGCAGAAGCGAACGACATGACTTCTGGTTACCCTTTCCTTGGTTTCCAAGATCTTGATGGGTTTCTCTATGTAGGTCAAGTCCTCCTGGACGTTGAGCTGCTGAAGGTCGGCTTGCTCGGTGGGTACACGGAGGCACTTCTTCAGCTGAGAGACATGGAACACATCATGAACTCCTGCCAAGGATGGGGGCAGTTCAAGTTGATATGCTACTTCTCCTTGCCATCAGAGGATCTGAAAAGGTCCGACGTAGCGGGGTGCTAGCTTGCCTTTCATGTTGAACCTTTGAGTGCCACGGAGGGGAGTGACTCGGAGATAGACATAATCGCCCTCCTCAAAGGCTTGGTCTCTTCGACGATTGTCGGCATAGCTCTTCTGCTGGGACTGGGCTGCCTTCAATCGGTCTCTTATGATTTTGACCTTCTCTTCAGCTTCTCTTAATAGGTCGGTCCCAAACAGTTGCGACTCTCCGGTTTGATCCCAGAGCAACGGCGTTCTGCACTTACGTCCATAGAGTGCTTCGAACAGGGACATTTGCAGGCTGGCTTGATAGCTGTTGTTGTAGGAGAACTCTGCATATGGCAAGTTCTTGTCCCACATTCCGCCAAAGTCTAGAGCATAAGCCCTAAGCATATCTTCCAATATCTGGTTGACCCTTTTGGTTTGACCGTCGGTCTGTGGATGATAGGCGGTGCTAAAGTTCAGCCGGGTGCCGAGTTCCTCTTGAAGGTTCTTCCAAAACTTGGAGGTAAACTGACTCCCGCGGTCAGATACAATCTTCTTAGGAACTCCGTGAAGGCACACGATCCGGGTCATATACAACTCAGCCAACTTGGCGACGGTGTAGGTTGTCTTGACCGGAACGAAGTGAGCTACCTTGGTGAGTCGGTCGACGATCACCCAGATAGAATCATGACCAGCTTGGGTCCTGGGCAGTCCCGTCATGAAATCCATTCCTATCTCTTCCCACTTCCATTCAGGGACCTTGATAGGTTGAAGAAGTCCGGCAGGTCTCTGATGCTCTGCCTTGACTCGCCGGCATGTGTCGCACTTGGCCACATACTCAGCTATTTCTCTCTTCATGCTGACCCACCAGTATTTCTCCTTCAGATCTTGATACATCTTTGTACTCCCGGGATGGATGGAGTATAAAGTATCGTGGGCTTCCTGAAGGATGAGGGTCTTCAATTCAGGCTGGTCGGGTACACATATCCGGTTTCCGAACCAGATGGTACCATGCTCGTCCTCGGAAAATCCGGGGGCTTTACCCTTCCTCATGTTCTGCTGGATCTCCAAGATGTCCGGGTCTTCCTTCTGCTTTTCTCGGATCTGGTCTATCAAGATAGGCCGGGACTCCAAGGCAGCGAGGTACGCTCGGGTGGTGATCCCTAGGTTTAGCCTTTCCATCTCCTTGTAAAGTAAAGGAGCTTGGTCCTGAATCATGATGGCATTGCAGTACCCTTTTCGACTAAGGGCATCTGCCACCACATTCGCTTTGCCCGGATGATAATGGATGCCCAAGTCGTAATCCTTAATCAGTTCCAACCATCTCCTTTGCCTGAGATTCAGATCTGGTTGGGTGAATATGTACTTGAGGCTCTTGTGGTCGGTGATGACCTCACACCGATTCCCCACAAGGTAATGTCTCCATATCTTCAAGGCATGAACCACGGCTGCTAACTCCAGGTCGTGGGTCGGGTAGTTCAGCTCATGTGGTCTCAGTTGTCGGGAGGCGTAGGATATCACCTTCCCTTCCTACATTAAGACGCATCCCAATCCTTGACGAGAGGCATCACAGTAGACTTGGAAGTCTTTCCGGATGTCTGGCAGGGTCAGAATAGGGGCTGACACTAGTTTCTTCTTGAGAGTCTGAATGCTTTCTTCGCAGTCGGGGGTCCATTCAAACTTTACTTCCTTCTGCAAAAGTCCGGTCATAGGCTTGGCGATCTTGGAAAAATTCTCGATGAACCGGCGGTAGTATCCAGCCAATCCGAGAAAACTCCGGATCTCTGTCATGGTCGTGGGCTGCAGCCAGTTGGTTACCGCTTCAACGGTGGTTGGGTCCACCGCTATCCCTCCGGCAGATATAACATGGCCGAGGAACTTCACCTCAGATGACCAAAATTCGCATTTGCTGTATTTGGCGTACAGTTGCTGCTCCCTTAGCTTTCCGAGGGTCAGACGGAGGTGAGTCTCGTGTTCTTCCTTGGTCTTGGAGTAAACGAGGATATCGTCGATGAATACCACGATGAACTTGTCCAAGAACTCCATGAATACATTGTTCAGCATGTTCATGAAGAAGGCCGGGGCATTGGTGAGTCCGAACGACATCACTGTATACTCGTAGAGTCCATAGCGGGAGGTGAAGGCAGTCTTGGGTATGTCCTCTTCCCTAATCCTCAATTGGTGATAACCTGACCTGAGGTCAATCTTGGAAAACACCGAGGATCCTTTCAGCTGATCGAACAGGTCGTCGATCCGAGGCAATGGGTATTTGTTCTTGATGGTTACGTCGTTCAAGGCTCTATAGTCCACACACATCCTCTTGGTCTTGTCCTTCTTCATGGCAAATATAACCCGTGCACCCCAGGGTGAGGTACTCGGTCGGATGTACCCTTTCTGCTCCAGGTCTTCGATGTTGCTCTTGAGTTCGGCTAGTTCATTAGCGGCCATCCGGTACGGGCGCTTGGAGATTGGATTGGTCCCGGGGACAAGTTCGATTCTGAATTCGATGTCCCGTTTGGGAGGCATCCTGGGTAGGTCTTCAGGGAAGACGTCCGCGAACTCCTTGACTATGGGTACCTCTTCAAGAGCTATCGAGCGAAGGGATGCTCCGAGTGGTGTGCGACTGGTCATACGAAAGGTGACGGCTGCACCTTCAGGGTTGGTCACCGTGACGGACTTGTTGGCACAGTCGATCACTCCCTTGTGCTTCATCAACCAATCCATCCCTAGTATGAGGTTGAGTCCGGAGCATTTTATGAGGACTGGCTCGACCCGAAATAATACTCCTTGGATGTCAACCTGAACCTTAGGGCTGTATAAGTGGGCTAAGGTCCTATTGCCGGGAGTGGCAATCACCATGGGGATGGGTAGAGGGAGTACATCCAGTTCGTTTGTTTTCACAAAATCTTCGGAGACGAAGGAGTGTGTTGCTCCAGAGTCAAATAATATCACGGCCGGTACGGAATTCACAGTAAACGTACCGAGCACGACTTCAGGAGCCTCCTGAGCTTCCTCCGCGCTGATGTGGTTGACGTGGGCACGCACCGCCTGGTTGGGTGTCGCGCCTTGGGGCTGCTTGGGGAGAGGACACTGGTGTGCGTAGTGCCCTTCCTTGCGGCAGTTGAAGCAGACAACCGGCCTCCCTTGGCGATCCTTCAAGACTGGGGCTTTGGCGGCTGGTGTCGGCTGTGCGGCCGGAGCTGGTGGAGCGGGGCGAGGATGCCCGGTGTTGGATCCACCGGCGGCGTGAGGTGGCCTGTAGGCGGGCCGAGGATGGTAGGCGGGCGCTGGTGGCGGAGGGACGAAGCGGGGCCTCTGAGAGTTCGCTTGCTGGTGCTTGAAGGCGATCATCTTCCTCTTCTTGAGGTCCAGCCTGTTTTGCTCAGTCTCTTGGATGAGTGCTTTGTTGACTAGCCGTTGGAAGTCGGCGTAGTCGGTGGCGACAAGCTAGATGGACAGCTCATCCTTGAGTCCCCGGAGGAACTTGGCTTGGCGGAGGGTGTCGGTGCGCACTTCCTCCGGTGCGTAGCGGGCGAGGCGATTGAACTCATGGAGGTACTCCATGACGGTCCGGTTGCCTTGCTGCAGGTCGCGGAACTCCTGCTGTTTCACCGCGATGACACCGGCGGGGACGTGGGCGGCACGGAAGGCGATGGTGAACTCCGCCCAAGTCACCACGTGGTCCTCTGGCTGGGTCTCACGATAGTTGTCCCACCATTCAGCGGCGGGACCCTGAAGCTGGTGAGTGGCGAAGGCCACTCACTCCCGGTCGGTGCAGGGGAGGAGGTCAAGCTTCTTTCCGATGGTGCGAAGCCAATCTCCGGCCTCCATCGGGTTGGTGGTGCTTGAGAAAATGGGCGGGCGCACGCGCAGAAACTCCGAGAGTTGCGGAGCGGGCGCGGGTGCTGGTGCGTGAGGGGCAGGTTCCCCATTCTGCAGACGGTCCAACTGAGCCTGTTGGTGCTGCATCTAAGTGAGGAGGGCGGTGATCAGTTGGTTTTGATTCGCTATCATCTCCGCCAAGGTGGGGTGGTTGGCGGAGGGCGACCCAGACTAACGCGGGCCCATTGCACCCCAGTTGGGTACAACACCCTCGGGCGCATCACGGCTTCCTCCTGCTCCGTTGTTGGAGCTGGTGTTCTGGTGGTTGGCCATCTTCTGAATTCATAAGGTTATAAGGCAAAAAGATGACAACACAATTAACGAGAATAGTTTAAGCATATATAAATCAAGTGGTAAAATGTTCATTACAATCAAGATCTTATTCTACCCACAACACACTCGTCGTGGGTAGCACCACATACAAAATTAAGCTTTTATTAAAGTAGCGACTCCTAACGCCTACTCGCCACCGGAGGCGGTCTCCGTGCTCTTGGAACCACGAGTACGCGGCTCCGGAGGGATGGTGGGCTCGAGAAAATTCTCGATGATGGAGTCGGAGACGAGGCCGGGGCGTGGTGCAGGGGCGCTGGTGGAGGGTCTGGCGGGGGAGGGTCGTGGCGGGATCCTCTTGGGGCGAGGGAGGGGCTCACGGATGGGCTTCTTCTTCCTTGGAAGAAGAGGAACCATCTCCGCAATATCCTTCTGCAGCTGCATGATCTTGCGCTGCAGCTCGCCGTTCTGTTGGATCAAGTTCTTCGTTTCTTCATGAAGGAACTCAACCGCCTCATGGTGCTCATCGGCGTCGAGCACCGCCTCGGTATGTAGATCATCCATAGCCTGTATAAGACGTGACTACCGGGCCATGACCGGATCACGCACGGAGTGAACTCCGAGGTAGATGCTACGGTGGGCGCCGGGAGTACGCTTCGGCACAAGCCGGAAGGACGAGTTCTAAAGACGATCATCGTAGATCATCCTCAACTCCATGAGGGCCTGGAGGGCGACTCGTTGGCAAGCGACGTCGAAAGTCGGGCCTCCAGGTGCGGTGGTGTAGGGCGGCAGGTGTTCTCCGGAGCCGTGGATGGTGAGGGAGACGTCACAAGGCCCGACGAACTCGTCGGGGTACACTCCTTGGAATTCAGGTTCGAAGAGGAACCCGAGGAAGGTGAGCATCATACGGAGCTCCCGGACAAAGCCCTCGTAATGGCGGTAGTAGCTGTGCACTTGGTATACCGGCATCTACAAAACAGCAAGTTGAATAAAAGTGAGGAGAGGAACAAAGTTTATAAAGTAGATTTTCGAGAAATAATTTCCTGTGGCTAATGGCTAGGCGGGTCTGTTTGGCTTCCTACAGTCAAGTCGGCTCTGATACCATCTTGTAGCGCCCCGATTTATCAAAATCGAGACATTATTGAATTCCATAAGAAAAACAATAATACAAGAGGTTCATCATGCGACAACGTACATACGGCAATATTCATGGTACGCAGACCATATTTATTACATCAAAGTTTTGGTGAAAACAGTAATAAAGATAATTAAAATTTTGCATGACGAACATCTTCTTCAGGATCTTTCTTCTCCACTGGGTCGCTACTCCAGACCGTCTTCATAGTACGCATCCTCTGTGGGGTCCAACGGGTATGAGTACAAAAAGTACTCAACAAGCCACCGCAAATGCAAGTAATAATGCAGGATAATAAACAAAGAAGGGTAATGGCTAACATTGTGGAAAGGTACAGTTTCAGTTATTGCATTTAGTGTAGTCACATTTTAATCATGCGGAAAAGTAAACATGAACATCAACAACATCAACTAACTCGAGGAGTACGTTTTACCTCCTCGCACAACAGTCCTTACATGACAAACCATCATGCACATACATATTCAAAGTAATCTAACTGGGGGATGTCACACAACCCGCCCTTGACCGTGGGCTCGGCTTTTCAAAAAGATTTAAGACTCTGATCAGAGATGTACTACTGTACCCACAAGGCACGCACTCATCCCAAACGAGATGACCCATACCACGGGAACTCGTGCCAAAACCTCGGCATGAAGTGTTCCAAGCGATAACCACCCGCTCTAGGTTTCGCCGGCGCGCCGGGCCGCATCCCGGCTAACGTCGCACCCCCTTTTGCGCCACATTGGTACAAGTCACCCGCAGGTGCCACTTGACCCATCTCCAAATGGTGGTCTCGGTTTGGAACAATCCATACCTTAGTTAGGACTTACCCACTAGACTTGTGGTTAGTACGTAAGTGTATTGCAATGGATCCCTCAGACCGGTCCTTATAGTGCCCCGGGTGCTACCGACCAATGCCCTAGCTTGCACCCGGAACCCACCATGCATTCACTCACAACCACAACTCCAACACCGACGGAATTCCATAGATAAGAAACAATGGGGATCATATAATAGAACCATGTACTACGACTCATTTTTATCCTATAGCGATCGTGTCGATACATTGGACACTAGCTAATAACATTTATCATAAGGTGACAAGGAGTTTAGGCTAGAGAGCATGGCTTGGGTTGCACATCAAGGTCGGGGGATCCTAAATAAATATATCGTAAGGGTTCATTTGACTAATGCATATATAACCTATGTGTTTTAGCGATAGTTTAATCAAACATGGGTTCAATATGCTCAAAAGATTGGTTTGGTGACTTGCCTTGTTCAGCGAAAGGCGAGGGAGGGACTTCCGGGAAGTATTCCGGCTCCTCGGTGACGTCGTAGTCTTTTCAATATAGTAAAGTAAAATAAAATGAACACAATATTCAATCAAACAATATAACATTACATGATAAGCACATAGGTCAAAGTTGGTTTGATTAAAAGTAAATTAAGTTCAATTGTTAATGTTCTGTGATTTATTTCATAAATAAATTTTAAAGGAATTAAAAAGTTATCCTTTTTTGAAAAGGGGTGTTTAAATGTGATTATTGTCATATTAAGTTCTCACATAAATTTGCAATGAAAAGTTCATGTTAATTTAATGGTTTTCAGTACATGGACAGAAAGGAAATAAATATAAATTTTTCTGAAGTTTAAATATTTGAATTTATATTTTAACCCTAAAGGCATTTGAATATCCATTTGAATAACCATGAAATGTCCAAAGTAAACCTACTGTTTTTATTGTATAACCATGTAGAGAATAATATTATGAATTTTCTGAAATTGGAATGGCAATTTTTAGAGTTCAAATGCGCCAGATATGAATTTTACAAGTTTTAAACCTTTTCTGGAATTTATTTTCAAATTTAAACCCTCTCGGGTCCACGGTGAGCCAGGCTCACGGTGAACCCGCGCACTGTGCGCGTGCGCCGGATCCAAATCCGCCGTTGGATCGCGATCGGGCGATCACGGGCGAGGCGGGGGAGTTAAAATGACGTGGACGGCTGAGATTAAAACGTTTGAACCGGTACGCGATGGACGCTCCAGATTAAACGTGGGTTTTTAAAACTAACGGACGCGCGAGATTAAAACATACCCCCTTCGCTCAGATCCGACGGCGCAGATTAAATCGCACATGGGATTTAAACGGTACCGTTAGATCCAGATCGCACGGCCAGGATCGAATCCGACACGGCACGGGTACTCAGCCCGTTCCGGTCATCTTCTCCAGTGACGGCGAGCGGGCCAAGGGCCACGGCGAGCGATGGCGGTCGAAGCTAAGGCCTAAAATGGAAAGAGGGTGCTACGGGGATCACGAGGGTACCCTTGCAGCGAAGAAAGGTCGACGGAGTGAGGCCGGCGACGAGCGGAGGCAGCGAAGGTGTTTGGGTCCTTGGCGGCGACGGCGATCCGACGAGGTTCGTCGATGATGGAGTGGTGGCCGGCGTTGGGGTGGTCCTTGCGGTCACGTTGGTGGCGGAGGCGCGGACAGAGGCGGTCCGAGGCGACGGCGAGGGGTGGCCGGAGGCGAAACAGGGGGAGTGCGCTAAAAGGTGAAGTGTGGGCGCTCGGTTTGGTCTGAGAGCAAATGGACGCGTGAACCGAACGCGGTGGAGGGCCGTGGTTTAAATAGGGTCGTCGGCGAGGGATAACGGGCGACGAATACAAGGAAAGCCGAGGGGGGGATTAACTCGCCGACGAGGGCTCGACCATGCACGCGTAGCGGTGATCCCGTGGCTTAATGGCGTGGTTTAACGGAGGAAAACGGTCGGCCGGGCGTGGGGAGCTGTTTAATGGCGTCAATTCAATGCGGGAGGGGCCAGCGAGGCGGATCCGAGGCAGGGGTCGTCGGCCGGCGCGATTTGGGGGCGACAGCGCGAGGTAGACGACGGGTTTGACAGGCGGGGGCCACTGGCCAGCGGGCGCGAGCGAGCGAGCGGGAGGGCTGACAGGTGGGGCCGCGGTGTCGGGTGCGCGCGCGAGGGGAGGCAATCGGCGCCGATAGGTGGGGTCGGGTTGTCAGCCTAAGACGCGCGAGGTAACGGGCTGGGCCGGCCGGGAGAGAGAGAAGGGAGGGGAGGGAGCCCATTACTGTTTGAAAATATTTTCTGATTAAAAATAATTGCAGAAATTGATTTAAAATAATAGGGCTACTTCCAAGGTTGATAAAAATTTATAAAAATCCTCAAAAATATTTCTTGGCTTTGGGAGTTTATACAAAAATTTTCAGCCCCTGGTTTGGTCATTAACTCTATGATGTAGTTCAAAAGGGTATAAAAAGGGTATTAAAGGTATTTTCAGAAATATAAAATTCAGGAAATTGAATTAAATAATATTTTTATTGTTTTGGAAATTTGGGGTGTTACAGAAGATGACCTGAAGAAGACCAACTTGATGCTCAACGGCTTCAACGGCGAGAGCTCCGAGGCCAAGGGCGTACTCTCTATGGAGTTGACGGTGGGCAACAAGACGTTGCCAACAACATTTTTTTTCGTCGACGTACAAGGTAATTATAGCGTACTACTCGGGCGCAACTGGAGTCACGCGAACTGTTGCATTCCTTCTACTCTTCACCAGTGCTTGATACAATGGGACAACGATGAGGTGGAGGTCATCCCCGTGGATACTTCAGCCCAAGTAGCATTGGCTGATGTATCAGTTGACGCCGTCCATAACAAAGTAGAGTGTCTGTCAGGCACAGATCTTTCGGACCACGATTTTGTTAGCGTATCCGGAGGACGATTTGTACCAGTGTCTGTAAAGCCGGCTGGAGTAGCACGACTATTTTTGTATTAATAGTCATGTCTAGCGAGAGTCATCTAGATTGGCTAAAGTCTCGTGTGGAGCAGTATCGGTCTAATAAAGACGGTATTGCCGAAGTCATCAAGGACTTTAGAGAAGTAGAAAAATTAGGATAAGGTTTTGCGTCGGCCGACCCCTTGGAGGAAGTCGATATAGGTGATGGTAGCATCCCAAGGCCGACTTTTGTAAACCAACATTTACAGCCCGATGAAAAGGCTGAAGTAATAAAGTTACTTCGGTCGTATGTCAATTGTTTCGCATGGGAGTATAGCGAGATGCCAGGGCTAAGCCATGAGCTCGTGGAGCATCGGCTGCCTATCAAGTCTAGATTTAGGCCTTATAAGCAGCCTCCCCGCTGCTTTAATTCGGTCATCTATGACCGAGTTAAAGAGGAAGTGGAGCGACTACTCAAGGCTGAATTTATTAGGCCGTGCAGGTACGCGAAATGGGTTGCTAACATTGTGCCTGTAGAGAAGAAAGGGAGCGGCAAGATACGGGTGTGTATTGATTTCCGGGATCTGAATAGGGCCACTCCGAAGGATGAGTATCCAATGCCAATAGCCGATATACTGATCAACGATGCTTCAGGACACAAGGTACAACGTTTTCTTGATGGTAATGCTGGTTATAATCAAATCTTTATGGCCGAAGAGGACGTCTATAAGACTGCCTTTCGATGCCCTGGTTTTGTCGGTTTGTTCGAGTGGGTCGTCATGACTTTTGGTTTGAAAAATGCCGGTGCCACATATCAGCGCGCTATGAATTTGATCTTTCATGACTTGTTAGGAGTCATGTTAGAAGTTTACATCGATGATGTTGTAGTCAAATCGGATGCTATGGGAAACCATTTAGCCGATTTGAAGGTTGCTTTTGATAGGATGCGATAGTATGGGTTGAAGATGAACCCACTTAAGTGTGCTTTTGGCGTGTCGGCAGGTAAGTTCTTAGGTTTCATGATTCACGAGAGAGGCATATAAATTGATCCTAAGATACTTGAGAAGATTAGAAACATTGCAGCGCCGACATGCAAAAGGGATGTACAAAAATTACTAGGCAAGATGAACTATTTGCGTCGCTTTATATCCAACTTGTCTGGCAAGATTGATGCATTTGTCCCCATACTCCGGCTAAAGAATGAAGCCGAGTTCACTTGGGGGCAATCCAACAAAGTGCTTTCGAAAAGATCAAGGAGTGCTTGTCATCACCGCCAGTGGTGAGAGCACCCAAAGCCAGGATTCCGTTCCGACTATACGTCGCTGCTGAAGATAGTCTGATTGGGGCCATGCTAACCCAGGAGGTAGAAGGGAAAGAGTACATCATCACATTCTTGAGCCACCACCTGTTGGACACCGAAACCAGGTACGCGTTTGTGGAACGATTTTGTTTATCACTTTACTACGCGTGCACTAAATTACGCCATTATCTTCTCCCCACTACATGTGTTGTCATTTGCCAAACCGATGTTATAAAGCACATGTTACAGAAGCTGATTCTAAGTGGAAGAATCGGAAAATGGGCTTACGCGTTGATTGAGTACGATTTTGCCTACAAACCCCTGAGAGCGATGAAAGGCCAAGTCGTAGCCAACTTTATAGTTGATCATCACATAGATGTTAGCTGGAGTGATACTATTGCTCTAGTTGAAGTAGTACCATGGAAAATCTATTTTGATGGTTTGGCTTGCAAGAACGGCCAAGGCATTAGAGTGGTTCTCATATCACCTAATGGAGTACACTTTGAAACCTCGGTCCGTCTAGAATTTTCTTCCACTAACAACCAAGCCGAATACGAAGCTTCATTACTAGGTCTTGAATTACTAGAATCTGTAGGTGCTAGACATGTTCACACATACGGTGATTCTTTGTTAGTAGTGCAACAAGTAGCTAAGAGTGCTCAATGTTTTAACGGCTTGCTTAATAGTTGTTTGGATAAATGTCTAGACATAGTTGCCACTTTCGATGACTTCAAAATCTCTCACGTGTCAAGAGAAGCCAATTTAGTCGCAAATGATTTGGCTCAGCAAGCATCTTGTTACCAAGTCAGGAGAGGAAAATTTTCTGTATTGGAGAAGCCGATGCTTGGTCTCACTACCGAAGCTAGTAACGGTGAGCAGGTGCACGCTCCGGGTCGAACCCCTCGGGTCGCCGAAGGCCACCACACGCCGAAGCCCCTGGATCAGAGTGCTCTGCCAACCAAGGGATCTGGCACGCTGGAGCCCATAGTCCGAAGCCTCCCGAACGTAGAAGGCTCCCCGGAGTCCGAACCCTCCGGAGGGTTTCGGCCCAGCACACTCCGAGCGGCCACCCCGGTCGGGCTTTGGCAGGAGCTAGAATGGCTCAGGGGGCACCCCGAAGTCAGTAATTTAGAAGTTTTTTCAGAAGATGGGCCAGCAGGACCCTTTGAAACACATAAGGGTGATTGGAGAATCCCAATCGTCTAGTATTTGAGAGACCCTAGCCAAAGGGTTGATCGAAAGGTTCGGTGACAAATGTTCAAATTCGTGTTGATAGACGACACATTGTATCACCGAAACATCGACGAAGTGCTATTGAAGTGCTTAGACCAAGAGCAATCTCAGGTGGCTACAGGAGAAGTCCATGAAGGGCTTTGCGGCACTCATCAGTCGGCCCAAAAAATGAGTTGGATGCTCAAAAGAGCGGGTTTTTATTGGCCGACTATGACCGAAGACTGTTTCAAGTACTACATAGGGTGTGAAGCATGTCAGAAGTTTGGCAACATCCAGTTAGCTCCTGCCTCATTGCTCAATCCTATTGTCAAGCCATGGCCATTTCGAGGTTGGGGTTTAGACTTCATCGGCCAGATCCACCCTCCTTCCTCAAAAGGGCATCGAATCGTGTTGATGGCAACAGATTACTTCACTAAGTGGACCGAGGCCGTACCTCTCAAGAACATGACTCACAATGAGGTACATGATTTTATTTTGAAGCATATCATACATAGATTCGGAATTCCCCAAACTCTTACTACGGATCAAGGTAGTTCATTTGTTTCTGGAGAAGTAAGGGACTTTGCTGATTATTATGGTATTAAGTTGATAAACTCTTGACCCTATATGCTCAGGCCAATGGTCAGGCCGAGTCTAGTAATAAAACCATGATTAAGCTCATTAAGAAGAAAATTGAAGAGTTTCCTACAAGGTGGCATGAGGTGCTTTCCTAGGCGCTATGGGCTTGTAGGATTGCAAAGCACGGTGCTACTAGGGTCAGTCCATATGAGTTGGTATATGGACAATAGGCCGTTTTGCCTGTAGAGGAAGATCTTGGCTCTTTAAGAGTGTTAAAACAAGATGGCTTATTGGTCAACGAGTATGAAACCCTTCTAAAGGATAATCTAGAGGAAGTGACTGATAAGAGACTAAGGGCTTTAAAAGCCATAGAAGTAGACAAGAAGAGAGTAGCTAAAGCCTACAATAAAAAGGTTAAACCAAAATCGTTTCGAATAGGAGACTTCGTGTGGAAAATGATTTTACCCTTAGGCATGAAAAGTCCCAAGTTTGGTAAATGGTCGCCTAGTTGGGAAGGTCCTTTTAAGATAGCCGAAATCGCTCCCGGCAACGCATACATGTTGGAATCCTTGCAGGGAGAGCGGTTTCGAAGAGCTTTGAATGGTAGGTACTTGAAAAGGTATTTCCCAAGTGTGTGGAAAACATCATAAAAAGTGTCGAAAATCCGATATGGATGGTATCATCTTCTGCTCATTGTGCTTTTAGTTCACTCATTTCACTAAAAGGCAGGGGGCATGTGTTGATAGCAAAAAATGGCATTAATGGCTAGATTGTCAAAATATCAATTTTGGTGATTTGGGCCGAAAATACACATGTCCAGGGTCTGTCCGAAGCCCTACAGGGCCGAAGTCCATTGAGCTATGGGCTCCTAAAGGCTCTAGCCGGCCCATGGGCTTCGGCCGGGAAGCCTTCAGAGTCCCATGCCGCCGAAGCTTCGGCCCAAGGAGCAAGCCTCGACGGGCCTGACCGAAGCCCACTTTAGCAGAGATGGAGTCGTATGCGATTATTGCTCAATTCTTATCTCCATCCGGCCGGATTAATAGCAGATTAGATTAGGAATTAAGCTCCTATAAATAGAGAGGCAAGGCCGGCGTAAAGGCCCCCCAACTCAAACCAAACCAAAGCCCTATGCTTTGATCGTATTTACTTTACCTTTATTTTCCTATACCTCTTCGTGGGTTTGCCTGGAAGCCCTCCGCCGGACACTTCGGAACAGTGGTAACCCTTGTTACTTCGCTTGTGAAGTATCCGTTAATCTACGTAATAGATTGCTATCACCTTGGTGCTTCGCCTGTGAAGTATCCGCTAATCTGCGTAACAGATTGCTACCTTCGCTACTAGTGCAACACTTAGCAAAATTCGGTCCTCAGGCTGAATTGGTACTTCGAATCATCTTCGTTGCAGGTTCCTATGTTCGGAGCTACTTCGTCAGAAGTGTTCGGAGCTAAGAGATCGGTTTCGGAGGTCACCAGGACACCCTTCGGCGGGACTGCAAGCTCCGGCAACAGGCTTCGCCAGCATACTTCATCACAATGGGCTTCGCCACGACCATACTCCACACCGGAAGAAGTTGCGCTCACACGTGGTCCTCGCGTCATTATTTCGTAGTTTGCTGTATCGGAGATCTCACGCCGAACCCCGCTGTTCGGAGGTGATCATCACGTTTGGATCCGTTCGGAGTCCATCTTCGGCCGGATCAGTCCGAACGCCGAAGCACCCTTCGGTGGGACACTTCGCACCAGACGCTGATGGTACACTTCAGCGACCCCTTCGCATCAGACTTCGAAGCAGACAGGCTCCGACCGGTTTGCTATTTTTATTCTGTTTAATATATTTCTTTCGGCTAATTGGATTGTTTTGTGTGATCTGATTGCCTGGCGACTCCACCCCCTTATCACGACTAAGGGTAGTCAGAACGCGACATCGGTGTTGCGTCACGTTTAGGCTTGTCCCTAAGTATCCGCACACTTTTGGATCATCGGACTGACCCAAGTGTGGGGGCACGTTTCCGTGTCAACAGTATGGTGATACATGGTGGAAAACGGATTAGATCTATTTATGTCCACGGTAAATCAGAAGTTCTGATATGGATCGGAAGTTCTGATGGCAGATCGGAAGTTTCGATAGTGAACGTATATTCCGATATCGAATAATGATTCGTTAAAGAAATCAATTGGTGATGTCCGAGATTCCGATATTGATCGGAAGTTCTGGTGGATCGGATGTTCCGATGCCATATCGGAAGTTCTGACCCAACCGAATTTGAAATTCTGAGCCTGTTGAGCTGGGTTTTTTTAGATCTAGAATCTAATCACTTGTAGATTGCCCACCTAACTTTGTTTTGTAGAGAATGATGTGACTAGCATGGCCTTGGATAAATCTGATTAATGAGATGCATGCGATGGATGTAAATTAAATATGGCCTATGTATCATGGTTATTTATAGCCCAAGGCTGATGTAAAATTTATTACGACTTGCATGTCATTTCCACGGTGCTTCGACCCATGTAATTAGTATAGGTTGTGCGAGATAGACTAGTACTCTTTATGGAAGCTGGGAGAATGCACTCATTGACGGGAGCCATGGAGATGGAGATCATAAAGTGAAGAAGGCCATGCTATGTCACAGTTAATATGATTGCATGTGATGCTTTCTTATGTTCTTGTCATTCTATTCTTGCATGTTTCGCGTGCGCTAGGGACGTTACCATGCTAGAATAGTTTCCCTCAGAAGATTAAGTGTTGATGCTCTTCCCAATAGCTGCACCCACAAAGGTTTTCTATCATTGATAGTGGGTCTGCCAAAGTAGGGTGCTATCTTTTCTCTTAGCCAGTTGGGGTGGACGTCGGACTTCTGCACGCATAGCATTGGTTCGCTTGACAAGGCTATCAAAACGGTTTTGGGCCTTGGAGCATAGGAGTTGGGGTCGAGCATTGGATGCTTATCCAACAACAAGAGTCACATGCGACGTGATTAGCAAGGAGTTGCTTACCTATGTCAACTAGCTTCTAGCAGTGATGTCAAAGCTCACTAGGAGATAGCGTGACCATGGATGTTGGACCACTATTAGTCATGAGAGGGAAAGTGACTGGTTTAGATAGTGGGACATCTTTTATTAGATAAAAGATTAACATTGCATAATGTTAAACCTTGAATTTAATCTTTTGTAGATCATGGCACCGTCTACTACTGTTAAGAGCACTCTAGTTTTTAATTTGCGATCTATCCTTTAACGACAAAAATCGTTTGGAACAAAATTTATGGGCTGGTACAGAAACTTGAGAATTGTTCTCAAGCAAGAGAAAAAGGATTATGTTCTAGAGGTACCTCGCCCCGATTAACCAGGAGAGGATGCTTCTGCAGCAGACAAGCGTGCTTATGAGAAGCATGCTAGTGATTCTGTGGATGTCAGCTGTCTGATGCTTGTCTACATGTCCTATGAGTTTTAGAAACAATATGAGGAACATGATGCTTACGATATGATCGTGGGTCTTAAGGGCATGTTTCAGAACCAGGCAAGGGCTGAGAGTACAATGTGTCTAAAGCCTTGTTTGGAAGTATGTTGGCTGAAGAGAGCCCAGTGAGTCATCATGTGATCAGGATGATTGGTTAAACTGAGACTCTAGAGAGACTCGGTACCCCACTGGATCTGTACCTAGCTATTGATGTAATTCTCTAGTCGCTCCCACCGAGCTTTGAGCTGTTTATCATGAATTATAGCATGGTTAGACTGGAGAAGACTCTAGCTGAGTTGCATGGGATGCTAAAAGTTGTTGAGGAGAGTATCAAGAAGACTCTGAACCATGTGATGGTTGTTCGGAAGGAGGGTAAAAAGAGAAGGAAGACGACTAAGTATACATATTCGATCTCTAGCACTAAGCCGACTGGAAAGTCCAGGTTAGGTCCTGCCAACTCTGATGAGTGCAAAATTACCACAAGACTGGGCATTGGAAGCGCAACTACAAGGTATACTTGAGCGAAGAGCAGAAAAAGAAGGCAAGTACGACTTCCGCTTCAGGTATTAATGATTAAACTTGCTACTTGTCCAAATGATTCATGGGTATATGATACCGATTCGATGATTCATACTTGAAAATTGTTGCAGAGGCTGGGTAGGCCAAGGAAGTGTGCTAGTGGCGAGTTGGATGTCTGCGTCGGAAATGGTGCAAGTGTTGTAGCGTTGGCCATCGGCGTTTATTCACCACCACTTATATCAAGACTAGTTTAGGAATTAAATAATTGTTATTTCATTCCCGCCTTAGGCAAAGACATAATCTCTTCTTCATGTTTTAGGAGAAGATATTTTTAATTCGTAATAAAGAACAAGAGTTTATCAATATTCTCGAATGGTTTTCTTTATGGCCTTTTGAGGAGCCATGCTGAATAGCGTGGGCCTCATGGCTCCAGATGTGATGAGTCATTGTCAACGATAGTCAAAGAGGACAGAGACCTGCTGCTTCATGGGCCGCGTGTGACTCAGGTACACGGGCAGTGAGCGACTGTCGGGCTGAGAGAGCCGCGAAGTCAGGCTGGTCCAATCCGGGTACATGGGCTAGGAGCAGCAGAAGACCCACTGGGCTGTTGACCAGGATTGACTCAGGTACATGGGCGGTGAGTGATTGCCGGGCTGAGAGAGCTGCGGAATTAGGCCGGCCCAATCCGGGTACCTGGTGGAAAGTCGGTGGAGGCTTTGTCAGTTTCGGCGCAAAACTGACGACCGCTGATCTTGTATCAGACTGTCTAGAAGAGAAGCCGTAGTCGCTACGAAAGCTTAGCTTCAGGATAAGTCATCTGTAAATAGGAGTTTACTATTTTGTCCCTAGGCCCATAGTCAGTAAGTCGAGTCTGTAAAAATATCCTAAGGGTAGTTTAGTCTTTTCCTTTATTTCAGCGTTTGTAAAAAACCCTAAGGGGCTGGTGGAATATTCCTAGCTATTGGGCAGCCTATAAATAGGGCCCCAAGCCCTAGGGTTAGGTCACCCTTCTAGAATTCTCTTTTCAATCAATTGGGTCACTTTTTATTCCCTGGTTCCCTGCTCATTCCCCTGTGCGCGCCACCAGGAACATTCCTCTGTTTCATCGTGAGTTTTGATTCATCCTGGTTCTGGTTTTATTCGTGCTGTGGTTCTTGTGTGTTGTGATTGAGTATATTTTACACGGCATCGATTTGCGTGGCAGGAAGCTTTTCTGTCTTGTGTGAATGGCCTCTCTGTTGCTTCTGTTCTTCACGTGAGGAGTACTAGTTCTTGCTTATAGCAAGTAGTACCTACTCCCTGTAGCAACGGTACACTAGTACTCTAGCCTTGCTTTTAACTGCATAGCCTTTTTGATCGAGTAGACAGGACTTAGCTTTTCCCTGGCTGTTTCTAGCGAAGCCCCTTCGTTTTGGTTCGAAGTCCTTCAGCTCTGAGAGGCAGGCTTCGGCCAGACTCCTACGAAGGCTCTGCTAAAATGTTCAACTTCAATTTTAAACTGTGAACCTAGCTTCGAAGTATGTTCTGTGCTTAGCATTCTGTTAGCTTGGCATACTTCGACAGTTCTTGCGAAGGTATACTCCGACTCGAGGTCTCCGAAGTCAATACTTCGACAGGCTTAGAAGTTAGCTTCGAAGCATGTCTCTCTGATAGACTTCGCTTGGAGTATGTTTTTTGAGGTCTTTCTGCTGCTGTCTTTTTCGAGGGTCACAGTGTGTGGGTTCGGAGCTTGTCTTTCAAAGTTAGTCCTCGGCTCGAAGGTTACTACTTCAGTAGTCATACCTCGATCAAGCTAGCTTCGAAGGTAGAGTGTAGGCTTCGATTTGATCTTGCTACTGCGTGTTTGGCTTCACTTCTCTTTCGAAGGTTGCTTTTCTAGAAACTTTGTTCGAAGCTGTCTGATCGAAGTATAGGCTTCGAAGTACACTGTTCGAAGCAGGCTTCGATACTTTCATACTTCGCTTCGAAGCATACTTCGCATTCTGCCACACTCGAACTAGGCTAGTTTCCACAAACCTTCGGCACTTCCACGTCAACTTTCGCTAGACTTCGACAAGGGACTCTAAAGCAGGCTTCGACACTCCGAAGCAGGTTTCGACACAGCGAAGCAGGCTTCGCCAAGTTTCAAACAGGAGACAAATTTGAACAGTAACTTCTCATCTCTCTTCATGTACACTTAGATCATCTGCTGAGAAGTTTGATTTACCATGTCTTGAATATTTTGTTTATCTGCCTATTAGCACTATATTGGTGTTTCTCTGTTTTGACACTAGTTGTTTCTAGGCTAGATACTTTTAGACTTAGGCTTACTGTTCACACTCTGTTGCTTAGTCTTTTGAGGTGCGTTGGGTATTGGGAACATGCCATAGATTCGAAAGAATTTTTAGGCGCCCATTCACCCCCCCTCTGGTCGCTACTTTGGGTCCTACAAGTGGTATCAGAGCGAGGTTAGGGTTATTCCATACCTTAACCGGTTCAAAACCCCAGTAGTGATCATGACGTCTCCTGGCAAGGTCCCGTCCTTGGAAGCTTATGGCTATAACTATTAGAAGACTCGCATGGGATCCTATCTTATGAGCCAAGGCTCGGACATCTGGGACATTTGCGTTCACGCTACGTTCGTTGTATTGCCAGTTGCTGAGCATGGTACTGCTGGTATCATTGCCCAACATCGGAACAATAGTAAGGCTGTGAACATTTTGTTTTCTGGTTTAGGTCCCACTGAGTTTGAGCATGTGAGCCATCTCTCCACTGCGAGAGAGATCTGGGCTACCCTCAAAGCACACCATGAGGGAACAACCAGGTCAAGGCTCGGCTCTATCAGACCTACCGGCGTGAATATGAGAACTTCACACAAAAGCCGAGCGAATCTATTGAAGCGTTGTTTGGTCGTTTTCAATCGATCATAAACAAGCTTCGGGACAACAAGGCTGAGGGTGCTCAGTTAGTCTCAGATCACGAGCAGGCGCTCAAGGTTCTCCACATCTTGGACCCAAAGATCTGGGAGATCAAGGTATCCTCTATCATTGAGAGCACATCTTATGATACCTTGACCATTTCTGAGTTGTTTAGCAAGCTGAAGGCCACCGAGGTTGATATCCAGTTGAGATCAAATCTCACTGGCTCTGGATCAAAGTCTTTGGCCTTTGCTACACCTTCTGTTGATCCTTCTTCTGTGAGCTGTGCTGGGTTCTCATTGATGTCTATCACTGAGGACCAGCTTGAGTCTTTGGGAGATGATGATTTGTGTCTTTTTAACAACCGGGTGCGTCGAGTTTATGACAAAAGAATGTTCAAACGACATGACACAAAATCCGGGTGCTTTGAGTGTGGTGACCCAGGACACTTCATCGCCAACTGCCCTAAGCGCAATGGAAACAAGAAGGGCACCGGTGGTGGCTTCCACGACTCTGGCAAGCATGACAACTCTTCCTTCAACAAGGGCAAGCCAAAGACCAGATTCTTCAGAAAGGCCCTGAAGGACTACCGGCGAGAGAACAAGAAGCGCGACAAGGCCTTCTTTGCCGAGATGGAGAAGAGCTACTCCAAGCGGTCCACGTCTTCTTCCTCTTCATTGAGCTCAAGCGATGAGGAGATCATCATCAGGAA
Source organism: Zizania palustris (assembly GCA_019279435.1). NCBI lineage: Eukaryota > Viridiplantae > Streptophyta > Magnoliopsida > Poales > Poaceae > Zizania > Zizania palustris. Next base: position 18,046,617 of record JAAALK010000081.1, read on the forward strand.
GGGGAAGGACAAGGACGATCCGGCGGGTCTTTGCTTCATGGCTTTCGGGGACAGACCGAAGAGCCGCTCACACCAGTGCCGAAGATCTTGCAAGAGCTTCTGCTCAATGGCTCTTGGGGATAAGGAAGAGAAGAGCTCCTCCGATAACTCCGACGATGACGACAACGAAAAGGTATCATCTTATGAACGCGAAATCGTTGATTTACTTGAATGCAATCGTCAGGAGTTAAAATATCGGGAAAAACTGCTTAGGGGGGCCAAGAAGAGGATAGATGAATTAGATAGTGAGCTTGCCGTAGCCAATGGCAGAATTGAGAGTATATCTTCTTCCCTCTGCTTGGGTGATAGCAGTGAGTGCCCAAAGTGTGAGGTGCTTCTGTGTGACTTGTCGACTCTGAACTCCAAGTACACAGAAAGGGTTGATGAGAGGGACGCTTTGGCCACTGAGCTTGAAAGCACTCAGCTGGAGCTGAAAGATGCTCAAGCCACTGTCGTCGCACCCTGTGCTGATTGCCCATCTCATATAGCTGTCTTAGCTGAGCTGAAAGCCAAGGGCGATGAGCATTTGGGGGATTTGGAGAGAGTTAGAGCTGAGCTTGCGCAGACTAGACTAGAGCTTGAGACACTGTCAGTTCCACCCACTGTCTGTGAGAACTGTTTGTCTCTTAGAATGGAATTGATCAAGCTGAAAGCCGAGAAGTCTGTCCAGGTAGATAGAGAGTGTGAGACCTGCTTGTCTCAGGTGGAGGTTCTAGCTTCCTTGAGAGAGGAGCTAGCTGATTCTCAGAATGAGAATTTTTACCTCCATTCTATCATGAGTTGGATCAGTGCCAGAGAGCCACATCTCGGCATGATGATCCAGCGGTTCAAGAGGCAGGATGGGTTTGGGGTAGGTTACACCTACACCAAGGCTGACCTAGAGAGTGCCATTAGCCGGACAGTGGAGTGGAGTACAATGACTCCTGAGCAGAGATACCCCAAGACTCACTTTACTGAGTCTTCCCTGGCTAGTCAACCCAAGGATGGAGTGATCCATGAATAGCCCAAAGCTCCACCCAAGAAGCCCATCTGGATTCCAAAGCCCAAACACCTCCACACTTCTCTTGACTCTCTTCCTGGACCCTCTCAACCCAAGAAAACAACACCCAACACCACTAAGCCCAAGAACCCCAAGCATCAACCACATCCCAAGAAGCCGACCTACCATTGTGAGTATTGTCAGAGAGAAGGGCATCTTGCAGAGTTTTGCTTCAGGAGGAAGTGGGTTCAGAGAGCAGAGCATGCTCATGGTGGTCAGGAGCAGTTCTACCAGCAGGGTGGTAGACTGCGTGTTCCTCGACGCGGGTAGAGGCTGGAGGCCAGGCCGTGTCGTGTAGGTGGTGGTAGAGGAGACGACTTTCATGCACGTGCTCTAGTTGGTGGTGTTCGTTCCGGTAGAGCTCCAGGACGTTTTGGCTATGGTCCTAGACCTCGTGGCCGAGGTTTTAGGCAGAACCATGGACCGCGCTTTGAGCCGCGCTTTGGTCCAAATTCTTCTGATGGTTTTCGCTTTCCATATTTTGAGCAGATGGTTCGACACAGGTTTAGTTCTTTTGCTAAACTTGGTGCCGAACCATTTGCTCCCCCTTACAACCACTGATTGTGCAGGATCGGGGACTAGAGGACGTTTGGATCATGGACTCAGGATGCTCTCGCCACATGACGGGACATCGCCGATGGTTCTCCAGTCTCACTCCCCCGAGCTCCAAAGAGTACATCACTTTTGGGAACAGTGGTCAAGGGAAAGTAAGTGGCATCGGCTCAATTCATATTTCAGATCATTTCTCTTTGAAGAATGTTGCCTTGATTAAAAATTTGAACTTTAACTTTATTTCTGTTTCGCAACTTCTTGAGGATGGTTTAGAAGTGCGTTTTAAGAAGGGCAATTCTTCTGTGTTTAATTCTAGAGGGTCTTTGATTTGCCAGATCTTACCATTTGGTAATGTTTTTCGAATTGACTTCTCTAGTTCTTTTGGCCCTTCTCACTGTTTGATTGCTGGATCTTCTTCTGAGCTCTGGAAGTGGCATAGGAGGTTAGGTCATTTGAGTTTTGATCTGCTAGTCAGGTTAAGCTCTATGGACCTCATCCGAGGATTGCCCAAGCTTAAAATGGAGAAAGATCTAGTTTGTCATCCCCGTCGCCATGGGAAAATGGTTGCCGCTTCTCACTCACCTGTGACTCAGGTGATGACTTCGTATCCGGGCGAGCTGTTACACTTGGACACTATTGGTCCAGCTCGGGTGCGCTCAGTCGGTGGGAAATGGTACGCGCTTGTGATTGTTGACGATTTTTCTCGATTTTCGTGGGTTTTCTTTTTGGAGTCTAAGGATGAAACTTTTCAGTTTGTTCATGACCTGATTTTGAAGCTGAAGAATGAGAACAATGGTCGGATGCGAGCAATTCGCTCCGACAACAGCTCTGAATTCAAGAACTCTCAGTTCGTCAGCTTCTGTAGTGATCAGGGTCTTGACCATCAGTTTTCTGCTCCTTACACTCCCCCACAGAACGGCGTTGTGGACCGAAAGAACCGCACGCTAGTCGAGATGGCCAGGACGATGCTCGATGAGCACAGGACTCCTAGACATTTTTAGGCTGAAGCCATGAACATGGCTTGCTATCTGGCCAATCACATTTTTCTTAGAGCTTACCTAGGTAAGACTTCATATGAGTTGCGGTTTGGCAGACAGCCCAAGGTGAGCCACTTTCGAGCATTTGGCTGCAAGTGCTTTGTGCTCAAGAAGGGAGGGCATTTGGACAAGTTTGAGTCTCGTTGCTGGGACAGAGTTTTTCTTGGCTACGCTTTACATTCTCGAGGTTTCCGTGTTTGGAACCTCGACTCCCAGCAGCTTGTCGAGACTTGTGAGGTTTCTTTTGACGAATCCTTGCCTTCTTTAACTCCTTCTTTTGAGCTTTCTGGCGATGGTGAGCTCAGAGAGTCTATCTTCGAGGAAGATGAGGATACTCCAGCTGCTGATGAGGGTGGGCCATCTGCACCTCCTTCAGAGCCCACACCTTCTGAGACTTCGACTGAGGATGAGGGCGGACCTCTGATCACTTCTTCCACTTCGATCGATCCCCCTCAATCGAGTCTAGAGGTGCCAGCTGCTGACTCCGGTGAGGTGACTTCAGATCACTAGGGATCCCGAGCAGTTCAGCGTGATCACCCCTCAGAGCTCATCATTGGTGATTTGACCGAGAGAACTTCGCGTTCATCTGGTACCTCTCTTGCTCTGTTTGCTGAATCTGCTTTTGTTGCATATTTTGAGCCCAGAGATGTTTCTCACGCTCTCTCTGATTCTAATTGGATTAACGCTATGCAAGAAGAGCTTGAGAATTTTGTACGTAATCGGGTTTGGACACTAGTTGAGGCGCCACCAGGATGCAACCCCATAGGCACCAAATGAGTGTTCAAGAACAAGCAAGGTGAAGATGGGGTTGTGGTGCACAACAAAGCTCGACTAGTTGCCCAGGGTTTTTGCCAGAAGGAAGGTATTGACTTTGAAGAAACCTTCGCTCCTGTTGCCCGTCTTGAGTCCATTCGCATTCTTTTAGCTTTTGCCACTTCGAAGGGTTTTAAGATTTTTCAAATGGATGTCAAGAGTTCTTTTTTGAACGGGTACATAGAGGAGGAGGTTTATGTTAGGCAGCCCCCCGGTTTTGAGAACCCTAAGTTTCCTCGACATGTTTTTAAATCGCAAATAGCTTTATACGGGTTGAAGCAAGCCCCCAGGGCTTGGTATGACCGGTTAAAGCAGTTTTTGTTGGGGAAGGGCTTTGTGATGGGTTCTGAGGATAAAACTCTTTTCTTGCTCAGAGATGCTTCAGATTTCTTAGTCGCTTAGATTTATGTGGACGATATTATTTTTGGCGGTACTACTAATGATCTTGTGTACATGTTTTCTGAGCAGATGCATAGTGAGTTTGAGATGAGCCTCATGGGTGAGCTCAAGTACTTCTTAGGGCTCCAGATCAAGCAGACCAAGGATGGCACTTTCATCCACCAAGGTAAGTACACTTGTGACATGTTGAAAAAATTTGACTTTGGTGGTGAGTTGAAGCCGAAGATGACCCCAATGGGCACATCTGGGGGTCTGGACAAGGATGAGAGCGGCGTCAAGGTCAATGAGAGGGAGTTTCGAGGGATGATCGATTCGCTGCTGTACTTGACGGCGACAAAACCGGACATACAGTTTGTCGTGGGACTTTGCGCGCGTTTTCAGTCTTCACAAAGCGCGTCTCATCGGCAAGCTGTCAAGCGCATCTTCAGGTATCTCACTTATGCGCCCGATCTCGGTCTTTACTATTCAGCATCATCATCTCTTGATTTATCTGGCTTTTCGGAGGCTGACTTTGGTGGGTGCCGGTTGGATCGCAAGTCGACTTCCTGTACTTGCCAGTTTCTTGGTTCTTCCCTTGTCTCTTGGTCTTCTCGAAAGCAATCTGGAGTTGCTCTTTCGACCACTGAGGCTGAGTATGTAGCTGCTGCTCATAGTTAGTTTGGATGATTTCCACTCTACGAGATTTTGGGTTATTCTTTCCTACCAGAGTTCCTTTGTTTTGCGACAGCACCAGTGCAATTAGTGTAGGGAAAAACCCCTGTCTCCATTCAAAAACCAAACACATTGATGTGCTTTCACTTTCTACGGGATCAATATGAGAAAGGTGTCATTGAACTTGTTCATGTTGATACCCATCATCAGTTGGCTGACATTTTCACCAAACCCCTAGATCAGTCTACTTTTGAGCGTTTATGAGGGGATTTGGGTGTTGTGTATCCTTTCTAGGATATTTTGCGTCAGTTTTCTTTCTTTTTAACTCTTTTCTTGAATCTTTTTGTGTGTGTTCATATCATGCATATTCACATATCACACTTTTGAGCTGCTTCTGTTATATGATTGAACTGCTTTACTTATTCTAGCTGGTACATGCTTTTGAATACTTGTCAATGATCATGCGTTGGTTCAGTTCACTTGATATGTCGGATATCTGTCATATGCATGGCTTTTATGCTTTAAACTTGAAAAATGATCACCATTGCTTCTGGTAACTAGCATGCGTAGGCTGAATGTTCTTGCTATCTGTTACATGCCTTGTAGATAGTTCCTGACTTAGATGCAAATATGCAACTTGGACATCTTTATGCTTTAAACATGGAAATGTGCTATAAAAATGATGAAAAATCAAGAAAAATGAAAATTCCATGCCTTTTTATGCATAACTTGAAAAGATCAAGGTGGGTTTGTTTTGTCGCATTGCATTGTTCTGGACTGCGTACCATAACACCTTGGTATGAACTAGGACAGTGTAGTGTATGCCAAGACCAATGTCTTAAGCTTCTGATGGTCCAGTTCTGGCCTAGGCTTGACTTGGCCGGTCAGCATAAGGTTTGACATGCAAATAACCTCCTGGCAAAAATGACAAAGGAAAAAGAAAAAGCCTGAAAACTGAAATAATAACAAGTTTGCTGAAGCACTTTGTTTTTGGACAAAGCTTATCTTGGTAGATATCAGTTAGCATCTACATCTCATGCTTTACCTTGCTTGTCAGTAGGAAAATGTGGTGATGCTTTTGTTTGCAAAAATTGAAAATGCGTGCTAATGACTTTCTTTAGATATCATCTGTTGCACTGATCATGCCATGTATCTTAGACAGTATGACTTTTGCTGTATCTGTTAGATGTTGTAATTGCATTCAATCATATCTGAGAAGCATGCTTTCTACACTCCACCTGCACCCTAGTTGCATTCATTGCATTTCAGGGGGAGTCTGTGTCTCTTTTGAGTGCTTGATGAGTTCACTTGTCAACAAGGGTGAGAAATTTTGGGATAAGAGTTCAAGGGGGAGTTTTGGCTTTCTCTGGGATTTGTTTCAGGGGGAATTTTTGTCCCAATTGTACTTACTCTTTTGATATCCTTGTTGATGTTTCTGAGATCGCACTCATTTTGAGTTTTTACATTTTGGTTAACCATAATGAACACTTCTTGCTTTTTTTGGCTTTTGGTCATTAGGGTTAAACTTTTACTTTATTTTCTTCTTCTCTGTTTTCTTGTGCTTTGTTTTCGTGTTTCCACAGTTGTTCACAGGTACTGAAGAGCTGAAGAAGTGAAGTGTTGACAATGCACTCATCAAGGGGGAGATTGAGGAGCCATGCTGAATAGCGTGGGCCACATGGCTCCAGATGTGATGAGTCATTGTCAACGATAGTCAAAGAGGATAGAGACCTGCTGCTTCATGGGCCGTGTGTGACTCAGGTACACGAGCAGCGAGCGACTGTCGGGCTAAGAGAGCCGCGAAGTCGGGCTGGCCCAATCCGGGTACATGGGCTAGGAGCAGCAGAAGACCCACTGTGCTGTTGACCAGGATTGACTCAGGTACACGGGCGGTGAGTGATTGCCGGGCTGAGAGAGCTGCGGAATCAGGCTGGCCCAATCCGAGTACATGGTGCAAAGTCGGTGGAGGCTTTGTCAGTTTTGGCGCAAAACTGATGACCGCTGATCTTGTATCAGACTGTCCAGAAGAGAAGCCGTAGTCGCTACGAAAGCTTAGCTTCAGGATAACTGATCTGTAAATAGGAGTTTAATATTTTGTCCCTAGGCCCACAGTCAGTCAGTCGAGTCTGTAAAAATATCCTAAGGGTAGTTTAGTCTTTTCCTTTATTTCAGCGTCTGTAAAAAACCCTAAGGGGCTGGTGGAATATTCCTAGCTATTGGGCAGCCTATAAATAGGGCCCCAATCCCTAGGGTTAGGTCACCCTTCTAGAATTCTCTTTTCAATCAATTGGGTCACTTTTTATTCCCTGGTTCCCTACTCATTCCCCTATGCGCGCCGCCAGGAACATTCCTCTGTTTCATCGTGAGTTTTGATTCATCCTGGTTCTGGTTTTATTCGTGTTGTGGTTCTTGTGTGCTGTGATTGAGTATATTTTACACCGCATCGATTTGCGTGGCAGGAAGCTTTTCTGTCTTGTGCGAATGGCCTCTCTGTTGCTTCTGTTCTTCACGTGAGGAGTACTAGTTCTTGCTTGTAGCAAGTAGTACCTACTCCCTGTAGCAACAGTACACTAGTACTCTAGCCTTGCTTTTTACTGCATATCCTTTTATCGAGTAGACAGGACTTAGCTTTTCCCTGGCTATTTCTAGCGAAGCCCCTTCATTTTGGTTCGAAGTCCTTCAGCTCTGAGAGGCAGGCTTCGGCCAGACTCCTACGAAGGCTCTGCTAAAATGTTCAACTTCAATTTTAAACTGTGAACCTAGCTTCGAAGTATGTTCTATGCTTAGCATTCTGTTAGCTTGGCATACTTCGACAGTTCTTGCGATGGTATACTTCGACTCGAGGTCTCCGAAGGCAATACTTCGACAGGCTTTGAAGTTAGCTTCGAAGCATGTCTCTCTGATAAACTTCGCTTGGAGTATGTTTTCTGATGTATTTCTGCTGCTGTCTTTTTCGAGGGTCACAGTGTGTGGGTTCGGAGCTTGTCTTTCGAAGTTAGTCCTCGGCTCGAAGGTTACTACTTCGGTAGTCATACCTCGATCAAGCTAGCTTCGAAGGTAGAGTGTAGGCTTCGATTTGATCTTTCTACTGCGTGTTTGGCTTCGCTTCTCATTCGAAGGTTGCTTTTCTACAAACTTTGTTCGAAGCTGTCTGATCGAAGTATAGGCTTCGAAGTACACTGTTCGAAGCAGGCTTCAATACTTTCATACTTCACTTCGAAGCATACTTCGCATTCTGCCACACTCGAACTAGGCTAGTTTCCACAAACCTTCGACACTTCCACATCAACTTTCGGTAGACTTCGACAAGGGACTCCGAAGCAGGCTTCGACACTTCGAAGCAGGCTTCGACATTCCGAAGCAGGCTTCGACACTCCGAAGCAGGCTTCGCCAAGTTTCGAACAGGAGACAAATTTGAACAGTAACTTCTCATCTCTCTTCATTTACACTTAGATCATCTGCTGAGAAGTTTGATTTGCCATGTCTTGAATATTTTGTTTATCTGCCTATTAGCACTATATTGGTGTTTCTCTGTTTTGACACCGGTTGTTTCTAGGCTAGATACTTTTAGACTTAGGCTTACTGTTCACACTCCGCTGCTTAGTCTTTTGAGGTGCATTGGGTATTGGGAATAGGCCATAGATTCGAAAGAATTTTTAGGCGCCCATTCACCCCCCTCTGGTCGCTACTTTCGGTCCTACACCTTTTTCCATTAGTGAATGGACTATACATTCTGAGTCTTGAAAATGTGCATGTTTATAACGTTAGTACAAAGAAACGACAACTCAATGATTTGAATCCTACCTACGTCTAGCATTGTCTCTTAGGTCATATAAATGGGAGGCGTATGCAGAAGCTTCATAGTGATGGACTTTTGGAGTCATTTGATTTTGAATCATATGACGCGTGTGAATCTTGTTTATTTGGCAAGATAACATAGACGCTGTTCACTAGGTCTAAGTGAGAAGGTGAGTGAGCTATTGTCCATAGCACATACTGATGTGTATGGTCCAACGAGCCGCGCGACTAGGAATGGGTTCTAGTACATTATCATTTCTTCCAACGACTTTAGTAGATGTGTCTACTTGATAAGGAGTAAGTGGGAGTCCTTCGGAAAGTTCAAAGGAGCTCGTAAGTACAAAATCATACGGGCAAGACAATTAAATTTCTACGATCGGATCATGGAGATGAATATTTGAGCCATAAGTTGACACACTGATCTTTCATCATCCTTTTGAGGTAACACTCTAGAAACCGACGCTCTCACTTTAAATAGAGTTCCATCTAAGAGAGTGATGGGACCAAACTCTGAAAAATGGTTTGGAACCATTAAGATCTGAATTAAAACAGATTGGATCTATTTCTGTTTGCAGAACTTTGGAAGTTCTGATATTGATTAGAAGTTCCAATATTTGTCGGGTCGGAAGTTTTGATGTTTATCAGAAGTTCCAATGCCAGACAAAGTTTGCGACGGAGGAGTAAGATCGGAATTTTCGATGCCAGATCAGAAGTTCTGATCCAGACAGATTGAAGTCCATATAACAAAACCAAGTTTGGGACCTGGTGGATCCACCCGATGGCGTAAAACCTATTGAGTGATGATGGATTTTAAGGAAAAAGACATTAATGGAAATGTTTACATCTATTAGGCATGATTGGAGGCAAAAGGTTTCAAAATATTCAAAGTGTTGATTATGATGAAATGGTCTTCGCTCATCGTTATGCTTACGTCTGTTTGGATTGTTGTAGCAATTGCCACATTTTATGTTTATGAGATATGGAAAGCTTCTCGGAGTTGGAATCTTTGTTTTGATGAGGTAGTCAAAATGTTTGACTCTATCAAGAATAAAGAAGAGTCTTTTGTTTGCAAAAGGGATAGTGGGAGTACACTTGTATTTCTAGTTCTATATGTGGATGACATATAGGTGATCGGAAATGACATTCCTTTGTAGAATGTTGTTAAGACCATATTGAAAAATGGTTTCTCAATGAAGTACCTTGGATACACAGCATGCACTTTGGGCATAAAGATCTATAGAGATAGATCGAAATGGATAATTGGATTAGGCCAGAATAAAGTACATTGACAAGGTTTTGAAATGTTTTCAAAATGTTGAATGAGTGTGATCCTGTATGCCTTCACGATCAGGTCAATCATATGTGCCATGTATGCGCCCAAATGTGCAGGTACCAGTCAAACCCAAGTGAAAGTCACTGGGTAGTCATAAAAGGGATCCTCATGTACTTAAGAAGAAATAAGGATATGTTCCTAGGACACGGTAGCGAAGATGAGCTTGATGTAAGGACTTATGCTGATGCTAGCCTTCGAACCAATAAAAGATAATTCTCAATCGCAGACTAGGTTTGTGTTTTGCCTCAACGGAGGCATAGTGAGTTGGAAAAGTTCCGAGCAATAGGCGGTGATCGATTCTACAATAGTAGCTGAGTATATTGCAGCTTTGGAAGCTGCGAAGGAAGTTGTTTGGTTCAGAAAGTTTGTTTCTGAGCTGTGTGTTGTTTCTAGTGTGTCCAGTCCAGTGGACCTCTATTATGGTAATAGTGATTCCATTGCGTAAGCCAAGGATCCTGTATAACACCAGATATCTAAACGTGTACTTCGGAGATATCACCTAATTCGAGTGATCATAGAGAGAGGTGATACAAAGATTTGCAAGGTACACATGGATTTGAACATAGCAAGATCTGTTGACAAAGTCACTTCCACAACCCTATCATGAGGTGCATATGAGCTCCATGGGTATGCGATACTTGCGAGAGTGAGTTATGTGTATGTGGGATTTGCTAGTGATGTCTATGCTAATGTAGGAGATAATTGTTATCTTGTTCCTTGAATAAATGTTGTTTACATTTAATTAATGAGTACGACTTGTTATGTGAAACTATTTGCTTTATGACGATTGTTGGCGTAAAAGATTACGCTAACAGGTTCTCTAAGATTAAGAACTAACAAACAATGAATTTGTGTTGAGAACTATCTCAAGCCTCCGAATTGGATAATAGCTTAAGTAGTCCGAAATTGTGTATTGAATAGCTGAGTATTCGATGCCTATTACAGGGTAAGAAGGAGGGTATTTATAGGCAAAAAGTCTAAGGAAAAGAGCTATTTAACCCTCAATTACAACCGACATTGCAGAAACTATTCGGTACCCCGAACAGGGTTAAAATGTTAAAATCTACCCAGAGTAGGTAGATAAGGCAAACATCTTATCAGACTTGCTAGTTTCCACCAAATCTTCATAGCCTGCGGAGGGTACCTTCGAATTGTAAGTCGAAGCACCTTTCGGCTCAATAACTTCACCACCTTCGGGCATAAGCTCGGAGCTTTGAAGCCGATAAGTTATCTTGACTATCAATCTCTAAGTCCTAAGGGTGAAGCATTTTCCCCCAACAGTAGCTCCTCAGATACGCTTCTCCGATTTTAACCTATATAGCAGGAAAGCGGTATACACAAGGAATATTTTCATATTCATAGACTTAGAGAAATTCGAAGGTGTTATAGCTATTCGAAGGGCATTTGACCCCGAAGCACCAAGACGACAGCCTCGAACCAGAACTACAGTGTAAACGCTTCATGAGAAAAAGAACTGTTGCGGAGTTTAAACGTCGTGAAGAGCCGTTAATCTGGAGTCGTTTCTCTTCAAGTAGTCGTTATGCTCTCGAAAAGGTAACAGTCAAAATTTACCGCGGACTCACACCGTTTCGCTTCCTGGGCCCACTCGCCAGCGACGGAAGTTGAACCTGCAATGTGAACGCAATCGAAGCGCGATAGCTAACGGGGGGCTATAAAGGGGAAAAATCCACAAAAGCTTTTACTGTGCTTGACATCCGAAACTTACTCTCTTCAATCTCCAAATCTCCCAACATCCCAAGCGATCGAGCCATGGCGAGGACTAGCCACACCGTGCCAGTAGCAGCAAGTACTTTGGCGCAGAGGCAAGCTTGGGCGGCTTTAGCAGTGGCGGCAATGGCGGGGGCTCCGGGAGATGTTTGGCCCAAGAATCCTCGAGAACTCCGCCCTCTATCCAAGAAGAAAATCCCTCAAAGCTTCCTCATCAGCCAATCTACAAGCACCGTGGAGTCCATTGAAGAGGCAGTGGACGGGAAGCTAGGGCCCAGCACAGAGTCGACCCCAAGGCCATGAAGCAGTGAAGTTGTAGTCTTCGAAGCATTCTTCGAAGCGGGTCTGGGGCTCCCTGCCATCAACTTTTTATCAGAGGTACTAGAAATGTTTCATATTACCTTGCCTCAACTGTCTCCCAATGCCATCGCACGGCTGGCCATCTTCAAATGGGCGCTTTGAGCTAAAAGATGTGAAGGACGATCGGAGGTCTTCGCCGCCACCCACGAGGCTATCTGCCAGTCGAAGCCACAAGATGGCCCCGGAGACACCAAGGTGATAACAGCCTTCGGAAGTTTTAACTTCCAACCGCGGAGGGAGCACGCTCAGCACTTTCCAGCGAAGGCCATCAATGACCGATGGTACACCAACTAGATCCTCCGGTGGTTCTACGCCGAGGTCGGAGAAGATTCCCCCTTCATAGGACCTCTTCAAGAAATCTGATTTCGTAAGGAGGCAGAAGTCACCCTAAACCGAGCCTGCTCTCAACGCGGCTAGGGTTACTAACTTCAATAGCCAGCCGCATGAGTATGCGGGACTTGACCGAAGAGTTTATCGCACTCCAAATTCCACCTCTTGGAGCTGACTGGCCGATAGCGTTCCAACACGCTTCGGAGGGTTAGCTTCGAAGTCTAGGTAAGCCTTCGATTTTCCTACAATAATATGTTAGAAGAAAAATAACATACTTATAATATGCTACCTTTTTTCAGCAGCCCCACTGGCGTTAGCTCCATAGCAGATAACGAGAGCCACTGAACGGGTGCTCGGAGCCCCTACGGTGGCTGAAAGGCAAAAAAGAGTAGAGCTAGTGGGAAGCTGGGAACGCTCCAACAGAGTGTGGGGGGCCCTCAAAATGGTGCCTCCTCCTCTGCCATACTTCAACCCGGCCGGAGCGGCCCCCTAGAAAAGAAATGCCATCGCCGAGCCCTCGAAGAAAGCCGGCAGGACCCCCATCAAAAAAGGGAAAAAAGTAGTCAAACTTCCTCCCCAGCTGGCCCCAGAATCCTCTGCTTCATCCCTGGGCATTCGGAGCTCAGCTTCGGAAGACTCTGGGAACAAAGGCTCCGAAGTCCAAATGGCAAAAGACTTTGAAAACTATCTTCTTGATGACAACGAAGATGAAGCAGTGGACACAACCAGAGCTCCGGCAAGAGAGACTGTGGAGGCGGATACGGCGCACACTCCTACACTCGTCGCTGCGAGTTCAGAGTTGGAAGTAGTTATCCCCAACTCACCCGTGGCTGGGGTGATAACAACGGAGGTCGAGCCACCGACAGCAACTACACCGGAGAGGACTTCGGGGGATGATCTCGATGAATATATCTGATTGTACGAAGTCCTGGAGGACCCTAAAATTTTACCTCAAGGCACCACCGAAGGTATACTTCGAAACTTTTACCTTTGTCATTTCCTATAACAGTTATTACTCGCAAATGTTCATCAAGTACCTTAATGTTGTAGGTGCGTCGAAGGGTAACGTAGCTCCGGCCATAGACGAAGCTCCAGCTTCTCCCGGAGTTGTGGCTCCGATGGACACCACGGCTTCGATGGACACCGTGGCTCCGGCAACTAGAGCCATCTCCGTCGAAGCGGTTCCGGAAGAAGGGACACCAGTCGAAGGAGGATGTACCTCTGCCAAAGTCGCTTCTGAGGAGCCATGCTGAATAGCGTGGGCCTCATGGCACCAGAAGTGATGAGTCATTGTCAACGATAGTCAAAGAGGACTGAAGAAGAGAAGAGATCTGCTGTTTCATGGGCCGCGTGTGACTCAGGTATACGGGCAGCGAGCGACTGTCGGGCAGAGGAGGCTGCGAAGTCGGGCTGGCCCAATCCGGGTACATGGGCCAGAAGCAGTAGAAGACCCACTGGGCTGTTGACCAGGACTGACTCAGGTACACGGGCGGTGAGTGATTGCCGGGCTGAGAGAGCTGCGGAGTCGGGACGGCCCAATCCGGGTACCTGGTGCAAAGCTGGTGGAGGGTTTGTCAGTTTCGGCGCAAAACTGACAACCGTTGATTCTGTATCCGACTGTCCAGAAGAGAAGCCGTAGTCGCTACGAAAACTTAGCTTCCAGATAAGTCATCTGTAACTCTAGTCCCACAGTCAGTCAGTCATGTCTGTAAAAATTCCTAAGGGCAGTAGAGTCTTTTCCTTTATTTTTGAGTCTGTAAAAACCCTAAGGGGCTGGTAGAATATTCCTAGTGTTGGGAGCCTATAAATAGGACCCCAATCCCTAGGGTTTGGACTACCCTTTTGGCTGAAATCACATTCACTCTATTGGGTCATTTTGTCTCTCGGTTCTCTCTCCTGTGTGCGCCGCCAGGCTATTGCTCCTTCCTGTTTTTGCCTTGCATTTGCTCTAATCTCTTGGATGCATTAAAGCCTTGGTCCCTGTTGATTTTATTTGGTGCACATTGTTTGGTTTGGGGAGTTATTGCTTCGGCTACGGGCTGCTGATTTTATTTCGTGAGAAGAAGCTTCTCTTTTTGCTTCTGTTCTTCACAAACCGAGTACTAGTTCTTGCTGTTGCAAGTAGTACTACTTTCCTGTAGCTACAGTAGACTGTGCAGCTTTTCACCTTCTACTACACAGCTTTTTGATCGAGGCTGACAGGCTCTGTCACCTTTTTGGCTGTGTTTCGAGCGAAGCCACTCTCTGTTCGAAGCCCCTCAGTCTTGCGAGGCAGGCTTCGATCTATCTCCTTCGAAGGCTTCGTTCGATCTTCGATCTTCGATCTTCGGTGTGCGGTCTGTGTTGATAAGCTTCGGAGTATTTTTCTGAACAGACAGCATTGCATACTTCGAACAACATTCTCCGAATCTAGCTGTTCGAAGTCCTCACTTCGGTAGGCTTCGAAGTTGGGTTCGAAGCTTGTCATTTCTGTTAGACTTCGATTTGATTTCCCTGTGGCGTGTCAACCTTCGGTTCTCCTTCCGAAGCTTTTCTTGTTTGAAGATAGAGTGTAGGCTTCGGAGTTGATTTTCTGTCGTGTGACAGACTTCGCTTTTTTGTTCGAAGGTTGTCCTTTTGAGTGTTGTGTTCGAAGCTTTCTGTTCGAAGGTTTTGCTTCGAAGCATTCGGTTCAAAGCTGTGTTCGAAGTGTTGTCTTCGAAGTGCATACTTCGAACCAGGCTCCGGCACTGTCATACTTCGCTCCGAAGTATACTCCGCTACCTGCCACTTCGAATTAGTCTAGACCGTGACACCTTCGGCATCTCGGACAGGCTCCGTCACCAACCTCCGAAGCAGACCTCGACGTTCGAAGGGGGCTTCGCCAAGTTCCGAACAGGAGACAAATTTGGACAGTAACTTCTCTTTTCATCTTACACATTCTTAGATTATTTCATTGAGAAGTTTAGGCTTGTTATACCTTGTTCATCTGCCTAGTTGCACTACTTTAGATTTACACTGCTTATCATCAGTTGCTTCTAGGTTAGAAACCTTTAGACTTAGGCCTTCTGTTTATTTTCCGCTGCGTAGTCTTTTGAGGTGCGGTGGGTATTGGGAACAGGCCATTGATTCGAAAGAATTTTTAAGGCGCCCATTCACCCCCCCTCTGGTCGCTACTTTCGGTCCTACAAGTGGTATCAGAGCGAGGTTAGGGTTTTTCCATACCTTAACCGGTTCTAAACCCCAGTAGTGACCATGACGTCTCCCGGCAAGGTCCCGTCCATGGAAGCCTATGGCTATAATTATTGGAAGACTCGCATGCGAGCCTATCTCATGAGCCAGGGTTTGAACATATGGGACATTTGTGTTCACACCACATTTGTCATTTTGCCAGTCGCTGAGCATGGTACTGCTGGTATCATTGCTCAGCATCTGAGCAACAGTAAGGCTGTGAACATTTTGTTTTCTGGTTTAGGTCCCACTGAGTTTGAGCGTGTGAGTCATCTCTCCACTGCGAGAGAGATCTGGGCTACCCTCAAGGCACACCATGAGGGAACAGCACAGGTCAAGGCTCGGCTCTATCAGACCTACCGGCGTGAGTACGAGAACTTCACACAGAAGCCGGGTGAATCTGTTGAGGCTTTGTTTGGTCGCTTTCAGTCGATCATTAACAAGCTTCGGGACAACAAGGCTGAGGGTGCTCAGTTAGTCTCAGATCATGAGCAGGCGCTCAAGGTTCTTCATACCTTGGACCCAAAGATCTGGGAGATCAAGGTATCATATCGTTGAGAGTACTTCTTATGATACCTTGACCATTTCTGAGTTGTTTAGCAAGCTGAAGGCCACTGAGGTAGATATCCAGTTGAGATCAAATCTCACTGGTTCTGGATCAAAATCCCTGGCCCTTGCTACACCTTCAGTTGATCCCTCTGCTGTGAGCTGTGCTGGGTTCTCTTTGATGTCTATCACTGAGGACCAGCTTGAGTTGTTGGGAGATGATGATTTGTGTCTCTTTAACAACCGGGTGCGTCGTGTCTATGATAAAAGAATGTTCAAAAGACACGGCACAAAATCCGGATGCTTTGAATGTGGTGATCCAGGACACTTCATCGCCGACTGCCCCAAGCGCAATGGCCACAAGAAGGGCACCGGTGGTGGCTTCCACGACTCCGGCAAGCACGACAGCTCCTCCTTCATCAAGGGCAAGCCGAGGACTCGGTTCTTCAAGAAGGCCCTGAAGGACTACCGGCGAGAGAACAAGAAGCGCGACAAGGCCTTCTTCGCCGAGATGGAGAAGAGCTACTCCAAGCGGTCCACGTCTTCTTCCTCTTCATCGAGCTCAAGCGATGAGGAGATCACCGTCAAGAAGGGGAAGGACAAGGACGATCCGGCAGGCCTTTGCTTCATGGCCTTCGGAGACAAGCCGAAGAGCCATTCACACCAGCGCCGAAGATCCCGCAGGAGCTTCTGTTCAATGGCTCTTGGGGATAGAGAAGAAAAGACCTCCTCCGACGACTCCGACGACGACGACAGCAAGGTATCATCTTATGAACGTGAAATTGTTGATTTACTTGAGAGCAATCGTCAGGAGTTGAAGTATCGGGAAAAACTGCTTAGGGGGGCTAAGAAAAGGATAGACGAGTTAGAGAGTGAGCTTGTCGTGGCCAACGGCAGAATTGAGAGTCTATCTTCTTCCCCTTGCTTGGGTAATAGCAGTGAGTGCCCGAAGTGTGAGGTGCTTCTGTGTGACCTGTCGACTCTGAAGTCCAGGTACACAGAAAGGGTTGAGGAGAGGGACGCTTTGGCCACTGAGCTTGAAAGCGCTCAGCTGGAGCTGAAAGATGCTCAAGCCACTGTCGTCGCACCCTGTGTTGATTGCCCATCTCATCTAGCTGCCTTAGCTGAGCTGAAATCCAAGGGTAATGAACATTTGGGTGACTTGGAGAGGTTGAGAGCTGAGCTTGCGCAGACTAGGCTAGAGCTTGAGACATTGTCAGTTCCACCCACTGTCTGTGAGAACTGTCTGTCTCTTAGAATGGAGCTAATCAAGCTGAAAGCTGAAAAGTCTGTCCAAGTAGAAAGTGAGTGTGAGACCTGCTTGTCTCAGGTGGAGGTTCTAGCTTCCTTGAGAGAGGAGCTAGCAGATTCTCAGAATGAGAACTTTTACCTCTGTTCTATCCTGAGTTGGATCAGTGCCAGAGAGCCACAGCTTGGCATTATGATCCAGCAGTTCAAGAGGCAGGATGGGTTTGGGGTAGGTTACACCTACACCAAGGCTGACTTTGAGAGTGCCATCAGCCGGGCAGTGGAGTGGAGTAAAATGACTCCAGAGCAGAGGTATCCCAAGACTCACTCCACTGAGTCTTCCCAGGCTTGTCATCCCAAGGATGGAGTGATCCATGAACCACCTAAAGCTCCACCCAAGAAACCTATCTGGGTTCCAAAGCCCAAAAATCTCCACACTTCTCTTGACTCTCTTCCTGGACCCTCTCAGCCCAAGAAGACAACACCAATCACCACTAAGCCCAAGAACCCCAAGCCTCAACCATATCCCAAGAAGCCTACCTATCATTGTGAGTACTGTCAGAGAGACGAGCATCTTGCGGAGTTTTGCTTCAGGAGGAAGCGGGTTGAGAGAGCAGAGAGGGCTCGTAGTGATCAGGAGCAGTTCTACCAGCAGGGTGGTAGACTGCGTGTTCCTCGGAGCGCGGAGAGGCTGGAGGCCAGGCCGCGTCGTGTAGGTGGTGGTAGAGGAGACGGTTTTCCTGCCCGTACTCCAGTTGGTGGTGTTCATTCCGGCAGAGTTCCAGACCGTGTTGGCTACGGTCCTGGACCTCGTGGCCGAAGGATTAGGCAGAACCGAGGACCATGCTTTGAGCCGCGTTTTGGTCCAAACTCTTTTGATGGTTTTCGCTTTCCATCTTTTGAGAAGATGGCTCGACACTGGTTTAGCTCATTTGCTAAACCTGGTGCCGAACCATTTGCTCCCACTTACAAACACTGATTGTGCAGGACCGGGGACTGGAGGATGTTTGGATCATGGACTCAGGATGCTCTCGCCACATGACGGGACATCGCAGATGGTTCCCCAGTCTCACTCCCCCGAGCTCCAAAGAGTACATCACATTCGGGAACAGCGGTCAAGGGAAAGTAAGTGGCATAGGCTCAATTAGCATTTCAGATCATTTCTCTTTAAAGAATGTTGCTTTGGTTAAAAATTTGAACTTTAATTTAATCTCTGTTTCGCAACTTCTTGAGGATGGTTTGGAAGTGCGTTTTAAGAAGGGAAATTCTTTTGTGGTTGATTCTAGAGGGTCTTTGGTTTGTCAGATTTTACCTTTCGGTAAAGTTTTTCGAATTGACTTTTCTAGTTCTTTTGGCCCCTCTCGCTGTTTGATTGCTGGATCTTCTTCTGAGCTCTGGAAGTGGCATAGGAGGTTAGGTCACTTGAGTTTTGATCTGCTAGTCAGGTTAAGCTCTATGGACCTCATCCGAGGATTGCCCAAGCTTAAGATGGAGAAGGATCTAGTCTGTCATCCCTGTCGTCATGGGAAAATGGTTGCCGCTTCTCACGTACCTGTGACTCAGGTAATGACTTCGTATCCGGGTGAGCTTTTACATTTGGACACTGTAGGTCCAGCTCGGGTACGCTCAGTCGGTGGGAAGTGGTATGCACTTGTGATTGTTGACGACTTTTCTCGATTCTCGTGGGTTTTCTTTTTGGAGTCTAAGGATGAAACTTTTCAATATGTTCATGACCTGATTTTGAAGCTGAAGAATGAGAACAATGGTCGGATGCGAGCAATTCACTCCAACAACGGCTCTGAGTTCAAGAACTCTCAGTTCGTCAGCTTCTATAGTGATTAGGGTCTGGACCATCAGTTTTCTTCTCCTTACACTCCCCCACAGAATGGCGTTGTGGAACGAAAGAACCGCACGCTAGTCGAGATGGCCAGGACGATGCTCGATGAGCACAAGACTCCAAGGCGTTTTTGGGCTGTAGCCATGAACACGGCTTGCTATCTGGCCAACCGCATCTTTCTTAGAGCTTACCTTGGTAAGGCATCATATGAACTGCGGTTTGGGAGACAGCCCAAGGTGAGCCACTTGCGAGCGTTTGGCTGCAAGTGCTTTGTGCTCAAGAAGGGAGGGCACTTGGACAAGTTTGAGTCTCGTTGCTGGGATGGTGTTTTTCTTGGTTATGCTTTGCATTCTCGAGGTTTTCGTGTTTGGAACCTCGAATCCCAGCTGCTTGTCGAGACTTGTGAAGTTTCATTTGATGAGTCCTTGCCTTCTTTGACTCCTTCTTTTGAGCTTTCTGGTGATGATGAGCTTGGAGAGCCCATCTTTGAGGAAGATGAGGATACTCCAGCTGCTGATGAGGGTGGGCTTTCTGCATCCCCCGCAGAGCCCACACCTTCTGAGACTTCGACTGATGATGAGGGCGGACCCCTGATCACTTCTTCCACTTCGATCGAGCCCCCTCAGTCGAGTCCAGAGGTGCCAGCTGCTGACTCCGGTGAGGTGACTTCAGATCACCAGGGAACCCGAGCAGTTCAGCGTGACCATCCCTCAGAGCTCATCATAGGTGATTTGTCTGAGAGGACTTTGCGTTCTTCTGCCTCTCTCGCTGTGTTTGCTGAATCTGCGTTTGTTGCATCTTTTGAGCCCAGAGACGTTTCTCATGCTCTTTCTGATTCTAATTGGATTAATGCTATGCAAGAAGAGCTTGAGAATTTTGTCCGTAATCGGGTTTGGACACTAGTTGAGCCGCCACCAGGATGCAACCCCATAGGCACCAAGTGGGTATTCAAGAACAAACAAGGTGAAGATGGGGTTGTGGTGCGCAACAAGGCTCGACTAGTTGCCCAGGGTTATTGCCAGAAGGAAGGTATTGACTTTGAAGAAACCTTCGCTCCTGTTGCCCGTCTTGAGTCCATTCGTATACTTCTAGCTTTTGCCGTTTCGAAGGGTTTTAAGCTTTTTCAAATGGATGTTAAGAGTGCTTTTCTGAACGGGTACATAGAAGAGGAGGTTTATGTTAGGCAACCCCCCGGTTTTGAGAACCCTAAGTTTCCTCGACATGTTTTTAAGTTGCACAAAGCTTTATACGGGTTGAAGCAAGCCCCCAGGGCTTGGTATGACCGGTTGAAGCAATTTTTGTTGGGGAAGGGCTTTGTGATGGGTTTTGTGGACAAAACTCTTTTCTTGCTCAGAGATGCTTCAGATTTCTTAGTCGCTCAGATTTATGTGGACGATATTATCTTTGGCGGTACTACTGATTCTCTTGTGTCCAAGTTTTCTGAGCAGATGCACAGTGAGTTTGAGATGAGCCTCATGGGTGAGCTCAAGTACTTTTTAGGGCTCCAGATCAAGCAGACCAAGGACGGCACCTTCATCCACCAAGGTAAGTATACTCGTGACATGCTTAAGAAATTTGACTTTGGTGGTAAATTGAAGCCGCAGATGACCCCGATGGGCACTTCTGGGGGTTTGGACAAGGACGAGAGCGGCGTCAAGGTCAATGAGAGAGAGTTTCGAGGGATGATCGGTTCGCTGTTGTACTTAACGGCAACAAGACCGGACATACAGTTCGCCGTGGGACTTTGCGCGCGTTTTCAGTCTTCACCACACGCGTCTCACCGGCAGGCAGTCAAGCGCATTTTCAGGTATCTCACCTATGCGCCTGATCTTGGTCTGTACTATTCAGCATCATCATCTCTTGATTTATTTGGTTTTTCGGACGCTGACTTTGGTGGGTGCCGGTTGGATCGCAAGTCGACTTCCGGTACTTGCCAGTTTCTTGGTTCTTCTCTTGTCTCTTGGTCTTCTCGAAAGCAATCTGGAGTTGCTCTTTCGACCACAGAGGCTGAGTACGTAGCTGCTGCTAGCTGCTGCTCACAATTGGTTTGGATGATTTCCACTCTACGAGATTTTGGGTTGTTCTTTCCTACCAGAGTTCCATTATTTTGCGACAGCACCAGTGCTATTAGTGTAGGGAAAAACCCGTGTCTCCATTCAAAAACCAAACATATTGATGTGCGCTTTCACTTCTTGTGGGATCAATATGAGAAAGGTGTCATTGACCTTGTTCATGTTGATACCCATCATCAGTTGGCTGATATCTTCACCAAACCCCTAGATCAGTCTACCTTTGAGCGTTTACGAGGGGATTTGGGTGTTGTGTATCCTTTCTAGGATATTTTGCGTCAGTTTTCCTTCTTCTTTACTCTTTTCTTGAGTCTTTATGTGTGTGTTCATATCTTGCATATTCACATATCACAACTTTGAGCTTGCTTCTGTTATATGATTAAACTGCTTTACTTATTCTAGTTGGTACATGCTTTTGATTACTTGTCAATGATCATGTTTTGGTTCAGTTCACTTGATATATCTGATATCTGTCATATGCATGGCTTTTACGCTTTCAACTTGAAAAATGATCACCTTTGCTTCTGGTAACTAGCATGTGTAGGCTGAGTGCTTTTGCTACCTGTTACATGCCTTGTAGCTAGTTCATCACATAGATGCAGATATGCAACTTGGACATCTTTATGCTTTCACATGGAAAATGAGCTATAAAAATGATAAAATTCAAAAATGAATGAAAATTCCATGCCTTTTTATGCTTGAATTAAAAAGATCC
Organism: Zizania palustris; assembly: GCA_019279435.1. Taxonomy (NCBI): domain Eukaryota; kingdom Viridiplantae; phylum Streptophyta; class Magnoliopsida; order Poales; family Poaceae; genus Zizania; species Zizania palustris. The sequence goes on from JAAALK010000081.1 coordinate 18,068,321, forward strand.
AAGTGGGTTTTCTTTGTCGCATTACATTTGTTCTGGACTGCATACCATAGCACTTTGGTATGAACTAGGACGGTGTAGTGTATGCCAAGACCAATGTCTTAAGCTTCTGATGGTCCAGTTCTGGCCTAGGCTTGACTTGGTCGGTTAGCATAAGGATTGACATGCAAATAACCCTTGGCATAAATGAAGAAGGAATTCTGAAAAAGCCTGAACATTTAAGAGATAACAAGTTTGCTAAAGCACTTTGTTTCTGAACATAGCTTATCTTGGTAGATATCAGTTAGCTTTTGCATCTCATATTTTACCTTGCTTGTTTACTGGAACATGTGGTGATGCTTTTGTTTGCAAAAACTGAAAAATGCGTGCTAAATGACTTTCCTTAGATATCATCTGTTGCACTGATCATGCCATGTGTCTTAGACAGTATCTCTTTTGCTATACCTGTTAGATGTTGTAACTGCAGTCAATCATATCTGAGAAGCATACTTTCTACACTCCACCTGCACCCCAGTTGCATTCACTGCATATTTTGAGGGGGAGGTGCATTTCAGGGGGAGTCTGTGTCTCTTTTGAGTGCTTGATGAGTTCACTTGTCAACAAGGGGGAGAAAATTTGGGATCAGAGTTTAAGGGGGAGTTCTTACTCTGTTGATATCCTTGTTATTCTGCAATCGCACTCATTTTGAGCTTTTACGTTTTGGTTAACCATAATGACCGTTTCTTGCTTTTGGTTGGCTTTTGGTCATTAGGGTTAAAATTTTACCTTATTTTTCTTCTTCTTTGTTTCCTTGTGTTTTGTTTTCGTGTTTCCACATTTGTTCGCAGGTGCTGAAGAGCTGAGAAAAGAGGAGTGTTGACAATGCACTCATCAAGGGGGAGATTGAGGAGCCATGCTGAATAGCGTGGGCCTCATGGCTCCAGAAGTGATGAGTCATTGTCAACGATAGTCAAAGAGGACTGAAGAAGAGAAGAGATCTGCTGTTTCATGGGCCGCGTGTGACTCAGGTATACGGGCAGCGGGCGACTGTCGGGCAGAGGAGGCTGCGAAGTCGGGCTGGCCCAATCCGGGTATATGGGCCAGAAGCAGTAGAAGACCCACTGGGCTGTTGACCAGGACTGACTCAGGTACACGGGCGGTGAGTGATTGCCGGGCTGAGAGAGCTGCGGAGTCGGGCCGGCCCAATCCGGGTACCTGGTGCAAAGCTGGTGGAGGGTTTGTCAGTTTCGGCGCAAAACTGACAACCGTTGATTCTGTATCCGACTGTCCAGAAGAGAAGCCGTAGTCGCTACGAAAACTTAGCTTCCGGATAAGTCATCTGTAACTCTAGGCCCACAGTCAGTGAGTCGTGTCTGTAAAAATTCCTAAGGGCAGTAGAGTCTTTTCCTTTATTTTTGAGTCTGTAAAAACCCTAAGGGGCTGGTAGATTATTCCTAGTGTTGGGAGCCTATAAATAGGAACCCAATCCCTAGGGTTTGGACTACCCTTTTGGCTGAAATCACATTCACTCTAATGGGTCATTTTGTCTCTCGGTTCTCTCTCCTGTGTGCGCCGCCAGGCTATTGCTCCTTCTTGTTTTTGCCTTGCATTTGCTCTAATCTCTTGGATGCATTAAAGCCTTGGTCCCTGTTGATTTTATTTGGTGCACATTGTTTGGTTTGGGTAGTTATTGCTTCGGCTACGGGCTGCTGATTTTATTTCGTGAGAAGAAGCTTCTCTTTTTGCTTCTGTTCTTCACAAACCGAGTACTAGTTCTTGCTGTTGCAAGTAGTACTACTTTCCTGTAGCTACAGTAGACTGTGCAGCTTTTCACCTTCTACTGCACAGCTTTTTGATCGAGGCTGACAGGCTCTGTCACCTTTTTGGCTGTGTTTCGAGCGAAGCCACTCTCTGTTCGAAGCCCCTCAGTCTTGCGAGGCAGGCTTCGATCTATCTCCTTCGAAGGCTTCGTTCGATCTTTGATCTTCGATCTTCGGTGTGTGGTCTGTGTTGATAAGCTTCGGAGTATTTTTCTGAACAGACAGCATTGCATACTTCGAACAACATTCTCTGAATCTAGCTGTTCGAAGTCCTCACTTCGGTAGGCTTCGCAGTTGGGTTCGAAGCTTGTCATTTCTGTTAGACTTCGATTTGATTTCCCTGTGGCGTGTCAACCTTCGGTTCTCCTTCCGAAGCTTTTCTTGTTCGAAGATAGAGTGTAGGCTTCGGAGTTGATTTTCTGTCGTGTGACAGACTTCGCTTCTTTGTTCGAAGGTTGTCCTTTTGAGTGTTGTGTTCGAAGCTTTCTGTTCGAAGGTTTTGCTTCGAAGCATTCGGTTCAAAGCTGTGTTCGAAGTGTTGTCTTCGAAGTGCATACTTCGAACCAGGCTCCGGCACTGTCATACTTCGCTCCGAAGTGTACTCCGCTACCTGCCACTTCGAATTAGTCTAGACTGTGACACCTTCGGCATCTCGGACAGGCTCCGTCACCAACCTCCGAAGCAGACCTCGACGTTCGAAGGGGGCTTCGCCAAGTTCCGAACAGGAGACAAATTTGGACAGTAACTTCTCTTTTCATCTTACACATTCTTAGATTATTTCATTGAGAAGTTTAGGCTTGTTATACCTTGTTCATCTGCCTAGTTGCACTACTTTAGATTTACACTGCTTATCATCAGTTGCTTCTAGGTTAGAAACCTTTAGACTTAGGCCTTCTGTTTATTTTCCGTTGCGTAGTCTTTTGAGGTGCGGTGGCTATTGGGAACAGGCCATTGATTCGAAAGAATTTTTAAGGCGCCCATTCACCCCCCCTCTGGTCGCTACTTTCGGTCCTACAGCTTCTCCAACCTTCATACCAGGAAGGGGAAAAAGCATGACAAGTCTTGGACTCCCTCCTGCCCCAATGACAACGCCTTCTTCCAACGATCCTTTGGCAAGTAACTCAGAAGAAGAGGCGACCGCTGATGACCGCCAGGCTTTGTCCTATCTCCCTTTGTTGGCTCCCTTCTTGGAGCAACGAACGGGTCTCCGAGCGCTTCTGGAGCCCTTAGCGGAGAAAGGCCAAGAAGTCATAAACTCCGACTTGGTCTCCGTCTTGAGCGAAGACAGAGCCCCAGAGCTTAATCTAGCCCTTGAAAGGGCTGTCCTTCAGGTATACAAAGTACCACAAATATCTTTAATTAACAAATGGAACTACTTAGTACTTACTTGCTCTTCTTATAGAAATTTGTCCTTGCTAGAGCGGCAGCGACTTCCAACGAAGTCGAAACCAACTGGCTCAAGAGGAAGGTTACTACCCTCCAGTCCACACTCAAAAGCTCCGAAGACAAAACACTTCGGATGGAGGAAGAGCTCCTTGAAGAATGGAGGGCTAGGGCCGCCACCGAGGAAGCCCTCCGGCTCGAACAGCAGAGCAGTAGTACACTCCGAACTTCAGCCCAAGAAGCCAAAGTCGAATGCGTGGTGCTCCGAGCGGAGGTGGAGAAGCTCCGGCAAGTGGCAGCTACTTCGAGTGCTCAACTTGTAGAACTCCAAGGCTCTCTTAAACAGGCGATGGCCCACAAGAGCACCTTGCTATCCAAGATGGCTGAAGTATCTGCTGCTGCCGTGGGGCTGGAGACGGCAGAGACGAAGAATACTGCAATAGCGGAGCGTACCTTGGATGCCCTTCAGGGTACCTTGGAATACTTTGGCACCATGTGCCCTTCGTCTTCTACTTCGGCGAGCGAGCCCCTTGACCGGAAGCTGAGGATGATTCAAGTGGCGACAAAGCTGATGATGGGCTCCAGCATCCGGTACGGAGAGATCTCCGGACAAGTTGCTGGAATCGGAGTCCTCCGTCACCTCGAAGCTCTTGGGATTTCCGTCGCTCCAGTTGGGGGTTCGACACCCGCAGGCTTTGCCGATGAGGGCTTGATGCATCCTTCGCAAGATGTAGCCTCAGCTTGGGAAGCTTTCCGGACAATCTGGAAAATAGACCACAAGACTGCAGCCAAAGCCTAGATCGACGAGGCCCGTCGGCAAAAGCAAGCGCAAACAAGGCCTCCGCTTCCAGCTTCGCCAGCTCCGACACCTCCTGCTCCGCCGACCGACCTGCAAACGAGGAACTTGTTTGGATGTTTATTCTTTTAGGTTTTGCCATGTCCTTCGAAGCATGACTTCAAAATACTGGAAATTAATGAAGGGCTCCATCGGCAATGGTCAATCCTTGAAATCTTAATGCCTTACCGCCGTTCACGCTTCTCTATTCCTCGCGGAGATCAAGGAGAGATAGCACCTGAAGTTCGCCACGAAGTCTTAACTTATATCAAAGAAGAGGAAAAGGAGAAAACATCTTCATCTTCCGAGTACGTAGATTGGTCTGACTCGGAGTACCAGGCCGAAGACTCTGCAGAGGCTAGCTCCGAAAGGCTTCTGACTTGGGCTGAACTTCAAGAGGAGCAGAAAAAACTGCGAGCTTCGAAAAAGAAAAGAAGCACTCGAACTAAAAAGATAGTCTCGACGGCTTCGAGCTCCGGAGGTCGAAGTAGCCTTAGAAGTAGTTCTAGAGGCCGGATGGGTCTCCGATTTTATCTAGGCTTAGACCAAAATTTCTCTTGATGTAAAAGTATGATTATTCAATTAATATGAATTGCTTCAAAAGCATCTTGTTGTTCCTTACTCTCCTGCCCCTCCTTGTGGGTGGGGGACCGTACGCATTGCGATAGGGTCCGTCGGACACAATAATTTGCACAACAATCTGATGCTTCGCACAACACTTAGTAATCATACTTTACTTTTTCGTAGAGTTCTTCGAACTATACGTTCGTATTATGATGTTTGTAGGTTTAGGAGCTGAATTTATACTTGTAAGCTCCCATATTAGTCGCTTAGGACTTTAAAAGTGTCTCATTGGCCGGAGCCTTGAAACCTTATTGCTTGGTCACCTTCGACTCTTTTACAAATGCTTCAAACCCGGAGGCCGGAAATCTGTTCTTTAAAAGTCCTTAGACTCTTCTACGGATCCTAACAAGCCGGAGCCTGGAATCCATAGGCTGGCCACCTTCGGCTCTTTACAGATGCTTCGAACCCAGAGGCCGGAAATCTGTTCTTTTAAAGTCCTTAGACTCTTCTATGGATCCTAACAAGCTGGAGCCTAGAATCCGCAGGTTGTCCACCTTCGGCTCTTTTACACATGCTTCGAACCCGGAGGCCGGAAATCTGTTCTTTTAAAGTCCTTAGACTCTTCTACGAATCCTAACAAGCTAGAGCCTAGAATCCGCAGGCTGGCAACGGAGTCCTTGAACCAATGGTTCGAAGGCCGTTGCCTGGGTTCTTGGAAAGATGCTTGACTCCGCAAGCATCTCTGTTCTCCTAATGCGTCCACCAGGAGTAAGGGATATTCGAAGAGCAAACAAGATTTTAACCTCCACTTTTATTTAGAAGGGAACTTTTACAATTGATTACAAGGAGCCCCTAAGCGTAATAACGCTTAAGGTGCTCCGCATGCCATGCATGCTTCAACTCTTCCCCTTCTAAATTAGCTAATTTAAACGAGCTGGGGCGCTCTGAGCGTAGGATAATATATGGTCCTTCCCATTTATTTCCTAGCTTCCCCGGGGCTATTACACTTCGCAAAACTAAATGACCTGGCTTAAGCTCACTCAGCTTTATCTTCGGGTCATACCATGTTTTCGCTTGGTCTTGGTACTTCGTCAGATTGGCGACAACTCGAAGCCTTGTTTCTTCTGACAAGTCCAGCGAAGTGTTTATCTCATCTTAAACCCCAGGTTCTACTATGCGAAGGGATACACCCCTGAGCTCCGTAGGAGTCATGGCCTCATCTCCGAATAGCAGCCTGAATGGGGTGAAGGGTGAAGCCTGTGGACCTGGCTTGAGTGGTCCGAATGGACCATAAAATCTTAGGGAGTTCTTCGGTCCACAACCCCTTAGCCAACCCGACAATCCTTCAATTCAGACCGGATAAAATATTCCTGTTGGCTCACTCGACGGCTCCGTTGGATTGAGGGTGATGAACTGCTGCGAAGCATAACTTGATGCCCAGTTCTTCACAAAATTCTTTAAATATTTCAGCTTCGAACTGGGTTCCATTATCTACAATTAGCTCCCTTGGCACTCTGAACCTGCATACGATATTTTGCCAGAAGAATTTTTGCACATTTCTTGAAGTGATAGCAGTTAGGGGTTCTGCTTCGACCCACTTATAAAAATATTCAATTGCTACCACAGCAAACTTCAAGCTGCCTTTTGCCATTGGAAAAGGGCTGATGAGATCCATTCCCCATCGTGCCATTGGCCACACCGGGGCAATAACTTGAAGTGTTACTGGTGGACGATGGCTCCGCCTTCCCATCCACTGGCATCCTTGACAGTTTCGAACCAATTCCTCCGCATCTCTTACAATTGTCGGCTAGTAGAGCCCCTGCCGAAGTGTCTTTCCTGCTAGAGCACGGGGGGCTAGGTGGCTTCCACATAAACCGTCGTGAATGTCCCAAAGTATATCTTGGCCTTTGGGTTGTGAGATGCACCGGAGTAGAGGAGAACAAACTCCGGCTTTGTATAACACTCCATTGACAAGCTTATAATTTCGAGCCCTTCCTTGCAACCTTCGGAAATCCGGACCTTCTGACGAATCTGCGCTATTTTGCAAGACATACATTATCGGAGCCCACCAATCGTTGACTAGTTCTTCATAGAAAGCACCCTTCGGGAGGTTCAATGCTCCGGCTGCATCCTTCGCTAGAATGTCTGCAAGTTGATTATCTGCTCGAGGGATACTTCCAACAGAAAATCCTTTGAATATTGCTTCTGTCTTGCGGATTTCTTCCAGATACTTCGCCAGATGTGGGTTTCTTGCTTGAAAGCTTTTGTCAACATGCCCTACGATGACATGGGAATCTGTTTAATTATTATCCTTGCTGCTCCAAGTGCCTTTGCCTTTCGAAGGCCTAGCAGGATTCCTTCGTATTCTGCAATATTATTGGTGGTCTTAAAGTTGAGCCTCGCAGAATACATGGCCTTTGCCCTGATGGCGATATTATTATGGCTCTAGCTCTGGCACCAGGCGCTTGATAAGCTCCGTCAAAAAAAATTGTCCATAGACCTTCGGAGGGTTCTTCCGGAGCCCAAATTGCAGATGGAGTCCACTCTGCTACGAAGTCAGCTATGATCTGGGATTTGATAGCTGTTCTCACCGTGAAGGAAATTCCAAATGGGGTTAGCTGGACAGCCCATTTTCCGATCCTACCTGTAGAATCTTTGCTCTGAAGCATATCACCAAGAAGATAGGAGGTAGGAACGATTAGGTTATGTGCTAGAAAGTAATGCCTCAGCTTCCGCGAGGCCATTACTAAAGCATAAGCAAATTTCTCGAGCTCGGAGTATCTTGTCTTTCCTCCGGACAAAGCTTCTAAAACGAAATAAACTGGGTTTTGCACCAGCTTTCCCTTAAGCTCAACTTCTCTGACCAATACTGCACTTACTGTAGAGCCCGTTGCTGCAAGATAAAGAAGGATAGTTTCTTCCTGGAGGGGCACAGTAAGTGTCGACAGGCTTCCAAGATATTCTTTGATATCATCGAAGCTCTTCTGGCTCTCTGGCGTCTAGTTGAAACTTTCGAACCCCTTTAGGCCTTTGAAAATTGGAAGGCTTCGTTCGGTTGATCTGGCCAGGAATATGCTGAGAGCTACGAGCCGTCCTGTTAGCTTCTGGACTTGCTTCAAATTTTCTGGTGGAGCCATTCTTTGCAATGCACTTATCTGCGTTGGTCTAGCTTTGATTCCCGTACTTAAAACTAAGTACCCTAGCAATTTTCCTGCTTGCGCCGCGAATATACATTTTTCAGGGTTGAGGCGGACTCCACTTGCTCGGAGGCTCTCAAACATTTCAGCTAAGTCTAGACTATGCTGGTTCTTTACAACACTCTTTATTACAATGTCATCCATATAGGCTTCGACATTTCAGCCTATTTAGTGACCTAAAGCCTTAACTATCAAACGTGAGAATGTGGCTCCGGCATTCCGCAAGCCAAAAGGTATTCTTACATAACAAAATACTCCGGATGGGGTTATGAAACTTGTCTTGGCTTCGTCTTCGCGCTTTAGCCAGACTTGATGATAACCAGAGTAAGCATCGAGGAAACTCAATAATTCGGAGCCAGCCGTAGAATCCACCAGCTGGTCTATTCGGGGCATAGGGTAGGGGTCTCGCGGGCATGCTTTATTTAACGATGTAAAATCGATGCACATGCGCCATTTGTTGGAGCCCTTTTTCCTGACAAAAATAGGGTTAGCCAACCACTCCGTGTGCGCTATGTTGACACGGAAATGTGCCCCCTCACTTGGGTCAGTCCAACGATCCAAAAGTGAGTGGATACTTAGGTACAATCCTAAAGCGTGACGCAACACCGACGTCACGTTCCGACTACCCTTAGTCGTGATAAGGCCGGGGTGGAGTCACCAAGCAATCAGATCACACAAAATAGTCCAATTAGCCGAAAGAAATATATTAAACAGAATAAAAATAGCAAACCGGTTGGAGCCTGTCTGCTTCGAAGTCTGATGCGAAGGGGTCGCCGAAGTGTACCTTCGGCGTCTAGTGCGAAGTGTCCCGCCGAAGGGTGCTTCGGCATTCGTACTGATCCGGCTGAAGATGAACTCCAAACGGATCTGAACATGATGATCACCTCCGAACAGCAGGGTTCAGCGTGAGATCTCTGATACAGCAAACTACGAAATAATGACGCGAGGACCACGCGCGAGCGCAACTTCGTCCGATGCGGAGTATGGTCGTGGTGAAGCCCGTTGTGACGAAGTATGCTGGCGAAGCCTATTGCCGGAGACTGCAGTCCCGCTGAAGGGTGTCCTCATGACCTCCAAAACCGATCTCTCAGCTCCGGACACTTCCGACGAAGCAGCTCCGAATGTAGGAACCTGCAACAAATATGATTCGAAGTACCAATTTGGCCTGAGGACCGAATTTTGCTAAGTGTTGCACTAGTAGCGAAGGTAGCAATCTGTTACGCAGATTAGCGGATACTTCACAGGCGAAGGACCAAGGCGATAGCAATATATTACGTAGATTAACGGATAATTCACAAGCGAAGTAACAAGGGTTACCACTGTTCCGAAGTGGCCGGCGGAGGGCTTCCAGGCAAACCCGCGAAGAGGTACAGGAAAATAAAGGTAAAGTAAATACGATCAAAGCATAGGGCTTTGGTTTGGTTTGAGTTGAGGGGCCTCTACGTCGGCCTTGCCTCTCTATTTATAGGGGCATAATTCCTAATATAATCTGCTATTAATCTGACCGGATGGAGATAAGAATTAAGCCAGAATCGCATACGACTCCATCTCTGCCGAAGTGGGCTTCGGCAAGGCCCGTCGAGGCCTGCTCCTCGGGCTGAAGCTTTGGTGGCGTGGGCCTCCGAAGGCTTCCCGGCTGAAGCCCATGGGCTGGCTAGAGGCTTTCGGAGCCCATAGCTCAATGGACTTTGGCTCTGTAGGGCTTCGGACAGACCCTGGACATGTGTATTTTCGGCCCAAATCACCAAAATTGATATTTTGACAATTTAGCCATTAATGCCATTTTTTCTATCAACACATGCCCCACTGCCTTTTAGTGAACTGAGTGAACTAAAAGCACAACGAGCTGAAGACGATACCATCCATATCGGCTTTTTGACACTTTTTATGATGTTTGCCACACACTTATGAAATACCTTTTCAAGTACCTACCAATCAAAGCTCTTCGAAACCGCTCTCCCTGTAGGGATTCCAACACGTATGCGTTGCCGGGCGCGATTTCGGCCATCTTAAAAGGACCTTCCCAACTAGGTGACCATTTACCAAACTTGGGACTTTTCGTGCCTAAGGGTAAAATCGTTTTCCACACCAAGTCTCCTATTTGAAACGATTTTGGTTTAACCTTTTTATTGTAGGCTTTAGCTACTCTCTTCTTGTCTACTTCTATGGCTTCTAAAGCCCTTCGTCTCTTATCGGTCACTTCCTATAGATTATCCTTTAGAAGGGTTTCATACTCGTCGACCGATAAGCCATCTTGTTTTAACACTCTTAAAGAGCCAAGATCTACCTCTACAGGCAAAACGACCTCTTGTCCATATACCAACTCATATGGACTGACCCTGGTAGCACCGTGCTTTGCAATCCTACAAGCCCATAGCGCCTCGGAAAGCACCTCATGCCACCTTCTAGGAAACTCTTCAATTTTCTTCTTAATGAGCTTAATCACGGTTTTTTTACTAGACTCGACCTGACCATTGGCCTGATCATAGTAGGGTGAAGAGTTTATCAACTTAATACCATAATATTCGGCGAAGTCCCTTACTTCTCCAGAAACAAATGAACTACCTTGATCCGTAGTAAGAGTTTGGGGAATGCCGAACCTATGTATGATATGCTTCAAAATAAAATCACGTACCTCATTGTGAGTCATGTTCTTGAGAGGTACGGCCTCGGTCCACTTAGTGAAGTAATCTGTTGCCATCAACATGAACTGATGCCCTTTTGAGGAAGGAGGGTGGATCTGGCCGATGAAGTCTAAACCCCAACCTCGAAACGGCCATGGCTTGATAATAGGATTGAGTAATGAGGCAGGAGCTAACTGGACGTTGCCAAACTTCTGACATGCTTCACACCCTCTTGTGTCCCGTATATTGCCGCTCCCTTTCTTCTCTATAGGCACAATGTTAGCAACCCATTCCGCGTACCTGCACGGCCTAATAAATTCAGCCTTGAGTAGTCGCTCCACTTCTTCTTTAACTCGGTCATAGACGGCCGAATTAAAGTGGCGGGGAGGCTGCTTATAAGGCCTAACTCCGGACTTGATGGGCAGCCGATGCTCCATGAGCTCGCGGCTTAGCCCTGGCATCTCGCTATACTCCCATGTGAAACAATCGACATATGACCGAAGTAACTTTATTACTTCAGCCTTTTCATCGGGTTGTAAATGTTGGTTTACAAAAGTCGGCCTTGGGATGCCACCAGTACCTATGTCAACTTCCTCCAAGGGGTCGGCCGACGCAAAACCTTGTCCTAATTTTTCTACTTCGCTAAAGTCCTTGATGGCTTCGGCAATACCATCCTTATTAGACCGATACTGCTCCTCGCGAGACTTTAGCCAATCTAGATTACTATTGCTAGACATGACTATTAATACAAAAATAGTCGTGCTACTCCAGCCGGCTTTACAGACACTGGTACAAACCGTCCTCCGGATACGCTAACAAAATCCTAGTCTGAAAGATCTCTACCTGACAGACACTCTACTTTGTTATGGACGGCGTCAACCGACACATCGACCAGAGCTACTTGGGCCAAAGTATCTGCGGGGATGACCTCTACCTCATCGTTGCCCCACTGTATCAAGCACTGGTGTAGAGTCGAGGGAATGCAACAGTTTGCGTGAATCCAGTCGCATCCGAGTAATATGCTATAATTACCTTGCACGTCGACGACGAAAAATGCTATTGGCAATGTCTTGTTGCCCACCGTCAACTCCATAGAGAGTACTCCCTTGGCCTCGGAGCTCTCGCCGTTGAAGCCGTTGAGCATCAAGTTGGTCTTCTTTAGGTCACTCTCATCCCTGCCAAGTTTCCTCAACAATGAATAAGGCATTAAGTTAATAGTGGCTCCGCCGTCGACGAGCATTCAGGAAATCGGCTTCCCATCGATGTGACCTCTAACATAGAGGGGCTTTAGATGGCGAGCCGAGTCCTCGGGCTTCTCGAAGATGGCGTTGCGTGGACCGAGGTTTAATTGAGCGACCTCAGCCTCGTCCCATGGTAGGGCGAACTCAGCAGGTAGCATGACGATGTTGATGTCCATCACCTGGGGTGCGGGTCCCTCAGAGATGGGTGAGTAATCGTCGTCGAGCATGTCGTCGTCGTCGTCGCTTGGACTAGGAGCCGGGTTGGTTTATCTCAACCGGCTTCTCCCTCCATACCTGTTTGGTAGCTGGCCGAGGGCGGATCTCTTCTAAGATAGCGTCGCGCTCGGCCTCAGCTTCCCTCTCGCGCATCTCCTGTGCCCGTAGTCATTGTAAGCGTCTCTTCTATGATTTGGACATGCCTGGAGGTGCCCAAGATGGCTGAGGCTTGGTGTCGGGTGCTATTGTTCGACTTCCATTAATTTTGGCCGAAGTGGCACTACGCCCTTTGGCCTTGTGCACCTTGCATTCGAAGGGGGCTTCGCTGCGAACCCCATTAGACGGACCAGCCTTGTTCGACCGGCCGAACCAAGCTTCGGCGCAGAGCTCGGCCAAAGCATGAGACTTACCTCCGTCAGACCTCGGTGACAAAGTCTTCGGGATTGGGACTTCCTGAGACCCAACTCTGATGGTTATGGCTTCGGACTCCGTGACTTCGGCCTCCGCGTGATCGCACCCTTCGGCTTTGCTCTGCATGGTCTGATTCGGAGGCACCACAGACAGTCTGTAGATGATGCCCCCCTCCGCTGCGTCTGTTTGCCCCTGCCATCCATAATACTCCGAAGGAAAACAAGGCATAGTGTTAGGTTGTGGAGGGTACCCTGACCCAGATACGCACAGAGCCCATGGGGTCCCCGCCTAGTCATACGGAAGAGGCATCGATGGTTTTAGTGGCCTCGCCCACTGTGAGCTGAACCCGTTACCTGGAGGGAGGTTCGACCAAGTCGAAGGTATCTCGGACCACACCAGCGAAGGGTCCTGCCAGGCCGGAGGTACGTTCGTACAGTGCGGGCTGAAGCCTCCTATCGGAGACATCCAACACGGTGCGGGGTTCGGCCATTGGGGGCCGAAGTTGTTGCATAGGGGACCCAACCACTGGGGCTCGAAGCTGCTGTACGGGGGGTTCGGCCATTGCGGCTCGAAACCACCGTGCGGAGTGTCAGGCCATTGTGGCCCGGAGCCTCCGTGCGGAGGGTTCGGCTTCTTTGGTCCGAAGCCATCCTCCGAGAGTCCCAGACCTTTCGGCTGTTTTAGCTTCTGAGTGTGTGGACCAGTCTTCCTGGCCCTTCTTCGATGCTTGTTCAATAGCATGTCATACCTCACCTTCGGCCTCTTGTGAGCCTTAGCCGAAGGGGTATTAATGTTCTGTTTCCACACTCCTACCTCGGGATTCTTTGGTACGAGTGTGCGAGTGTGTGGCTCTCCAACAATTACATCCTTTCCCTTGGCCGACTCGGCCTGTTCTGGCCGAATCAACACCTTCTTCACACCGAGGTCGACGGCGTTGATGGGAAAAGGATCTTTATCCAGCTTCATCTTTGGATTATGATCTATCTTCAATCGTCCTTCTTCTATGGCCGATTGTATCTGTCATCGAAAAACATTGCAATCATTAGTATTATGCGAATGTGAATCATGTCACTTATAGTATGGATGCTTCTTTAACTCATCGGCAGGTGGAATGACTTGACCTTTAGGTAACATGAGAAGCTGGCTTTTTAAGAGAAAATCAAATATTTTATCACATTTAGTTATATTAAACGAGTACTTGACCTCACTAAGTCGATTCTTTGTGGGGGATGGTCGTAATTCGGAGCAGGTGACAGGTTTATTTTTAGCGTTCCAAACTCATTCGACCGTGTACATGTCGGCCGAATCCTCCTCCTCTGACCCCTCCTCATTAGATCGTTCCATGATGTGGATTTTGGCCCTAGGCTTGTTAAACGTCTTAATAAACTTTTTATCTTTGGTTCGGCCTTCCTGGACCAGAGCCTGCTACAAAACTTAGCTAACTTCTAAAAAGTTTGGGTTATCCAACCTCTCTTTAATTTCGGAACGCAACCCGTTAAAATCCAGTCCCGCCAAGTCCCTTTCTAAAATGTTAAGGCTAAAACATCGGTTTCTAGTATCCCTAAAACGCTTGATGTACTCAGAGGTGCTCTCGCTAGATTTCTGCTTAACCGATGTCAAATGCGAAAGCCTAAGTTTTGTTTCACCCGCGTAGAAATAATCATGGAATTTTTGCTCTAAATCATCCCACGTCTGGATGGAGTTCGGCGAGAGCGCCGAAAACCAACTGAAAGCGGTGCCAGATAGTGAGAGAGAAAACAGTCTAACCTTTAGAACATCTATCCCAGTAACTTCTCCACACTGTGCCAAAAATTGACTAACATGCTTTAGTGTAGTTTTGCTACCCTCGCCATCGAACTTTGTGAATTCAGGGATTCTATAGCCGTGGGGGTAGGGTACTGTGTCAAGATGGTCGGGGTATGGATTACGGTAAACCCTAACACGTCCCTTGGGCACGAAGCCGGCACACTCTCTAAATAGTGCGCGGACCCGCTCTTCTATGTCATCTTGGCATGTTGCTTGTGCGCGCCTCTCATGCGGGGGCGCGACACGCGGTGGGATATCGGCATGTCGTACATGGGCCTCTTCCCTGCGCGCTATTTGTATGGCGTGTTCGTGTCCGGGCGCCTGCGCATGTGGTGCGGGCAGCGCGGGTATCGGCGCAGGTGGTGGTGCATGGTACGCAGTGTTAGTTTGACCGTAGGTGTAATGATTGGTCTCGGCCATAAGTGGTGAGGTCGGAGACATGATTGTGCCGGTGCTGTCGTTAGTCCTACCATATACGTGGCTCGCCGGTGGTGAACTAGCAATGGGGACCGGGGGTATGGCCTCAGTAAAGCCGAACCTCGTAAGAGTCGCCTCTACTTGGGAGCTGACTGCCGAATCTAGATGGTTGGCTAGCGAAGCGCTAACGGCTTGATCTACCATGCGACTATTTTTTGCTCAATTTCTAAAGAAGATAAACGAGGCGATACAGGTGTTACCTGGACCTGAGCGAGGTCAGGGGTGATGATGTCGCGCTTGATGAAGCCCACACGCTTCTTGACGTAGCCCCCAAGCATCATGTCTTGGAGCGCCTTTAACTTTGCTTCGATCTCTGCTCGGTCTTCTACGGGGATATCTTCAAGTGTTGGTGTCCAGATGTTGCGGTTGTCGATATCCGTGCCTCCTATTGTGTCCATCAGCGGTGTAGATGTAGTAGTCGACGTAGATGTACCGGTGGCCGATGTAGATGTAATTGTCATGTTGGCGTAGCCTTCCCCAGCGGAGTCACCAAAAAGTGTGTTGACACGGAAACGTGCCCCGCACTTGGGTCAGTCCGACAATCCAAAAGTGTGCGGATACTTAGGGACAAGCCTAAGCGTGACGCAGCACCGACATCTCGTTCCGACTACCCTTAGTCGTGATAAGGGGGTGGAGTCGCCAGGCAATCAGATCACACAAAATAATCCAATTAGCCAAAAGAAATATATTAAACAGAATAAAAATAGCAAACCGGTCAGAGCCTGTCTGCTTCGAAGTCTGATGCGAAGGGGTTGCCGAAGTGTACCTTCGGCGTCTGGTGCGAAGTGTCCCGCCGAAGGGTGCTTCGGCGTTCGGACTGATCCGGCTGAAGATGGACTCCAAACGTATTTGAACGCAATGATCACCACCGAACAGCAGGGTTCGGCGTGAGATCTCCGATACAGAAAACTACGAAATAATGACGCGAGGACCACGCGCGAGTGCAACTTCATCTAGTGCGGAGTATGGTCGTGGCGAAGCCCGTTGTGATGAAGTATGCTGGCGAAGCCTGTTGCCGGAGCCTGTAGTCCCGCCAAAGGGTGTCCTGGTGACCTCCGAAACCGATCTCTCAGCTCCGGACACTTCCGACGAAGCAGCTCCGAATGAAGGAACCTGCAACAAAGATGATTTGAAGTACCAATTCGGCCTGAGGACCGAATTTTGCTAAGTGTTGCACTAGTAGCGAAGGTAGCAATCTGTTACGTAGATTAGTAGATACTTCACAGGCGAAGTACCAAGGCGATAGCAATCTCTTACGTAGATTAATGGATACTTCACAAGCGAAGTAACAAGGGTTACCACTGTTCCGAAGTGGCCGGTGGAGGGCTTCCAGGCAAACCCACGAAGAGGTACAGGAAAATAAAGGTAAAGTAAATACAATCAAAGCATAGAGCTTTGGTTTGGTTTGAGTTGGGGGGGGGCTCTACGCCGGCCTTGCCTCTCTATTTATAGGGGCTTAATTCCTAATCTAATATGCTATTAATCCGGCCGGATGGAGATAAGAATTGAGCCAGAATCACATACGACTCCATCTCTGCCGAAGTGGGCTTCGGCCAGGCCCGTCGAGGCCTGCTCCTCGGGCCGAAGCTTCGGTGGCGTGGGCCTCCGAAGGCTTCCCGGCCGAAGCCCATGGGCTGGCTAGAGGCTTTTGGAACCCATAGCTCAATGGACTTCGGCCCTATAGGGCTTTGGATAGACCCTGGACATGTGTATTTTCGGCCCAAATCACCAAAATTGATATTTTGACAATCTAGCCATTAATGCCATTTTTACTATCAACGGGCTACTTCCCTGATGATGCCATCCCTTAACAATTTTTCCACTTCTGTCTTGGCGAGGTCTGCCCTCTCTGCAGACAGCTTACGGAGCCCCTAGCGTACTGGCCTAGCCTTCGGGTTGACGAGCAGGCTATGCTCGATGATACTCCGGTCAACCCCGGTGATGTCTTCGTTAGTCCAGGCAAAGATGTCCAAATTTTGCTTGACTACTTCTTCCAACGAGGCAGCTATCTCTGGAGATAGTCCCTTGTTGAACTGTATTGGGTACTCTTTGCCATCCTTCAGAATTATTTTCGTGACGACATCACCTTCTGGGCTTGGATTGAGGGAAAGGCCCTTCGAAGAGTTCGAAGACTCTAGAACCTCCTCCGTGTGCTCCATCACACTGTGTACTTGCCGAGGGTCCAACGGCTGGCCGTGGCCATACTCCATTCTTTGGGCTATAGTTTGGTCTCCTGAAATAGTGATAACTCCACCTTGCGTGGGCATCTTGAGACATAGATAGTTGTGATGTGCTATAGCCCCAAACTGGTTCAGCATCCCCCGTCCGAAAATTGCGTTGTAGGCATATGGGGCATCGACGACATCGAAGATCACCTTTTCCACCCTAGCCAAGGGCCCCTCTCTGAAGGAAACCTCGAGGCCTATTTGGTCGAGGGCATCGAGAGGCGGACCTACGAAACCTTGAAGTGGTCGGGCCGCCAGAAGTAAATGCCCCTGAGGTATGCACATCTAATCGAAGGCCTGGACAAAAAGTATGTCTGTGGAGCTCCCAGCATCAACCAGGATCCTTCGAACTTCCACCCCAGCTATATCTGCTGAAATGACCAAGGGGTCAGCATGGGGGAACTTCACCCCTGTAGCATCATTGGTAGTAAAGGAAACAGGTACATCAGACCATTCGGGCATTCCCTCTATGGAATTCGAGGTCCCTATGTGTCCTACTTCGCGGACGTATTCTCGCCGCTGCCTCTTGGACATGTTACCGAGGGTCCCCCCTCTGGAGATGGGCAGGACCACTCGCTTGCCGTGGTCTTGGGGGTCTTCCTGCTTCGGTGGTGGCATAATGTTGGCCACCGGTAGATGCATGGGGGCTTCGGGGGAACCGGCTCAGGCCACGATTTGCACAGGCTCTGACCGTGCCACTGGAGGGGTTTGATCTGAAGTACCTCACCCTGTACTTCGTCCTAGGTATTCACCTCGAAGGGTTAATAACGCCTTACAATCCTCCGTGTCATGGCTTCTATTCTCACCATGCACGCAGCATAAAAAGCTCTGGCGCCTACCAGGTATTCTTTCTTGGGGCTTCGGTGCTCCAGCCTTGAAGCCTTGCGCCTGCTGAAAGTTGGCAAGTGCCTTCGGAACGGAGGGTGCAATGTTCAACACCTCCGAGCGGAAGTGCTTCTTTCCCCGCCTGTGATCGTTGAAGCGATTGTCGTGAGGGGGTTGCGGAGGTTGAGGCTTCGGGCTCCATCTTCACTTCCCGAAGGGCTGGTGCAGGTGTTGCGGCTCTTCGGAGACAGCCTTCCTCCGCCTTGGCATACTGTTCAAAGTATGCCATCAGCTGTGCCACGGGTGACACTGGTTTCCGATGAAGCTTGCTGAGGAGATCTGGGTTCAACACCCCTTCGCGGGCGGCGTCGACTACCGAAGAGGTAGACAAGCCCTTGATCTGCGATTTGGTGTGGGCGAAGCGCGTGAAGTATTCCCGAAGCGTCTCCCCTACTCACTGCTTCACTTAAAATAAGCTCTCTATTGACATCGGAGCCACAAAGGTACCTTGGAAGTTGCTTACAAACTTCCTCTTCAATTGCTCCCAGGATTTGATCGATCCTGGCCTCAAAGATCAGAACCATCGGAGAGCCACACCTTCGAGAGTGAGGGGAAAACACTTCGCCATAGTGTTACGCACCCCTCTGCTTGCTTCTATCGCCAGGGCATATGAACGAGCAAATTCTCTTGGGTCGAACCCACCGGAATACTTGTGCAACTTCGAGGCTTTGAACCTAGGATCAAAGGGCACCTTTTGCAAGTCCGAATGCAGCGGAGACTCGTCATCGAAGGATGCATTATCAGCCTCCTCTAGGACTTGGATAGCTTCAAGAAGGTTGCGAGCACCACCGTCTTGGAGCCCTTCTAGATCCTGGGTGGAAGCTTGGGAGCGGAGGCGATCAGCGGCATCTTGCCTCCACCTAGCCACTTCCTCCTGAAGTAGTGCTACTTGAGTAGCCTCATCCTCAGGAAGGTCTTCGTCTCCTTTGGAGGGGAGCTCTGGGTCTTGGGAACTGGCGTAATCGGTTTGGAGCACCGTAGGAGCAGCCCGAGGGCCTCTGGGTGCTCGACGTCCAGCAACGCCTTCGGGGGTTGTTGGGACAGCTGAGGGTCCTGCTCCGTTGGTCCGAGGGGACCTTCGGGGAGGATCTGAGGCTAGGCTTTGCTTGGGAGGCATAGCTAATGAAAAAGAGGTCCGAAGACCGAGGACTTTGATTGGTTTGGGAAGGTGAGGAAAGGACTTCGAACTGCACTAAGAAGCCCCTTACCGAAGGGTGCGCAGAATCTTAAGACTCTAAAGCTCCCTCCGCAAGTGCTCTTCGAAGTACAGTCAGCAGTAGAGAACTAGCTTTTAGAACTAGGATCCCCACGGACGGCGCCAACTGTTGGCATAAAAGATTACGCTAACAGGTTCTCTAAGATTAAGAACTAACAAACAGTGAATTTGTGTTGAGAACTATCTCAAGCCTCCGAATTGGATAATAGCTTAAGTAGTCCGAAATTGTGTATTGAATAGCTGAGTATTCGATGTCTATTACAGGGTAAGAAGGAGGGTATTTATAGGCAAAAAGTGTAAGGAAAAGACCTATTTACCCCTCAATTACAACCGACATTGCAGAAACTATTCGGTACCCCGAACAGGGTTAAAATGGTAAAATCTACGTGAAGTAGGTAGATAAGGTGAGGAGCCATGCTGAATAGCGTGGGCCTCATGGCTCCAGAAGTGATGAGTCATTGTCAACGATAGTCAAAGAGGACTGAAGAAGAATGAAGATCTGCTGTTTCATGGGCCGCGTGTGACTCAGGTATACGGGCAGCGAGCGACTGTCGGGCAAAGGAGGCTGCGAAGTCGGGCTGGCCCAATCCGGGTACATGGGCCAGAAGCAGTAGAAGACCCACTGGACTGTTGACCAGGACTGACTCAGGTACACGGGCGGCGAGTGATTGTCGGGCTGAGAGAGCTGCGGAATCGGGCCAGCCCAATCCGAGTACCTGGTGCAAAGCTGGTGGAGGCTTTATCAGTTTCGGTGCAAAACTGACAACTGTTGATCTTGTATCCGACTGTCCAGAAGAGAAGCCGTAGTCGCTACGAAAACTTAGCTTCCGGATAAGTCATCTGTATCTCTAGGCCCACAGTCAGTCAGTCGTGTCTGTAAAAATACCTAAGGGCAGTAGAGTCTTTTCCTTTATTCCTGCGTCTATAAAAAAACCCTAAGGGGCTGGTGGAATATTCTAGGCCATTGGGCAACCTATAAATAGGGCCCCAATCCCTAGGGTTGGACTACCCTTCTAGAAAATCACTTTTTCCATCATTCCTTGGGTCATCTTTGTTTCCTGCGCACTCTTTCTTACTCCTGTTTCTGTGCGCCGCCAGGAGCTTCTATACTGCATGCATTCATTTTGTTCTTCATTAATGCAGTGAGATTTTGTTCTCTGTTGAGTGCGAGGCGTGCATTTAGTTATTGTGGATCTGAATCTTTGTGTACCGTGTGCGTTTTTGTTCACTATTTGCTACTCTGTTGGCTGTGTTCTTCGCGCAAGCAGTACTAGTTCTTGCTGTTGCAAGTAGTACTACTACACTGTAGCAGCAGGACACTAGTACCAGCTTTTGTTTTTTCTGTGTAGCCTTTTTGATCAAAGTTGACAGGGATGAGTACCTTTTCTGACTATTTTCTGGCGAAGCCACCCTCTCTGTTCGAAGCCCCTCAGCTCCGTGAGGCAGGCTTCGATCTGATATACTTGAAGGCTTCGTTTGAACTTCAAACTTCGTTTTTGTGTCTTGAGTTGCTAGCTTCGAAGTACTTTTTGAACTGTCAGCGTTTCATACTTCGAACGTCTGTGCGAAGGTACTCCGACTCGAGCTCTTCGAAGTCCATACTTCGACAAGCTTCGAAGTTGGCTTTGAAGCTTGTCTTTCTATTAGACTTCGCTCCGTGTTTGCTTCCGTCTTCTTCGAAGGTCCTCGATGTGTTTGTTCGAAGGTAAAGTGTAGGCTTCGTTTTGGTTTTTCTGTCGTGTGTCAGCCTTCGCTTTTCCTTTCGAAGGTTGTTTGCTCTGTGTGCATGTTCGAAGCTGAGTTCGAAGCCTTGCCTTCGAAGTACACACTTCGAAGCAGGCTCCGACTCTGTCATACTTCGCTCTCATTCACACTTGACCTAA
Source organism: Zizania palustris (assembly GCA_019279435.1). NCBI lineage: Eukaryota > Viridiplantae > Streptophyta > Magnoliopsida > Poales > Poaceae > Zizania > Zizania palustris. The sequence continues at coordinate 18,089,080 of JAAALK010000081.1, forward strand.
GATAGACAACACACCTTTGACAAACTTCGACTTCCACCTCTGAACCAGACTTCGACCAGCGAAGTAGACCTCGACCTCCGAAGCAGGCTTCGACACTACGAAGCAGGCCTCGACCAGCGAAGCAGGCTTGGCCAAGTTTCGAACAGGAGACAGATTTCGAACGGTAATTTCTCACTTCATTCTTAGTGCACTTAGTGCTATATTGAGAAGTTTGTCTTGCCTTGTCTTGTGTTTACTGTTTATTTGTCTATTAGCACTGCTTTGGTAGTTCTCTGTTTGACATCAGCTTCTTCTAGGCTAGATACCTTTAGACTTAGGCTATCTGCTCATATTCTGTTGTTTGGTCTTTTGAGGTGCGTTGGGTGTTGGGAACAGGCCATATATTCGAAAGAATTTTTAAGGCGCCCATTCACCCCCCCCCCCCCCCTCTGGTCGCTACTTTCGGTCCTACAAGTGGTATCAGAGCAAGGTTAGGTTTTTCCATACCTTAACCGGTTCTAAACCCCAGTAGTGACCATGACGTCTCCTGGCGAGGTCCCGTCCTTGGAAGCCTATGGCTATAACTATTGGAAGACTCGCATGCGAGCCTATCTCATGAGCCAGGGTTCGGACATTTGGGACATTTGCGTTCACACCACGTTTGTCATATTGCCAGTCGCTGAGCATGGTACTGCTGGTATCATTGCTCAGCATCTGAGCAACAGTAAGGCTATGAACATTCTTTTCTCTGGTTTAGGTCCTACTGAGTTTGAGCGTGTGAGCCATCTCTCCACTGCGAGAGAGATCTGGGCTACCCTCAAGGCACACCATGAGGGAACAGCACAGGTCAAGGCTCGACTCTATCAGACCTGCCGGCGTGAATATGAGAATTTCACACAGAAGCCGGGTGAATCTGTTGAGGCTTTGTTTGGTCGTTTTCAGTCGATCATAAACAAGCTTCGGGACAACAAGGCTGAGGGTACTCAGTTAGTCTCAGATCATGAGCAGGCGCTCAAGGTTCTCCATACCTTGGACCCAAAGATCTGGGAGATCAAGGTATCTTCTATCATTGAGAGTACTTCTTATGATACCTTGACCATTTCTGACTTGTTTAGCAAGCTAAAGGCTACTAAGGTTGATCTCCAGCTGAGATCAAATCTCACTGGTTCTGGATCAAAAGCTCTGGCCCTTGCTACACCTTTTGTTGATCCTTCTTCTGTGAGCTGTGCTGGGTTCTCTTTGATGTCTATCACTGAGGACCAGCTTGAGTTGTTGGGAGATGATGATTTGTGTCTCTTTAACAACCGGGTGCGTCGTGTCTATGACAAGAGAATGTTCAAAAGACACAGCACAAAATCCGGGTGCTTTGAGTGTGGTGATCCAGGACACTTCATCACCGACTGCCCCAAGCACAATGGTCACAAGAAGGGCACCGGTGGTGGCTTCCACGACACCGGCAAGCATGAGAGCTCATCCTTCAACAAGGGCAAGCCGAAGACCCGATTCTTCAAGAAGGCCCTGAAGGACTACCGGCGAGAGAACAAGAAGCGCGACAAGGCCGTCTTCGCCGAAATGGAGAAGACCTGCTCTAAGCGGTCCACGTCTTCTTCCTCTTCATCGAGCTCAAGCGATGAGGAGATCGCCATCAGGAAGGGGAAGGACAAGGACGATCCAGCGGGCCTCTGCTTCATGGCTTTCGGGGACAGACCGAAGAGCCACTCACACCAGCGCCGAAGATCCCGCAAGAGCTTCTGCTCAATGGCTCTTGGGGATAAGGAAGAAAAGAGCTCCTCCGATGACTCTGACGACGACAACGAAAAGGTATCATCTTATGAGCGTGAAATTGTTGATTTACTTGAGAGCAATCGTCGGGAGTTAAAGTATCGGGAAAAACTGCTTAGGGGGGCCAAGAAGAGGATAGATGAGTTAGAGAGTGAGCTTGTCGTAGCCAATGGCAGAATTGAGAGTCTATCTTCTTCCCCTTGCTTGGGTGATAGCGGTGAGTGCCCGAAGTGTGAGGTGCTTCTGTGTGACCTGTCGACTCTGAAGTCCAGGTACACAGAAAGGTTTGATGAGAGGGACGCTTTGGCCACTGAGCTTGAAAGCGCTCAGCTGGAGCTGAAAGATGTTCAAGCCACTGTCGTCGCACCTTGTGTTGATTGCCCATCTCATCTAGCTGCCTTAGCTGAGCTGAAATCCAAGGGCGATGAACATTTGGGTGATTTGGAGAGGTTGAGAGCTGAGCTTGCGCAGACTAGGCTAGAGCTTGAGACATTGTCAGTTCCACCCACTGTCTGTGAGAACTGCCTGTCTCTTAGACTTGAGTTGATCAAGCTAAAAGCCGAGAAGTCTGTCTGGGTTGATAGCGAGTGTGAGACCTGCTTATCTCAGGTGGAGGTTCTAGCTTCCTTGAGAGAGGAGCTAGCTGATTCTCAGAATGAGAACTTTTACCTCTGTTCTATCCTGAGTTGGATCAGTGCCAGAGAGCCACAGCTTGGCATGATGATCCAGCAGTTCAAGAGGCAGGATGGGTTTGGGGTAGGTTACACCTACACCACGGCTGACTTTGAGAGTGCCATTAGCCGGGCAGTGGAGTGGAGTAAAATGACTCCTGAGCAGAGATATCCCAAGACTCGCTCCACTGAGTCCTCCCAGGCTTGTCAGCCAAAGGATGGAGTGATTCATGAACCACCCAAAGCTCCACCCAAGAAGCCTATCTGGGTTCCAAAGCCCAAACTCCTCCACTCTTCTCTAGACTCTCTTCCTGGACCTTCTCAACCCAAGAAGACTACACCTAACACCACCAAGACCAAACATCTCAAGCCTCAACCACATCCCAAGAAGCCCACCTATCATTGTGAGTACTATCAGAGAGACGGGCATCTTACGGAGTTTTGCTTCAGGAGGAAGCGGGTTGAGAAAGCAGAGAGAGCTCGTGGTGATCAGGAGCAGTTCTACCAACAGGGTGGTAGACCGCGTGTTCCTCGACGTGGGGAGAGGCTGGAGGCCAGGCCGCGTCGTGTAGGTGGTGGTAGAGGAGACGGCTTTCTTGCCCGTGCTCCAGTTGGTGGTGTCTGTTCCGGCAGAGTTCCAGGCCGTGTTGGCTACGGTCCTGGACCTCGTGGCCGCATGTTTAGGCAGAACCAAGGACCGCGCTTTGAGCCGCGTTTTGGTCCAAATTCTCATGATGATTTCTGCTATCCGTCTTTTGAGCAGATAGCTCGACACTGGTTTAGCTCTTTTGCTAAACCTGGTGCTGGACCATTTGCTCCCACTTACAGCCACTGATTGTGCAGGATCGGGGACTGGAGGACGTTTGGATCTAGGACTCAGGATGCTCTCGCCACATGACGGGACATCGCAGATGGTTCTCCAGTCTCACTCCCCCGAGCTCCAAAGAGTACATCATATTCGGGAACAGTGGTCAAGGGAAGGTAATTGGCATAGGCTCTATTCGCGTTTCAGATCATTTCTCTTTGAAGAATGTTGCTTTGGTTAAGAATTTGAACTTCAATTTGATTTCTGTTTCGCAACTTCTTCAGGATGGTTTGGAAGTGCGTTTTAAGAAGGGCAATTCTTCTGTGTTTGATTCTAGAGGGTCTTTGATTTGCCAGATTTTACCATTCGGTAAAGTTTTTCGAATTGACTTCTCTAGTTCTTTTGGCCCTTCTCGCTGTTTGATTGCTGGATCCTCCTCTGAGCTCTGGAAGTGGCATAGGAGGTTAGGTCATTTGAGTTTTGATCTGCTAGTCAGGTTGAGCTCTATGGACCTCATCTGAGGATTGCCCAAGCTTAAGATGGAGAAGGATCTAGTTTGTCATCCCTATCGTTATGGGAAAATGGTTGCTGCTTCTCACTCACCTGTGACTCAGGTGATGACTTCGTATCCGAGCGATCTTTTACACTTGGACACTGTTGGTCCAGCTCGGGTACGTTCAGTCGGTGGGAAGTGGTACGCACTTGTGATTGTTGACGACTTCTCTCGATTCTCGTGGGTTTTCTTTTTGGAGTCTAAGGATGAAACTTTTCAGTTTGTTCATGACTTGATCTTGAAGCTGAAGAATGAGAACAATGGTCGAATGCGAGCAATTCGCTCCGACAACGGCTCTGAGTTCAAGAACTCTCAGTTCGTCAGTTTCTGTAGTGATCAGGGTCTGGACCATCAGTTTTCTTCTCTTTACACTCCCCCACAGAATGGCGTTGTGGAATGAAAGAACCGCACGCTAGTCGAGATGGCCAGGACGATGCTCGATGAGCACAGGACTCCTAGGCATTTTTGGGCTGAAGCCATGAACACGGCTTGCTATCTGGCCAACCGCATTTTTCTTAGAGCTTACCTAGGTAAGACCTCATACGAGTTGCGGTTTGGCAGACAGCCCAAGGTGAGCCACTTGCAAGCGTTTGGCTGCAAGTGCTTTGTGCTCAAGAAGGGAGGGCATTTGGACAAGTTTGAGTCTCGTTGCTGGGATGGTGTTTTTCTTGGTTATGCATTGCATTCTCGAGGTTTCCGTGTTTGGAAACTCGAAACCCAGCAGCTTGTCAAGACTTGCGAAATTTCATTTGATGAATCCTTGCCTTCTTTAACTCCTTCTTTTGAGCTTTCTGGTGATGATGAGCTCGGAGAATCTATCTTCGAGGAAGATGAGGATACTCCAGCTGCTGATGAGGGTGGGCCTTCTGCACCCCCTACAGAGCCCACACCTTCTGAGACTTCGACTGAGGATGAGGGCGGACCTCTGATCACTTCTTCCACTACGATCGAGCCCCCTCAGTCGAGTCCAGAGGTGCCAGCTGCTGACTTCGGTGAGGTGACTTCAGATCACCAAGGATCCCGAGCAGTTCAGCGTGATCACCCCTCGGAGCTCATCATCGTTGATTTGACTGAGAGAACTTTGCGTTCTTCTACCTCTCTTGCTGTGTTTGCTGAATCTGCTTTTGTTGCATCTTTTGAGCCCAGAGATGTTTCTCATGCTCTTTCTGATTCAAATTGGATTAATGCTATGCAAGAAGAGCTTGAGAATTTTGTCCGTAATCGGGTTTGGACACTAGTTGAGCCGCCACCAGGATGCAACCCCATAGGCACCAAATGGGTGTTCAAGAACAAACAAGGTGAAGATGGGGTTGTGGTGCACAACAAAGCTCGACTAGTTGCCCAGGGTTTTTGCCAGAAAGAGGGTATTGATTTTGAAGAAACTTTCGCCCCTGTTGCCCGTCTTGAGTCCATTCGTATTCTCTTAGCTTTTGCCGCTTCGAAGGGTTTTAAGCTTTTTCAAATGGACGTTAAGAGTGCTTTTCTGAACAGGTTCATAGAGGAGGAAGTTTATGTTAGGCAACCCCCGGTTTTGAGAACCCTAAGTTTCCTCGACATGTTTTTAAGTTGCAAAAAGCTTTATACGGGTTGAAGCAAGCCCCCAGGGCTTGGTATGACCGGTTGAAGCAGTTTCTATTGGGGAAGGGATTTGTGATGGGTTCAGTGGATAAAACTCTATTTTTGCTCAGAGTTGCTTCAGATTTTTTAGTCGCTCAGATTTACGTGGACGATATTATCTTTGGCGGTACTACTAATGATCTTGTGTCCAAGTTTTCTGAGCAGATGCACAGTGAGTTTGAGATGAGCCTCATGGGTGAGCTCAAGTACTTCCTGGGGCTCCAGATCAAGCAGACCAAGGACGGCACCTTCATCCACCAGGGTAAGTACACTCGCGATATTCTTAAGAAATTCGACTTTGGTGGTGAGTTGAAGCCGCAAATGACCCTGATGGGCACATCTGGGGGTCTGGACAAGGACGAGAGCGGCATCAAGGTCAATGAGAGAGAGTTTCGAGGGATGATCGGTTCGCTGTTGTACTTGACGGCAACCAGACCGGACATTCAGTTCCCCGTGGGACTTTGCGCGCGTTTTCAATCTTCACCACGCGCGTCTCACCGGCAAGCTGTCAAGCGCATCTTCAGGTATCTCACTTATGCGCCCGATCTTGGTCTTTTCTATTCAGCATCATCTTCTCTCGATTTATCTGGATTTTCGGATGCCGACTTTGGTGGGTGCCGGTTGGATCGCAAGTCGACTTCCGGTACTTGCCAGTTTCTTGGTTCTTCTCTTGTCTCTTGGTCTTCTCGAAAGCAATTTGGAGTTGCTCTTTCGACCATAGAGGCTGAGTACGTAGCTGCTGCTAGCTGCTGCTCACAGTTGGTTTGGATGATTTCCACTCTGCGAGATTTTGGGTTGTTCTTTCCTACCAGAGTTCCCTTGTTTTGCGACAGCACTAGTGCAATTAGTGTAGGGAAAAACCCATGTCTTCATTCAAAAACCAAACACATTGATGTGCGCTTTCACTTTCTACGGGATCAATATGAGAAAGGTGTCATTGACCTTGTTCATGTTGATACCCATCATCAGTTGGCTGATATTTTCACCAAACCCCTAGATCAGTCTACACTTGAGCGTTTACGAGGGGATTTGGGTGTTGTGTATCCTTTCTAGGATATTTTGCGTCAGTTTTCTTTCTTCTTTACTCTTTTCTTGAGTCCTTTTTGTGTGTGTTCATATCTTGTATATTCATATATCACACTTTAGAGCTGCTTCTGTTATGATTAAACTGCTTTACTTATTCTAGCTGGTACATGCTTTTGATTACATGTCAATGATCATGTCTTGTCTCAGTTTGCTTGATAAGTCTGATATCTGTCATATGCATGGCTTTTATGCTTTAAAATTGAAAAATGATCACCATTGCTTCTGGTAACTAGCATGTGTATGCTGAATGTTTTTGCTATCTGATACATACCTTGTAGCTCGCTCCTTACTTAGATGCAAAAACACAACTTGGACATCTTTATGCTTTTGAACATGGAAAATGCGCTATAAAATAATGAAAAATCAGAAAAATGAAAATTCCATGCCTTTTATGCTTAAAATTGAAAAGATCCAGGTGGGTTTGTCCTGTCGCATTGCATTGTTCTGGACTGCGTACCATAGCACTTTGGTATGAACTAGGACACTGTAGTGTTTGCCAAGACCAATGTCTTAAGCTTCTGATGGTCCAGTTCTGGCCTAGGCTTGACTTGGTCGGTCAGCATAAGGTTTGACATACAAATAACCCCTGGCAAAAAAATGAAAAAGGAAAAAAAGCCTGAAAATTGAAATGATAATAAGTTTGCTAAAGCACTTTGTTTTGGATAATGCTTATCTTGGTAGATATCTGTTAGCCTCTACATCTCATGTTTTACCTTGCTTGTCAACCGAAAAATGTGGTGATGCTTTTGTTTGCAAAAACTGAAAAATGCGTGCAAATGACTTTCTTTAGATATCATCTGTTGCACTGATCATGCCATGTATCGTTAACAGTATGTCTTTTGCTGTATCTATTAGATGTTGTAATTGCAGTCAATCCTATCTGAGAAGCATGCTTTATTCACTCCACCTGCACTCCAGTTACATTCATTGCATATTTTGAGGGGGGGTTGCGTTTCAGGGGGAGTCTGTGTCTCTTCTGAGTGCTTGATGAGTTCACTTGTCAACAAGGGGGAGAAAATTTAGGATCAAAGTTTAAGGGGGAGGAGTTCTTACTCTGTTGATATCCTTGTTGTTCTGAAATCGCACTCATTTTGAGCTTTTACGTTTTTGTTAACCATAATGACCATTTCTTGCTTTTGTTTGGCTTTTGGTCATTAGGGTTAAACTTTTACCTTATTTTTCTTCTTCTTTGTTTTCTTGTGCTTTGTTTTCGTGTTTCCACATGTGTTCACAGGTTCTGAAGAGCTGAAGAAGTGAAGTGTTGATAATGCACTCATCAAGGGGGAGATTGAGGAGCCATGCTGAATAGAGTGGGCCTCATGGCTCTAGAAGTGATGAGTCATTGTCAACGATAGTCAAAGAGGACTGAAGAAGAATGAAGATCTGCTGTTTCATGGGCCGCGTGTGACTCAGGTACACGGGAAGCGAGCGACTGTCGGGCAGAGGAGGCTACGAAGTCGGGCTAGCCCAATCCGGGTACATGGGCCAGAAGCAGTAGAAGACCCACTAGGCTGTTGACCAGGACTGACTCAGGTACACGGGCGGCGAGTGATTGCCGGGCTGAAAGAGCTGCGGAATCGGGCCGGCCCAATCTGGGTACCTGGTGCAAAGCCGGTGGAGGCTTTATCAGTTTCAGCGTAAAACTGACAACCGTTGATCTTGTATCCGACTGTCCAGAAGAGAAGTCGTAGTCGCTACGAAAACTTAGCTTCCGGATAAGTCATCTATATCTCTAGGCCCACAGTCAGTCAGTCGTGTCTATAAAAATACCTAAGGGCAGTAGAGTCTTTTCCTTTATTCCTGCGTCTATAAAAAAACCCTAAGGGGCTGGTGGAATATTCTAGGCCATTGGGCAGCCTATAAATAAGGCCCCAATCCCTAGGGTTGGACTACCCTTCTAGAAAATCACTTTTTCCATCATTCCTTGGGTCATCTTTGTTTCCTGCGCACTCTTTCTTACTCCTGTTTCTGTGCGCCACCAGGAGCTTCTATCCTGCATGCATTCATTTTATTCTTCATTAATGCAGTGAGATTTTGTTCTCTGTTGAGTGCGAGGTGTGCATTTAGTTATTGTGGATCTGAATCTTTGTGTACCATGTGCGTTTTTGTTCACTATTTGCTACTCTATTGGCTGTGTTCTTCGCGCAAGCAGTACTAGTTCTTGCTGTTGCAAGTAGTACTACTACACTGTAGCAGCAGGACACTAGTACCAGCTTTTGCTTTTTTTGCGTAGCCTTTTTGATCGAAGTTGACAGGGCTGAGTACCTTTTCTAACTGTTTTCTGGCAAAGCCACCCTCTCTGTTCGAAGCCCCTCAGCTCCGTGAGGCAGGCTTCGATCTGATATACTTGAAGGCTTCGTTTGAACTTCGAACTTCGTTTTTGTGTCCTGAGTTGCTAGCTTCGAAGTACTTTTTGAACTGTCAGCGTTTCATACTTCGAACGTCTGTGCGAAGGTACTCCGACTCGAGCTCTTCGAAGTCCAAACTTCGACAGGCTTCGAAGTTGGCTTCGAAACTTGTCTTTCTGTTAGACTTCGCTCCGTGTTTGCTTCCGTCTTCTTCGAAGGTCCTCGATGTGTTTGTTCGAAAGTAGAGTGTAGGCTTCGTTTTGGTTTTTCTGTCGCGTGTCAGCCTTCGCTTTTCCTTTCGAAGGTTGTTTGCTCTGTGTGCGTGTTCGAAGCTGTGTTCGAAGCCTTGCCTTCGAAGTACACACTTCGAAGCAGGCTCCGACTCTGTCATACTTCGCTCTCATTCACACTCGACCTAGGATAGTGAGAAACCAAAGGTTGGTTTCGATGTTTATGATGAGTGATTGACAGGCTTTTACCCTCTGGTTCGAAGGGGTACCTCCGAAGGGGGTTCGGAGGTTGGACCTCCGAAGGGTGTTCGGAGGTGGTTTGGTTGCTGCAGCTGTTGCAGCGGAGTGTGCTTGTCGGAGAGGTCCGACAGTACACGATGACTGGGTTTGTATCGAAGGCTTCGGTACTTTGGGCGGTACACCGGAGGGTGTACCAGAGGTTGCTAACCCGGAGAGGTCTCCGGAGTACTGGACACACTTGTCTGTTTGTCTGTGGTGCGAAGGGACCACGGAGGCGACGGACAGGTTCGTAGCAGGTGAACCTGGGTCAAGCGGAAGGCTTGATGCCAGGGGAGCAGGGAGCTCCGTCACGGTGGCTGCGAAGGGGTCTGGGTCGGTCCTCAGGTCGAGGCGTGCCAGGTGAAGACAGTAAGTGCGGAGCGTGGCTCCGGGTGAAGGTACTTCGAGACAAAGTCCTCGGAGGCGAGGCACTTCGAAGGAACTCCGGATGGAGTGACTTCGGAGTTGGATGGATCAAGTCCTCTGCGGAGGCAAAGGGTTCGAAGTGTGCTCCGGAGGGAGACATTCGAAGGTGCCCGACGAAGGTCTCAGAAGTCGAGGCGCATCGAAGGCATGGTCCGGGTAAGGCTCGTCGAGGAGTGTGCTCGGGGAGAGACACTGAGACGGAGTGCTCATGGAATGCTTCGTGCGGAGGCCTTGGACGAAGGAGGGACTTCGAAGGGTGGTACTCTGAAGGTGGGGCTTCGGAGTGTGGTTGTCTTGTGGTACTTCGGCCTGCATGGCTTCGGTACACGGACTGACGGAGTTCGAGCTGGGAGTAGCTGCGAAGCCATGGTGGTCCACTCCGGAGGTGTTGGTGCGAAGGCCCAAGGGCTTTGACGGCTTCGGCTCAAAACCGTCACTGTATCGAAGGCTGACTTCGGTGAAGCGAAGGCCATCAGGCTCAAGGCTTCTCACCGAAGCTATCGCACCCCTCGCGTGCGAAGGGGGCTTCAAAAAGGTCAAAGGCTGCAAGTCTGACAGTGTCTGCTCTGCAAAAAGCTGGCGCTGTCCTCTCTGCAAAGGCTGACAGAGAAGCCTCCAATAAAGTTGACTACCTTTTGTACCCCTCAGTTCTGTAGAGACAAAACCAATGTAAACCCTAGGGGTAAAGTAGTCAATTCCTTTGGGTGAATAGTGGCTATAAATATGGGAGCCTGGTAGGTAACATTTAACACTTTGAGCATTTACTGTTGAGCTCCTGTACTAGCCCCGCACACACGTTGTATTCATCCAGAGTTCAATTTTTAGTGTTCCTTGTTCAAGCGGCGAAGCCCTGCTTCTATGTTGTCTTTCTGCTTGAGCTTGTTTGCATACCTCGCTAGTTTTAGTGCACCGAAGCCTGTCTAGGCGAAGTGTGTTTTGTGCGAAGTGTGCTTTTTAGTGTGTGTTTGCTCTGTGTAACAGGAGGCGAGACCTCGCTGCTTACTAGCGAAGCCCTGATCGAAGCCTCTGTTTTTATCGTGTCTAAGTCCCTAGCGAAGTCTGTTAGTGTGCGTTTAGACCTTCGTGTACGAAGCCCAACACCAGTTGCTGCTGCCAAGTACTTGGTCGAAGTCCTCAGAGGGTTGTCCACTCTTGCGAAGGGTGAAGTGCGAAGCCTGCTCGAAGCACCCTGCGTGCGGAGCCTGCACTGACTTAGCAGAGTAGTTTTTCGAGGGTTGTGAGCGGAGCGAAGTCTTCTTGGCTTCGAACTTTTCGCTCCTGCGAAGCCTGTGTTCGGAGTTGTCAAAACACCTCTGAACTAGAACTTTGAAGGTAGTATTCGAAGCCTGTTCCGCAGAAGACAGGATTAAAACAGAAGGCTAGTTTTTAGCACGAAATTTTTTAAAAAAGCTCCCATTCACCCCCCCCTCTGGTCGCCGTTTCTGGTCCAACAATTGGTATCAGAGCAAGTTAAGATCACTAGTTGACCTTAACCGGTTTTGTGATCTGTTGGCGACATGGATAGAAGCAGTAAAATTCCTCTGTTCGTTGGGACTGACTTTGCATACTGGAAGGTGCGCATGGAGGCTTACTTGCTAAGCCAAGGAAATGCAATTTGGGAGATTCTGGACTCACAATACTCCATCCCTGATATTCGCACCACTCAAACAGAAAAAGATCAGTATAATGCCAACTCGAAGGCAAGAAACATACTGTTCATTGGTTTGAGCCGGAGTGAGTTTGATAGGGTGCAGCACCTTAGGACTGCTAGGGAGATTTGGACAACACTCACTATTTTTCATGAGGGCTCTACTCAGATTAAGGCCAGGCGCCAAAGCACATACAATCAACAGTATCAGCTGTTTGTGTAGGCACCTGGTGAATCTATAGATGCCATGTTTTCTCGCTTTGATGCGATAGTGAGTAACTTGCGATCCAACGGGACGCTTGCTTACAATGATCATGATAGGGCTATCAAGCTTCTCTATGCTCTTGACCGTAGCATATGGGAAGTGAAGATATCCAGCATTGAGGAGTCTGCAGGTTATGACACATTGACCTGTGATGAGCTCTTCAGCAAGCTGAAGTCCACAGAGATTGCCAAGGCATCTCTTGCAGTGCACAGAAGATCTTTGCCACAGCCATTGGCATTGGTTTCTAGCACTAGCCGTGGCACCACTGCAGAACCAAGCACATCTGGCACTTGTGTTTTTGCAGATGGTTTTGCTTTGTCCTCCCTGGTCTCCGTCACAAAGGAGCAGGTGGACACTCTAGATGATGATGTGCTTGCTCTCATTGACCGGAGGTTCACTCGTTTTTATCATGAGAGACGGGATCAGAGGAAAAGTGGTTTTAGTGGTTGCTTTGAGTGTGGCGACACTTCTCACATCAAGGCCAATTGTCCTAAGCTCAGAAAGAGAGATGAGAGTGAGCGCCCTAAATACCACAAGAAGGAGAGGAAACCCTTTGTGAAGGGCAAGCGCGGCAAGATGGCTAAGAAAGTAGCCAAGGCCGCTTCCAGAGCATTTGTTGCTGCTCTCAGCGACATCGACACTTCCTCAACTGAGGAGTCGAGCTCTGAGGAGGAGGAGTCCCCAAGGAAGGAGGACAAGAAGGACAAGAAGGGACGAGACTTCATCGGCCTTTGCTTCATGGCCGACAGCGATCACAGTGGCGATGATCTTGACTCATCTGAGGTACCACTATCATCTGACCAGCTATTAATTAAATTAGATGAGCTGAATGAAGTAGTTCTTGGTCAGGATAGATTACTTGTGCAAGCCGCTAGAGAAAGAAAAGACCTTAGACTTAGGTTAGAATCTGTTTCTACTGAATATGCCATGTTTAAGTCTAAAGTAAATGATGCTGAATGTGAAGCTTGTAATGTAGTCATGGGTGAGCTTGCTCAGTTGCGTTCTGTAAATGCTCAAACTCTATCTGAGCTTGAGACTGCACAGAAGCAGCTTTTGGTGGTGGATTCTAGACCTCATGATATTATTGAATGCATGAACTGTTCTTTATTACGGGAGAGCATTAATTTACGTGATAAACATGTTCATGATTTAGAGGCTAGATTGGAGAGGGCCGGTAGTTCTAAGGATGTGCAACCTGTTTGTGACACTTGCATTACCCTTAAGGACCAACTAGGCACTGTTAGAGAGCGGGCTGAGAACCTCATGACTGAAAATGAATACCTTCTTTCTGTGGTTAATAAATGCACTGAGGGAAAGGGTAGGATGGATTTGCTCTTGGCCAAGACCAAGTTGTGTGCTGACAGAGCAGGGGTAGCTCTAGGTTTGGGTTTTGAGAGGATTTCTTCAGACAGCAAGACCAAAACTGTTTTTACCTCTCCCACTACCTTAGAGAAAGAGAGAGCTCTGTTAGACACTCCTTCAGCCAAAAAGCCTACCCGACCACCAAAGAAAGCCACACCTCCTGCCAAGAAAAATCCTCCCAAGAAAACCACTCAGAAGAAGCCCAAGGAGCCTGTGAGAGTTGCTCCTGTGACCCATGAGAGTGCCCCGAGGAGAGTGTTTCATTGTTCCTATTGTCAGCGGGCGGATCATTTGGTTGGGTTCTGTTTTCATCGCATCAAGGATGAGCGACGCTCTCAGGCGATGAGTTACCGGGACATGCATTACCCATCTTTAGGTATGCATGAGTCCGAGTTTTACTATCGTCCTGCCTTTGAGGCTCCTCGTGCTTCTCGGAGAGGTTTTGCTCCTCGAGGTGTTCACCGTGTTCCATATGGTGATAGACCCCGAGCGAGTAGCTTTGTACCTCGTCAGAGTAGGAGACCTCGATATGTTGTTCGATCACAGCATGTAGGTAGACCTCGCACTTTGCATCATTTCGATTTTCCTGTGCGTAGACCGTCTACTTTTACTGTGCCTACTACTCGTGTCACTCAGTGCTGGATGCCGCGTCATTTTTTCACTCACCCCAGCACTGAGCGATCGAGATTTTCTTATCATGTGTAGGCGACAGATCGAGGCTTGGAGGGCACGTGGATCATGGACTCCGGTTGTTTGCGCCACATGACCGGAGATGCAGCATGGTTCTCCAGACTCACCACAACCAAGCAAAGGGAACATATCACCTTCGGAAACAATCGAAGGAGTAGAGTGAAAGGTAAAGGTGTGGTAAGAATTAACTCGAATTTCACTCTCAAAGATGTTGTTTTGGTTGAAAACCTGGGATACAATTTGCTATCTGTATCTCAGTTGCTTGATGAGGGCTTCGAAGTGCGATTTCATCGCGATACTTCGCAAGTGCTCGATTCTGATGGCGTTGTGGTGTGTAAGATCTTTAGAGTTGGGAGAGTTTTTGGAGCTGATTTTTCAGAGTCATCTGGTTCTTCTCATTGCCTTGTTGCACATTCTACCTCTGAGCTGTGGAAGTGGCATAGGAGACTAGGGCATATGAGCTTTGAGTTGCTCGCTCGTCTGAGTGCCCTAGGTCTGATCCGAGGATTGCCCAAGCTCAAGTTTGAGAAGAATTTAGTTTGCGCTCCTTGTCGACATGGAAAAATGATTGCTGCTTCGCATTCGCCAGTCACCACAGTGATGACTGAACAACCCGTAGAACTTCTCCACATGGACACTGTAGGTCCTTCTCGGGTTAGTTCTTTAGGCGGCAAGTGGTATGTATTAGTTATTGTCGACGATTTCTCTCGTTACTCTTGGGTCTTCTTTCTTGCCAGCAAGGATGAAGTGTTTTCGCACTTTCGGAGCTTGGCTTTGAGACTTTTCACTGAACTCCCTGGTGCGTTGAAATTCATTCGAAGTGATAATGGCACTGAGTTCAAAAATAGTCTCTTTGTTGACTTTTGCATGGAGCATGGCATAGAACATCAATTCTCTGCTCCGCGGGTTCCTCAACAGAACGGTGTTGTTGAGAGGAAGAACCGCACTTTGGTTGAGATGGCTAGGACGATGCTTGATGAGCATAGGACTCCTAGAAAATTCTGGGCTGAGGCCATGAACATTGCATGTTACATCTCAAACCGAATCTTCTTGCGCTCAATTTTAAACTTGACATCTTATGAGCTACGTTTTGGGAGACAGCCCAAGGTTACTCATCTTCGAGTTTTTGGCTGTCGCTGCTTCATCCTAAAACGTGGAAATTTGGATAAATTTGAGTCGCGATCTTCTGACGGGATCTTTTTGGGTTACACTACACATGGTCATTCTTATCGTGTTTATAACTTGGAAACTAACACTGTCATCGAGTCATGTGATGTGACTTTTGATGAATCAACCCCCTCTGTTAGTTCTGCATTTGAACAGGCAAATGAACACGACATGGAACAGACCATCTTCGAAGAAGAAGATCCCGGAGAACTCGAGGATGAACCCCCACTACCCTCGACATCAACCCCCGAAGCTGACCCCGCTTCAACCACTTCGGCACGAGGTCCCGAAGCAACTACCTCGACATCGGTCATCTTGGACCACTCCAACGCACAAGTTGAGGGGGAGACTGCATCCCGCCGCGAGGCTCCACATCATGTTCAAAGGATGCACCCTCCCGAGCAGATCATTGGTGAGCTTGATCAAAGGGTAACACGTTCTCATGCTCATTTTATTGATTCCGCTTTTGTTGCTTCTTTCGAGCCCTTAGATGTTAGTCATGCACTTTCTGATTCTAGTTGGATCAATGCCATGCATGAGGAACTTGAAAATTTTGAGAGAAACCAAGTCTGGTCTTTAGTTGATCCTCCACCAAATGTTCATTTCATTGGAACAAAATGGATTTTCAAAAATAAACAAGGGGAGGATGGGACTATAGTTAGAAACAAGGCTAGACTTGTAGCTCAGGGTTTTTCTCAACTAGAAGGGATTGATTTTACTGAAACTTTTGCACCTATTGCTCGCCTTGAGGCCATTAGGATTTTGCTTGCCTTTGCGACATCCAGGGGATTCAAACTCTATCAAATGGATGTCAAAAGTGCTTTTCTTAATGGCTTCATAGGAGAAGATGTTTATGTAAAACAACCCCCTGGTTTTGAAAACCCCAAGTACCCACATAAAGTCCTTAAACTTCATAAGACTCTTTATGGACTCAAGCAGGCCCCTCGGGCTTGGTATGATAGACTTAAGTCTTTTCTGCTTGAGCGGGGGTATTTGATGGGCTCTGTTGATAAAACTTTGTTTACTCTCAAGCATGGCAAAGATTTCCTCCTAGTTCAGATTTATGTGGATGACATCATCTTTGGTGGCTCTTCTCATGCTTTGGTTGCCGAGTTTGCAGATACCATGAGCAGGGAGTTTGAAATGTCCATGATGGGCGAGCTTACATTTTTCCTTGGTTTGCAAATCAAACAAAGCAAACAAGGTACTTTCGTCCACCAGACGAAGTACACCAAGGACCTGCTCAAGAAGTTTGACATGTCCGATGCGAAGCCCCTCGCCACTCCAATGGCTACATCTGTAGCATTGGATCCTGACGAAGATGGAGAAGTCGTAGATCAGAAGGAGTTCCGAAGCATGATCGGCTCCCTCCTCTACTTGACTGCTACGAGGCTGGACATACACTTCGCAGTGTGTCTGTGCGCTCGTTTTCAGGCTTCACCACGAGCTTCGCAACGCCAAGCGGTTAAGCGCATCCTAAGGTATCTCAAACATACCCTCGAATTTGGCATATGGTATTCAGCATCTTCATCTTTATGTCTTCGAGGTTATTCCGATGCGGATTTTGCTGGGTGTAGGATTGATAGGAAGAGTACCTCTGGTACTTGTCATTTTCTGGGTACGTCTCTGGTTTGCTGGTCTTCCCGCAAACAGTCTAGTGTTGCACAATCGACGGCTGAGGCCGAATATGTTGCTGCAGCTAGCTGTTGCTCTCAGATTTTGTGGATGGTTTCCACTTTGCGGGATTTCGGGTTAGATTATAAGAGTGTTCCACTTTTCTGTGATAACATTAGCGCTATTTGTATTGCCAACAACCCGGTTCAGCATTCCAGAACCAAACACATTGATGTGCGGTATCATTTTCTCAGAGATCACAATGAGAAGGGTGATATTGAACTTCAATATGTTGATACCCAACACCAGCTTGCCGATATTTTCACAAAACCCCTCGATGCCTCTCATTTTGCCTACTTGCGTGGGGAACTTGGTATTTGTCATCCTTACGACATTTTGTGAGGGGGAGCAGTTTTAGATGGATATGCATTTGCTAAGTGTGGGTTGAAATTGCATTTACATCTTTTGCATTTATATGCCTGATTATAATTCATGAAATCATGACAGCTCAACTCCTTTTAATTCATCTGAAACATTCATGTGCATGATGTTTTCTTTCCAAAATCAAATCGTGCTCACTGCTTAGTCTTGAATCTAGCATGTTTAAGCAGAACTGCTTTAGCTATCTTTTATCTGCTTGATAGCAAGACGCTGTTCTTTGGATGCTAAAAATTGCAACTTGAAAAATTGTTCTACATCCTCATGGATATTCATCAAGTGTGAAACAAATTGATTCACTTAATTAAAATCAAAACCTCCATGATTTGTATGCTTTAAGTTAAAAGATCCAGGTGGGTTTGTTTGTCGCACTACCCTATTCTAGACTGCTTACCATTGCACATTGGTCTGAACTGGAATAGTGTAGTGTATGCCAAAATCATTGCTTTAAGCTTCTAATGGCTTTTATGCCTAGGCTTGGCCGGATTGGAAAGTATAAGGTGGACAAACAAATAACCCCTGGCACTAAGAAAAGAACAACAAAATTCATTGATCATCAAGTTTGCTTTTCATGCTCCATTTGAACTGGACTTGTCTGTCTAGAGTAGAAATTGACTAGCTTTGCGCAGTCCCTGCTCTTACTTGTCTAGTTTCCTTGACTAAGTGGTGACGCTTTTATTTCCAAAATGATCAAATCACATGCTTCATCATGTTTTTAGAGAATATTAATTTGAGCTGAGCTCTTGATCAATGGTATTATTGTTGGCATATTTTTGCTTTATATGTCTTTGCAATTCTGCTCATGTCCAAGCAATGCCTCTTTTACATGCTCCTTGATGCTTGCATTGCCAAAGGGGGAGAAAGTGCTCGTTCTCTGACGTCAAGGGGGAGAAATTTTTGGAGAAAGTTCGGTTCTCTGTTGCCAAAGGGGGAAAATTTAACTCAGGGGGAGTTTTTATCTGAAATAGGGGAGATTTGCCGAAGGGGCTTTTTACTCTTTTGAAAAGGGGGAGGAAAAATTCTTTTATCAAGTGACATGTTTTGGCTCATTTCTGAGTTTTTATGGTCACTTGTGTGCTGAAAGTTTTTAAATTTTCTTGAACTTGAAATTGGTTGTCAATGCACTCATCAAGGGGGAGATTGAGAAACCAAGGGTTGGTTTCGGTGTTTATGATGAGTGATTGACAGGCTTTTACCCTCTGGTTCGAAGTGGTACCTCCGAAGGGGGTTCGGAGGTTGGACCTCCGAAGGGTGTTCGGAGGTGGTTTGGTTGCTGCAGATGTTGCAGCGGAGTGTGCTTGTCGGAGGGGTCCGACAGTACACGATGACTGGGTTTGTACCAAAGGCTTCGGTACTTTGGGCGGTACACCGGAGGGTGTACCGGAGGTTGCTAACCCGGAGAGGTCTCAGGAGTACTGGACACAATTGTCTATTTGTCTGTGGTGCGCAGGGACCGCGGAGGCGACGGACAAGTTCGTAGCAGGTGAACCTGGGTCAAGCGGAAGGCTTGATGCCAGGGGAGCAGGGAGCTCCGTCACGGTGGCTGCGAAGGGGTCTGGGTCGGTCCTCGGGTCGAGGCGTGCCAGGTGAAGATAGTAAGTGCGGAGCGTGGCTCCGGGTGAAGGTACTCCGAGACAAAGTCCTCGGAGGCGAGGCACTTCGAAGGAACTCCGGATGGAGTGACTTCGGAGTTGGATGGATCAAGTCCTCTGCGGAGGCAAAGGGTTCGAAGTGTGCTTCGGAGGGAGACATTCGAAGGTGCCCGACGAAGGTCTCAGAAGTCGAGGCGCATCGAAGGCATGGTCCGGGTAAGGCTCGTCGAGGAGTGTGCTCGGGGAGAGACACTGAGACGGAGTGCTCATGGAATGCTTCGTTCGGAGGCCTTGGACGAAGGAGGGACTTCGAAGGGTGGTACTCCGAAGGTGGGGCTTCGGAGTGTGGTTGTCTTGTGGTACTTCGGCCTGCATGGCTTCGGTACACGGACTGACGGAGTTCGAGCTGGGAGTAGCTGCGAAGCCGTGGTGGTCCACTCCGGAGGTGTTGGTGCGAAGGCCCAAGGGCTTTGACGGCTTCGGCTCAAAACCGTCACTGTATCGAAGGCTGACTTCGGTGAAGCGAAGGCCATCTGGCTCAAGGCTTCTCACCGAAGCTATCGCACCCCTCGCGTGCGAAGGGGGCTTCAGAAAGGTCAAAGGCTGCAAGTCTGACAGTGTCTGCTCTGCAAAAAGCTGGCGCTGTCCTCTCTGCAAAGGCTGACAGAGAAGCCTCCAATAAAGTTGACTACCTTTTGTACCCCTCAGTTCGGTAGAGACAAAACCAATGTAAACCCTAGGGGTAAAGTAGTCAATTCCTTTGGGTGAATAGTGGCTATAAATATGGGAGCCTGGTAGGTAACATTTAACACTTTGAGCATTTACTATTGAGCTCCTGTACTAGCCCCGCACACACGTTGTATTCATCCAGAGTTCAATTTTTAGTGTTCCTTGTTCAAGCGGCGAAGCCCTGCTTCTGTGTTGTCTTTCTGCTTGAGCTTGTTTGCATACCTCGCTAGTTTTTAGTGCACCGAAGCCTGTCTAGGCGAAGTGTGTTTTGTGCGAAGTGTGCTTTTCAGTGTGCGTTCGCTCTGTGTAACAGGAGGCGAGACCTCGCTGCTTACTAGCGAAGCCCTGATCGAAGCCTGTGTTTTTATCGTGTCTAAGTCCCTAGCGAAGTCTGTTAGTGTGCGTTTAGACCTTCGTGTACGAAGCCCAGCACCAGTTGCTGCTGCCAAGTACTTGGTCGAAGTCCTCAGAGGGTTGTCCACTCTTGCGAAGGGTGAAGTGCGAAGCCTGCTCGAAGCACCCTGCGTGCGGAGCCTGCACTGACTTAGCAGAGTAGTTTTTCGAGGGTTGTGAGCGGAGCGAAGTCTTCTTGGCTTCGAAATTTTCGCTCCTGCGAAGCCTGTGTTCGGAGTTGTCAAAACACCTCCGAACCAGAACTTCGAAGGTAGTATTCGAAGCCTGTTCCGCAGAAGACAGGATTAAAACAGAAGGCTAGTTTTTAGCATGAAATTTTAAAAAAAGCTCCCATTCACCCCCCCTCTGGTCGCCGTTTCCGGTCCAACAGATAGACAACACACCTTTGACAGACTTCGACTTCCACCTCCGAACCAGACTTCGACCAGCGAAGTAGACCTCAACCTTCGAAGCAGGCTTCGACCCCACGAAGCAGGCTTCGACACTGCGAAGCAGGCCTAGACCAGCGAAGCAGGCTTCGCCAAGTTTCGAACAGGAGACAGATTTCGAACGGTAATTTCTCACTTCATTCTTAGTGCACTTAGTGCTATATTGAGAAGTCTGTCTTGCCTTGTCTTGTGTTTACTGTTTATCTGTCTATTAGCACTGCTTTGGTAGTTCTCTGTTTGACATCAGCTGCTTCTAGGCTAGATACCTTTAGACTTAGGCTATCTGCTCATATTCTGTTGTTTGGTCTTTTGAGGTGCGTTGGGTGTTGGGAACAGGCCATATATTCGAAAGAATTTTTAAGGCGCCCATTCACCCCCCCTCTGGTCGCTACTTTCGGTCCTACATAAGGCAAACATCTTATCAGACTTGCTGGTTTCCACCTTCGAATTGTAAGTCGAAGCACCTTTTGGCTCAATAACTTCACCACCTTCGGGCATAAGCTCGGAGCTTCGAAGCCGATAAGTTATCTTGACTATCAATCTCTAAGTCCAAAGGGTGAAGCATTTTCCCCCAACAACGATTTTGTTCAAAAGGGTCCCTAATCTTGTCATCATGTGGGACAGTGATGATACATGGATTAGCACATCTGACTGATTGATGATCATGTTTCACAAATCATAGACATGGAGATGTCAAATCAGTGGTGTGGACACATGTTGGTGAACATGGTGTTGGACAGACCCACATGAGATATTGCTGGGATTGTTATTATAAAGTGCCATCAGTTGCCATCTCAATGGTGTACATATAGAGTCCTTAGACTTGAGATCGTCATTTGATTCCAGAATGCATAGTGACACACTTAGATGCTTCCTAACTCTATTCTGTATTTAGGTAGTAATAAGGGTTGTTTTTAGGTGTGTTGTGAAACATATCTTGGGATGTGAGCAGTCATCTCTGGTCCCCTCGAGGTATTGGATTGGAAAAGTGCATGGTCATGCTATTATGACTGAGTTAGTCATGATTTGAATCCAATGCTTGATTGAGTGAAATGATGAGCTAACCAACAAGGGTGGCACGTATCTCGCCTTGAGCTTGACTAACGGTGTGTGTTAAAGGGATTGGTGCTTGCGTATATCAAGGTTCATTGAAAATTTGATTGTGTACTCTTTTGGTGGTCAATATGTGATGATAGGTACCGCTATTGATCAGTGAGTCAGAAATGGTTTCCGGTGAATAGTCGTTAGTGTATGAACCTATCGGGTCACACACTTGAGGGGATAGATTAAAAACATGCAAAGAATTGGTTCTTATGCAAGTGGGAGATTGAAGGATATGGCCAAGAAAATTCCGTGGATTGGAAGTTCTGATAGGTAGTATCGGAAGTTTAGATTATTATCTAGTCTCGAGTCAGAGAGCAAATGTTGCTTCGGAAGTTCCGATATGGTATCAAAATTTCCGACGAGCCAGAAGTTCCAATTTGGAATTGGAGAGAATTGTACTGATTGGAAGTTCCGATATGGTATCGGAAGTTCCGAGGTGGGCGAAAACAGATTGGATCTGTTGCGTGTCGTGCTGAATTGGGATACCTAAAATACAGGATCAGAAGTTCCGATGTGGGGTAGCAGATTGGATCTGTTACGAATATGAATTAGTTATAACTAATTTGTGGGTTCTGAGATGTGCACGACCAGGGGGATTTCAGTCCTATATAAAGAGAGGAGGAGGGCTTGGGACAAGGAATAAGCCTAGATTAGTGTTGGACCGGAAATGACAACCAGAGGGGGGTGAATGGGAGCTTTCAAAATTTCAGGCTAAAAATAGCCTTCTGTTTTAGCTTAGTCTCCTGCGGAATAGCCTTCGAACACACCCTTCAAAGTTCTAGTTCGGTGCTATTTCACAGCTCCGAAACCAGGCTTCGCAAGGAGCAAAAGTTCAAAGTCAAGAAGACTTATCTCCTCCCACAACACCAAAAACTCAACTCTACTAAGTCAGTGCAGGCTTCGCACACTGGGTGCCTTCGAGCAGACTTCGCACTTCACCCTTCAAAGGTGTGAGTTACCCTCTACAGATTTCGACTAGATTCTCCGCACTATCAACTGGTACTAGGCTTCGTATTTTGGAGGTCTGAACGCACACTGAACACACTCCGCTGAGGACTTCGATAGGGAAGAAATTAGGCTTCGAGTTAAGTCGTGGACAGTGCTTTGCTAGTAATAAGAGAGGACTAGCCTCCAGTTTACACAGAGTGAACACACACTTCTCCAAAAAGAGAACCAGTGCACTAACTCGAACCAGGAAGAAGTGGAGCTCAACAAAACCAAAACATACAGTGCAAAGCAGGCATACAAGTTCAAGCAAAAATGAAAACAGAATCAAAGTTTCATTTCTAGAATAGGGAACACAAAATGAACTCACAGGATGAATACATGAGAATGGCAGCTAGCACAGAAGTTCTAAAATGGCTGCTCAAAGTGTTACTGTTGCCTAGCTAGCCTTCACTATTTATAGGCACTATTCAGCCCTGTGAATAGACTACTTTACCCCTAGGGTTTACACTGATTTTGTCTCATCAGAACAGGGGGTACAAATGGTAGTCTACTTTATTTGGAGGCTTCTTTTGTTAGCTTCGCAGAGGAGACAACATCAGTTTTTGCAGAGCAGACATGATCAGCCTTTGCAGTTTTGGATTCTTCTGAAGCCCCCCTTCGCACGCGAGGGGTGCGGTAGCTTCGACGAGAAGCCTTGAGCCTGACGGCCTTCGCTTCACTGAAGTCAGTCTTCAATACAGTAATGGTTTTGAGTTGAAGCCATCAAAGCCCTTCAGCCTTCGCTCCATCACCTTCGGAGTGGACCACCACGGCTTCACAGCTACTCCTAGCTCAAACTCCGTCAGTCTGTGTACTGAAGCCATGCATGGCCGAAGTACCTCAAGTCAGCCACACTCCGAAGCCCCACCTTCGGAGTACCACCCTTCGAAGTCCCTCCTTCGTCCAAGGCCTCCGCATGAAGCATTCCATGAGCACTTCGTCGCAGTGTCTCTCCCCGAGCACACTCCTCGACGAACCTCACCCGGACCATGCCATCGATGCACCTCGACATCTGAGACCTCCGTTGGGTGAACCTTCGAGTGCCTCCATCCAGAGAACACTTCGAACATCTTGCCTCATTGCTGAGGACTTTGTCTGCCATACTCCGAAGTCACTCCTTTTGGAGTACCCTTCGAAGTGTCTCGCCTCCGAGGACTTCATCTCGGGGTACCTTCAGCCGAAGACATGCTCCGCACTATCTGCCTTCGCCTAGCACACCTTGACCCGAGGACCGACCTCGACCCCTCGCAGCCTTCATGACCGAGCTCCCCGCTTGCCCGGCATCAAGCCTCCCGCTTGACCCAGGTTCACTTGCTGCGAACCGTTCATCGCCTCCGAAGTCACCTGCGCACCATAGATAGACAGACAAGTGTACCCAGTACCCCTGAGACCTCTCCGGGTAAACACCCTGTGGTACACACTCCGGTGTACCACCCAAAGTACCAATCCCTTCGGTACACTCAGATCATCGTGTACTGTTGGACAACTTTGGCAGTCATACTCCGATGCAATAGCTGCAGCAATCGGACCCACCGAACCCTTCGGTGAAACAACCTCCGAACCCCTTCGGAGGTACCCCTCCGAAACCAGAGGATAAAATCTGTCAATCACTCATCACAGACTTTGAAACCAACCCTTGGTTTCTCAATTCGACCTAGCCACCATAGACTTCTCTCCTCCCTTTCTTGATCTCAATCGTTGAGGTCGAGGATTTCCCGTCTCTCATGTGTGGTGCTAACATGCTACCGTGGGAGGAACTACATCCCTCTACGTGTGGACTTCGTGGAGGCGCTGCTCCAGAAAGCGACGCTCGTGGTCGTCACCACGAGGAAGGTGACTTCTTCAACGATTGGATTGGCGAGGAATGGTCGAAACGAAGCGAGGATAGGCTTGACGTGCTTCATCAACCTCTTCTTCCATTACACCTAGCGCGTCAAGTGCTAGAAGGTACCGATCTATGATCTCACACACGCATGGGTCTTGGGTTTTAGGGCGGAAATTTTGAATTTGTCGGCTAGCGTAGCTCCCCTATTCCCCTACACTGGACTAAACCACATTGGGAAACCACGACGAGTCACGAAAGGTTGAAGAAATATCCCCTAATTATAGTGCGTATAGAGAATATTTTGATCGTAAGACCACAATCGTCGACACATATTTCTCAAATAAGATTGTAAATAACCTTCTAAGTAATAATGATCCAAAGTCCATGGGATAGTGTAAGACAAGCTACGGTTGGGCCAAATGGAAGGATGCAATTCTTGCAGAAGTCGCCTCACTTTACAAAAGGAATGTATTTATAGAAGTAATACCCACACCTCCAAAGGTATTCCCTGTAGGATCT
Source organism: Zizania palustris (assembly GCA_019279435.1). Lineage (NCBI taxonomy): Eukaryota > Viridiplantae > Streptophyta > Magnoliopsida > Poales > Poaceae > Zizania > Zizania palustris. Next base: position 18,113,638 of record JAAALK010000081.1, read on the forward strand.
AAATGAGTTTTCGTATGTAAACGTGATGAAAATAATACAGTGGTGAGACACAATGCAAGGCTTGTAGCCCAGGATTTTCACGCGGAGACTTGATATTGATTTTAATGAAACATATTATCCAGTTATAAATGTCATAATATTTCGATACTTAATTTCTATGGTTGTTCAAAATCATCTACCTATATTGTTTATGGATGTCATGACCGCATATTTATATGGGTCATTAGATTCAAATATCTACATGAATGTTCTTGAAAGAATCTCAACTCTAGATGAAGCAAAACACAACATGTAGTGTGTAAAACTCAACAAGTCACTATATGGCTTGAAATGGTTGGGACAAATGTCGTATAACCGACAAAGTGAGTTCCTTCTTCAAAATGGTTACTCAAACAACGATGATTGTCTCTATGTATTCATTAAGAAATCACAAACAGGATTTTGCATCATACCCATGTATGTTGATGGTTTAAACATCATCGACAATGAACAAGAGATTGATGAAGCACACAATCATCTCAACATGGAATTTGAAATGAAAGGTTTGGGCAAGATCAAATTTTTCTTAGGATTACAACTTGAGCACCTTCATTTAGGAATACTTGTTCACCAAGTTGCTTATATCCAAAAAGTCAAAGAAATTCAACATGAATAACTCTTATCCATCCAAAACTCCTTTGGTGGTTTGATCTCTAGATGTAGAGAAAGTTCCATTTAAACCAAGGGAAGATGGAGAAGAGATACTAGATTCTGAATACCCATATCTTAGTGTCGTTGGAGAATTAATGTACTTAGCAAACTGCATCAGGCCTGATATCACATTTTCTATAAATCTATTAGCGAGACATAGCCCTTCTAACGTCATTGGATGAGAGTTAAGCAAGGTCTTCGATATCTCCAAGGTACAAAAGACTTAGGTATACATTTTAGTTTTAGGTATACATTTCAGTTTCCAAGGAAACCAAGACCACAATATGGTTAGATACACTGATGCAGGTTACATGTCTAATCCTCACAATGCCAGATTACAAACAGGCTTTGTATTCCTATATATATGGTGGAACAGTCATCTCATGGAAGTCTTCTAAACAAACTTTAGTGGCTACCTCCACCAATCATTCTATAATCATAGCAATATACGAAGCATCAAGAGAATGGCTTAGAAGAATGATAAATCACATACAATAATTGTGTGGTAAGGGTTCTATTGAATCCCCAACCATTATCTATGAAGATAATGTTGCTTGTGTTACACATATACAAACTGGTTATATCAAGAGCAATATTGCAAAGCACATTGCGCCAAAATTATTTTACCCTCATGAGCTTCAGCAAAGTGGAGAGTGTTGGTGCATTTTTTATCACACTTTGATACACGCGTGGCCTAGAAGATCTACTTCACACAAGTGAAGGTCCTATGTTCTTAGAAAAAGGGTTCAAGACGTGATAATTAGTTTGACCCTGCAACTAATAAGAGAACAGAAAATATGACATTAGTAGCATAAACGGTCGGTTGGCAAGCCGATGATCGTGGCAAAGATGATGAAATCGTGGAATATCATGTCGATTGGCCATAGGGCCAATGACCGTGTTCGAACCAAACGGACGACCATGCCATCGGCTGATGAGATAAACAGTTTTACGCATATGAGCCGATGGACACTCTCCGATGGCAAATAAGATGTGGCATTAAATTGAAGATAACATGTCGGCTTGTACTCCGACAGAAATAAATAAAACATGCCAGATAACATGTCTATGTCATAAAAATCATCACAACAACTAGATCAGACCTAACCAAGATAGTAGTTAGTCACGATGATCTTAATAATATGTCAAAGTATCGGGCATGCTTTATTTAGATGAATGGTATACAACATGAAGAAGATACGATAGCAAGAGATGTCAGACCAAACTGATGAAGCCTCAAACTATCACACATAGATCACATCAATCTATGGGATCAAACTGAACTGATGTAGCCTTAGACTTAGCTAATACACCAAGAACAATTGGCGACTGTACTATTTCGACGTTCACCTCAAGAGATAATTCTGATGCAGCCGTGAGGATACTGACCTAATTGGTACGAACGTCGGGAGTGGCGGGACTCACCTCTTTATTGGAGATCGAAACGATGCAGCCCAGCTCTGAGTGCTAAACTCCACCGGATTAACCTTGGAAGCCAAGTGTGGCGATGCGTCGAGTAGTTGATTGATATAGATGTGTTTTTCTAAGCTAAGGGTACAAATTTATAGTCCGGAGACTTGTCGCCCAAGTAACATATCCTAACCGATTCCGATAACCTTCATCTTCTTTTTTGCCCTTATCTCTATCGGCTCTTCCTATCCGATCGTGCATGCCATAGACTGGCTTCTTTGACTTCTATTGACCGAGCAACATCTTTAGTAGGCCCGAGCTTCTACCAATTCTTGGCGTCAATAGAGAGATAAAATTTTTGCAAACCAAGTCATGTGATAACCTCATAGACTTATTCATAAAGTCCTTGCCAAATTCAATATTCCAAAAATATGTTCAGGAAATTGATATGTAACGATTAAAGGACTTGTAAGAATCAGGTGGAGTGTCCGCCTGATATATAACATAATCTAAGTATAATATTGTATTTTTTTTCTTATAAGTTTTCTCTCAAATTTCTTATAAGAGGTTTTGACGAGGCAATATCAATACAAGAAATATGTTGTATCATCTAAATCTTTCACAGAGTTTTTTAAGGAGTTTTTAAGATAGAATTTCAAAATGATTTAAGATGAAGTTTATATCATAATCAAATCAAATATATTAAGTTTGATAATCTAATTGATTTTAGATAAGAATAAATTTAGATAGTTAATTTATCCTTTTTACTGTGTCTGAAAAGACAACTCTTTGAAAGCAACACGATGGTCAGAACCATCGCGTCCTTTACTCAGGTAAACTGCCAATACCTCTCCCCCTATAAATATAAACTTATTCAATTATTCAATACACACAGGAATCATTGATTATTCCATTTTCTGTCAAATCGTCACAGTGCCGGTGTGAAGTGTGATTCTTGAGTGCGACCATCGATAGATCTTTTTCCCGGAGTTTGGATCTACTAGAAAGGCCTGCGCACTTCGCGCACCTATCAATAAACATAAAATTACTCACTGACTTTTACTACATCAATTACAACAATTTTTACTTCTACAAATTTGTGAAAGATTCTCTTTAAAAATTCCACAAAATTTAATTGATTTTCTGGAGCAAACCAAAGATTAGTTGACTACCCAATTCGGAATCCCAAGAAACTTTATTTCTGCACTTCTATCCAAGAGAAAATATCCTAGAAAAGAACTGAAAAAATATTAGACCATCAATAAGTGAAATGTTTACACGAGAACTACTCAACTTGTCTATTATCAGAGGGGATGATTCTATCGCCAACTGCAGCAAGAAGCAAAGAAGCTCATATTCTATGTTACCGCAAACATAATATCGATTCTTTTGTGAAATTTCGGACAAAATCTAGAACTTCTTATTTGCTAATGGAATCAGTGGGAGGCTCATTCATGCATTTACCAATATTGGTACTGGCCATATCAGCAAGGCAATATTTCAACAATATTAGTTTATTAGATTGCCCTAATGTGCCAAGATTTTTAAAATCCTTGAGGAAATGCCTAAAAATAGCAGGAGTTACTATTTTGAGCACATGATTCATTTGGGTCTTTGAAAACATATCAACAATCACACCTAATAGACGAACAATAGCCATGCTAATAGCCCAAGAGGCCAAGAACCTCACTGAGATCATTACTTTTTGAGAACCTCTCAACATGAAGCAAAGCTTCAGCCGGTGATATCCAAGTCCCACCTTTGATTTTTGAGTAAAATACTGGAGAGGTGTAAATAAGTTTGCAAATTTGTTCCACAAGAATACTCCAATAAGGCTCCTCATATGAACCAGTTAACTGTAAGGAGTAATATTATATTTTGAGACCAAAACCATACATAATCATAGCAGTTCACTCTACAATAGTGCAATGACATCTTCTAACAATAACATATTCCAATTAGAGTGCATGTTAGCTCCATACCAAATGTCACATCAGTTGGATGATACTTCAAAGTAACGATTCATGTGCATAGATAATCCTGTCCTTACTGGCAAAGGAAGAAAACAGAATGTGTTGCCTTGTCTGAGATTAACTTCCTAAAAAATATAGTGATTAGTATAATTACCATAAAGTAACACATCAAATGTTAATAGGTGCAAATACAAAACATTCTAAAATAACGCATCAAGCTCTGAAGGGCCTCTGATATAGAATGAAGCACATTAACATTAGACAATGAAGATCAAATATGTGTTTTGCCGTTCAAGATATTATAATCAATTAGCATGAAGCCCATCATACAATGAAGATCAAACTCACATTTTGTAGTTCATGGTATTATAATCATGTAAGTTCCATAGTATACAAATAACTTTGTTGAACCAGAAGAAAAAATTAAAAATTTCATCAACAACAAGGATCATATTGTTAATAAGGTTCCTTAAAAATATTCAAGAGCAGATAACAACAGACAACCATAAATAAACTTATTAGGTAACATCAAAAGGAGCTAGCCTATTGCTGGCATATACAAATAACTACTATAACACTAATAAACTACAAGGCACTATTAGAATATTAGATTCATATAGTTAACTCACCAATGCAGGAAATGCACATATTGCTTGCATAATAGTTCGCATTAACAACAAAAGAAGGGGATTTTGTTCAACGTATGGAAACAACAAGTTTCAGCAAATGACCTAATTACTACATCATCATAAGGCATGTACATCTGAAAACATGACCATATACAGAAATATATACCAGTTGGTTCAGTATTTTGGCCAAAACTTACTGAGTGAATATTGTCCATTGCTCAAAGAAAGCAGCACAAGCATCAATAACATACCGCAAGTTAAAATGAATTATCACTACATGAGAACATTAAACTAAATAGCCAAATGATTATTGATAATTCATGTAGCGAAAATATAAATGTCAATAAAGCAGAGTAGACAGTAGTTTTGAAAACAAAATGGCAAAATCTCCTGCTATGAATGTACAAATGTCATTTTAACCAATGATGGCCAACCCGAGATGAACACAAACAACCTGCAAAACAAAACTAATGGCCATAATATTAGATTATGAAAATCCTATTGGGAAAAGGAAACAAATTATACAAATAAGTTGATTGCCTTGTTTCAGTTATTAACAATCAAAAGAAAAATCTATTCAAGAAATAGCTCCTTAGATAATGCACTGTGGTATATAATTTCTAAAATAAATCAGTAAAACCAATCACTTGCATATATCCGATATGTCTATTCTAATTGCATCAAGTACAAATAAATGTTATGCAGCTTTCAGAGCAGATCATGAGAGAAGTTCGGTTACATAAAGATTTGGTTTGGCCAGAAAATTAAGCAGCCCATGTATTGACCACGAGTTGCATTTATATTTTATGATTAGAATGACAACGATATCACTTCTTATTACAATCCTAATTCACAGCCATTGCTAGGGCAAAGTAAAATAATGTTCATCATATGTGTACTACCGCAGAGCACAGAACTTACACTGAAAAATTACAACTTAAGCCGCCACATTCCCACCAAATCCTGCAAAAGTAATATAAAAAGAGTCCAAAATCACCTCTTTTCAGCTAAAGATCCTTCCTTTCCTAGCTCTAATGAGCCCAATCTACTCTCAAACACAGGAAACCACAAAGAATATCCTGAACAGATTCGAAAGGGGGAGAAGAACACGGATCTGGGAGACGCACCTCAGTGTGAAGGGGACTGCGCGGCAAACGTGGGGCTATGGCGCGGCAAACGTGGGGCCATGGGTGATTAGGGGAGGCCGATGTGGGTGGGATGCGACGGAGGCGCCATTTGGATCGGAGGAGGAGGAGGGGGGAAGGGAACGAAGGAGGCGAAGGCGATAACAAGTGATGGTGGTGGCTGGACAAGTGTTGGGGGATCTGTCCTCCTCGCCTCGTAGAGCCTCTCGTGCACGGATCTCATCCTGCTCCACGCTAGTCCTCTCCCTTTCGAGGTCACCGCCCATTGAGGGAGTCATCGTCAAAGGTGGAGGATTGGGTTCTAGCCACCACCACCGCCAGCAAAACTCGATCCCCCGTGCTAGGTTGGGCACGAAGGGAGAACGGTGCTCAGAGAAGGCGGAGAATCAACGACGAGCAGGCAGGCGAAGAATCGACGGCGAGTGGCCAGCGGGGAATCGGCGGCGAGCAGGCTCGTGGCATCGGCAGCTAGTGGGCAGGCGGCGGAGACCTCAAAACCGAAGGGACACATAGGCTTATCCTCTCCCAGCCGCAGCCCTAATCAATTCCAAGAAAAACGCGGGGGTTTTCTGAAAAAATGAAAGCAGCGGAGTCGTGCTGGATGTTCAGCGAATTAGCGCAAAACGTGAGGACCTAATCAAAAAATGGTGACGTGGCTCAATGTGGAGGAAGCAAAAGGGAGCTGCTTTTAAATATAGTAATTCGGTTCTTCAGGTTACTCGAGTTTACATGAAAAAAAACAAGCCATAAATTTAACATCGAATAAAAAAGGACTGTTATAAGGAAAACCAAAAATGCATGTTTGGTTCGATTCGATTTGTAGTTTTCGGTTAATTTTTGTGTACCCCTAATGCTACAGCTGCCAAATCAAAATTGTGCATATTTACTGGAACGGAGGACTGAAGGAATAATAAGTATATAAATATATATCTAAAATAAGGTGACCTTTTACCATATTTCAACTCAGTCAAAATCAATTTCTGAAACCACGAATTCACAATTTTGAAGCCGAATTCCCAACTTCGAATTGAGCGAGGATTTCACCTCTCCCCGCCCCACAGCCACCGAAGGAAATCGTCGGCAGTATCGACCGAAATAAACAGAACCTAGCTGAATTAAACCTCAAATATTTACCCTGTTTAGTATTTGATTTTTATTTCAATCAAATTCAGTTTTTTAGTTTTCGAATCGATTTTCAGATATAAAAACTGAACAACCGAGATAACCAAAGAACTATTTAGTATATAGAATTTATAATATTCATACCATAAATTGATATACTAAACTTTAAAGTAATTTTAATTTTATTTAGTTTATCAAATGAAACTTGAAATCAGTGGCAATATATATTTCGGTTAAAATAAAAAACAACACCGTACCGTAAAAAAAAACACACGATCGAGCTACTTACGACAGAGACGACGACCGCATCTCGGTCGTCCTCGATCGACAGCGACGACGCCACGCACGCGCGCGCGCTAGCTCTAGTCTTCGCATGCGCGGCGGCGGCGCCGCCCCACTAGCGCGGCTAGCTGCTTGCTTGGCCCCTCCACATCCGCCGCGTCGGCCGCCGGCCGGCCGTCTCTCTCACGCCGATAGGTCAGTCGATGCACCTGGCTACGACGCGTCGTTTTTACATTTTTTTTCATGCAAAGTTCAGCCAAATAATCTCTGTACTGTCAAAAGGCAGTAAGGAAGGCATTGTTAAGTTAAACGCCTGATTAGATATATATCTATATAGCCATCTAGCTAGCCAGAACACAGTGATCGAAATTTACGTGCATCGGTTATAACTACTAACAATTTTTTCGTGTCCTAATTTATCGTTATAGGAAATTTATAGTATCATCAGTCGAAATTTTTTTAGAAAATTATAATTGATACTGTTTAATAGGTTGGATTAAAAAATAGACAATAGTGACACAACAGCCACCATCGGGCAGTTACCAGCTTTATTAAGCTCCTAAACTCATTAGTTGATAAATTAATATCGATTACCATAGCTTAGAAAAAGTTATTTAAGTGTTAAAATTATTTAATTAATAATGATAAAGAAACTTTTAAAAAATGTATTTTTAAAAACGTTTCATAAATATTTCGGTGATAACTTATCATCTATTAGCCGCATGCAAATAATTCGATATTAATCTACTAGACCAGTACCACCACTAGATCGATGCTAGCTATAGTCAATCCAGTTCCAAATACCTTTAAGGAAAGTTCAAGATTGGGGGTATTAGCACACATCGGAACACGATGGTAACAGTGCAATTAAACAATCGCTCATCCTTTAATTTGCATGCAGATACATGCAGACATACGGCGTTTGAACAAGTCCATTTTTTGGGCTCTGGCTGAGTTAGTGCATCTCGCTTTTGCTGTCTGTGATGGCAACAAACTTGTTAATTCCTGCGTTGCTGCAAAAGTGTTCCTTAGTGCGCACTACTACAACTACAAGCGTGTTCTTCAGCATGTATAAACAAAAAGAAATTCAGGTGATGGAAATTTGCATGGCAAAAGGGGCAGAGGATCAGTAGTGGGGCTTAGAATGTGTGAAAAGACATTTGATCCGTCCATTGCTTCCGTCACTGGCGACGATAAAAATATTTATATACTCGTTCCTAACATTCCAATGTAAAAAGAACCATTATAATTTTTCTAACCAGTGCTTCCCAACATAGTGTTTGTTTTTGCATATAAGTTTTTTATTAATAAAGCAAAATATTTTCAAATAACAATATAAATATATGACATGCATAACAACACCAAACTTAAATGTTAGCATAATTATAGTTAAAAGTTATAAATCTTAATTTTTCTAAAACCTATGAACGACTTATATTTTAAAATTTTAAAATGGTGGTAGCATATTGCTATTCTGTCTGCTATTTTTTCCTAAAATTGTTTTGCATTTATCTTATGGTAATATCTGATATTAGAATATTACGCATTGTTTTTTCCGACGGCTCGGTAGGCAAGATGTGTTCAGGTTTAGCTAGGTTTTCCCTGTGGACAATATAGTTCGGAGAGTCCAATTGTGTGAGCTCAGATTTATGTCGATTTCGTCTTGGATTTTAGTGGAAATATCTAATTCTTGCTGCTTATTACCATTTTATGGACACATGCATGTGCTCAAGCTAGAGGACAAAGGAGAATTGTTGAACTCGAACGATTTGGTGCAATGCACGCTTTCATCAGTTGTTGTTGGTGACTAATATAATGGATTGGAGGAGGGTCATTTTCGGCCGTATCATGAGTACACGCATGTAGTGGCGGATCCACAATGTGACATGCGTTGACGTTCTTGCAGGACAACAATGCATTATCAATTGACATAATTGTTTTTCTTTAATTTAGCGTTGATAATAATAGTCTATTTTACCAAGTGACATTAATGTTTAACTGAAACCATGATTAGTAGTTAATAAGTTTATCGTGAAGCTAATCATTCGTACACTACAACAATCCATGCAACTTTCGTCGGCCAAAGTCGACGAAAGTTAGCCCTTTCCGTCGGCAAAACGCTAACTTCCGTCGACCTTTGGCCGACGGAATCGAGTCGACGGAAGTTAATTTGGCCGACGAAAGACTTCTGTTTTGTTGCAGTGGTATAAGAGAAATTTCTTATATGGCAATAAAAATTTACATGTTACCTTTGATATATGATTTCGAGACGTATATTTCAGTAAAAGAATTAGTAGTATATAAGAGAACATGTAAAATTTTAATGATATATAAAAAATATCTATTATCTAAAATCCCAAAAATCTAAATTCTCGATCCAACCTTGCACATGGATGGATTTAATTTTAGTTTTGCTCGCAAAATTGACAAGATGTAAATGATTCTTGCATCCACTGCTTTCTAAAAGCCGAGAAGCACAGCATCATGAAGATTAGACACTGCAAATGTTGGGCCCACCTGCATCCTAATGTTTTGTGATATCATCTTACCTCGGTATGTTGCTTGCCGACTTTGCCATCGGAAAGCCCCTCCACTCTACCCTACAATTCCGCTTCTGCCCTTAGCATCTGCATCCATCGATGAGCCTGCCCTCCCCTGACCTAAAAAAAGAGTTTCACGCGCTTTCAAATTTTATGAACAGTTTAATACAAATGATCTAATAGTTGAGATAATAAGTCGTATAAACTTTCTTTAATGTGTGAGAGTCCGCGTACATATAGCAATTAATTCTTTTCTTCACGATCAATTGTTGCATACACTAAAAAAAATAATCAATAAAATTTTCACGTGTACGACACTGCAGATTACTCTCTATAATCAAGGCAATTTACAGCCAATTAGCCCATTTTATTTTTAAATTAATTATTTTAAATACACTTAATATCACAATTCAGATTAGTTTCAACTATTATATTTCACTAGAAGGTAATGGAGAACTGTAAATAAATAAATAGACCATACTAAAATAAAATTATGCCCATATGTTTAGGCGTCGTTTGGTTTTTTAGTCCAAAAATTTAGTCCCGTCACATCGAATGTTTAGATGCTATTTTAGAGTATTAAATGTAGACTATTTATAAAACTTATTCATAATTGATGGATTATTCACGAGACTAATCTAATGAGTCTAATTACATCATGATTTGACAATGTGATGCTACATGAAATATTTGTTAATCATGGATTAATTAGGCTTAATAAATTCATCTCGCAAATAATCCTCCAATTCCGTGATTATTTTTATAATTAGTTCATATTTAATCTTACAAATTAATGTTCAAACATCCGATATGACATGGACTAATACATTTTAGTACATGAAACCAAACATTCTCTTAATGTTTTAGTAGTTAATTACAACGAGAAGCACATGTAATTGTATAGAAGCTAGAATGCCATTTCATAGTGGCATTTAATATGAGGTTGATATATAAGGCATGTTTGGTTCCCTGCCACAAATTGCCACACCTAAGGTTAAGTTTGTCGCACCCAGCTTGGTAGTTGTTTGGTTCATTACTAAACTCAGGCTAGCCACAATTTTCTGCCAAGTTTTCCCCTGGCCATAGTTTTTTTACCAAAACTATGGCGCTCGTTTTGCCCGCCACAGGCGTTGTGGTGTGCCCGCAACCACTGGAGCAACGCCGCCCACTTCATCCCCTCTGCCCCCCGCCACCACCCATCCGGGCTCCGCCCACGATGCAGCCGCTCATTCGGGCTCCGCCCACGATGCAGTCGCTCCTTCAGGCTCCACCCACGACGTAGCCGCTCTTCCGGGCTCTGCCCACCACGCCATCGCCTCTCCAGGCTCCGCCCACGACGCTGCCATCGGCCCTTCGTCCCCTCCGCCCCCTCCGCCCCGGTGATGCCGCCTCTTCCTCTTCCAACGGCGCACATCCAGCTTTGCCTTCTTCTAGGCCGCCATGGCGCCCTCGCCCCTTCTGCCCGCTAGCTCCAACCACAATGTCGCCACCCCTCTACCCCCGAGAGCTTGGACATTGAAAGAATTGCTTGGACACCCGAGAATTGGGGATTAGAGATCAAAGAATTTTTGTGCATTTCTGTTTCATAATACTATTTTGTGTAACCAAACAACAACCATACTTTTTTTCAAGTTAGTTACAATCCAAATATTCTGCATTTGCTACAAAATTTGGCTAGCCACAAGTGTGGTTCATGCTTAACGTTAGGCGTGACAATCTATGGTTGCGAACTAAACAAGTCACTCTTGCACTTGTCTTTGTAACCACATATGATGGCTAATAATTATAATAATTGTAGTACTAATAATGTAGTATTATGTCAGTTAAAACATATAAGATATATAAATTTTAGTGTGGTATATCATTAAATTTTTCAGAATATAACATTAAAACTATAAAGTTAATATCATAGGAAAGTATTGTTATTAATGAATTCAACTGTATCACATACATAACATAAAAATATATACATTTTGCTTAAATTAGTATTTAAAAACCAAAAAATAATTTTTAAATACATGTATGCTTTTTTTTGACTGAGGAAGTAACATTTTATAAAAAATGCAAGATGGAGGGAGTAACATTTTTATAAAAAAATCACTCATAGTTATTTGCAGTTATATTTTATAATTATTGCTACAACCTGATGTGTATATCGGCCATGATATATAAAGGACAACAAGAAAAGAAGATGTGCGGTTGAATCTGTGGTATTTTAGAGGTTGTTTGATATAGGTTCAGCTTTTAAAAAACATGTTGGATTCTAGAGATTGTATAATAAAATAAGATGAATTAATTTTTATTTTTTATTTAAAATAAAAAAAATATGATTGAAATAATCCCCTTAGTGATACGGAGCTGAAACGGTCTCAAGCAACGTCTTTTGCTTATGCAAAAATGCAATGGCATTCGTGAAATATGCTCTGAAATGTGTGGTCATTTTACGAGAGCTTTCCCTTTAAAAACACCCCTCTGCTTCTCTCCCACCCCCCCCCCCCCCCCCCCCCCCAGTCTCGGACACCTCCTGCTGTGATCTCTCGACCAATTTCACCACACCGAATTAATCTCCTCGCGAACTCATCATCCTAATGGGCAACTGCGTAGTGATTCAAGGCAGGAACGAGGAGATCGAGATTATGGGAATGGACGCCGGCGGCGAGATCCTTAAGCAGCTGCAGTCGTCCGCCGCCTCCTCCACCCCGAAAAAGGTGCAGCAAGATGCCCTTCACTCCGACCACGGCGCGGCCGTTCCGGCGCAGCAGCACCTGTTGCCGGCGAAGGCGGCCACCAGTACTCCGGCCGTCGTCCGGGTGAAGCTGGTGATCCGCAAGCAGGAGCTGAAGAGGATGCTGCACAAGGAGGCCGTCTCCCTGGACGACATGGTACTTTCTCTCTTGCACAAGGAAGCTGCAGGTGAGCAGGAGACGATCAGCTGCAGAGGATGGCGACCTGCCTTGGGTAGCATACCAGAGGGCAGTGATTACTAGAAACTGGGATGCTTAATTAAGCATCGTCTTTTGCTCTATATAAATATATGACATGTAGTTTCTAGATCTTTTTATCATAGCAAAAGAGTAAAGAAACAACACTTACTAGAACAGAAAAAATATTTGTTAGAGTAGCTACTAGCTAGTGCAAATATAAAAGATATATAGATCCGACAAGTCCTTTGAATAAGTGCAAGAAAGTGCATATACAGGTATATGCTAAACAGATATATGTAAATACGTAGATAGATAGCCAGATATGATATGGTGTGTATCCACTTGGGAGTTTTGAGATAAGGATTCTCTTTATCTTTTCTTTTCGGAAACATGCATATGGATGTATCGTTGTAAAGAAGAGGTAAAGATGATCCTGTGGAAATCAAGCAGCTCTAAACAACTCCGAATTTATGATCTTTCTTCTCTGTATGTTTTTGGAGAGAGATAACAGACGCATGTCGCATGACATTTCGGTTTATGTTGATGATTTTCATGTAATTAATTAAGCTAGTTGCACTATTGCCAAGGCATGCAGCTAGAAACTCGAGTTAAGATTGATTTGCACAGCAAAGCATGCCTATAATGCCTGTTACGATGAGTGAAAAATTTTCCATCTATTTTGGAAAAAAACAAAAACAGAAAGAGCTATATATGTTTCCATAATATCTCAGAACAGAAATAAGAAGGGAATTTGTATCAAAAAAATAAACAGTGATTCACGATAAAAACGAATATTCCACATATTAAATATAGAAAATCTATTTTTTCATCGTTTCTTTAGTGCATCTGAACTATTGTTTGCATATTTTGTAAAATTTCAACTATCATATATTCATGAAATATTAAACCATGTCTATTAAACTAATGTCTGATTACTTACTGAAATCTAAAAAAAATATTCATTATAAGTGAAACTTTATATAAAACCTATTTTACTTTATTATATATATATATAATATTCATGAATACGTATCGACCTGTTTATATTCATATTTATTTCTATTTTCGTTAAAAATATAAAAGTGATATGATAATAATCATTTTCATCCCTAATGTCTGCTACCTGAAGTTATATATGACTGATCCTGAGTTATACATGACCGATCTATGACAAAAACATGAACATGCAATCTGAAAACTTGAAACTTAACCATACATCTGCATCAACACACCGATGAAAAAACACTATATCGAACATACATGTATGTATCATTGACAGAACTGCTTTCTGAAGATTAATTGCCTCTAAGAAAATAAGATCTAAGTTACATCATGAAAAGATCACAACGAAGAGATAATATTGAGACATGATATTTTGGTAATAGAGTTTAGTCCATATGACCTACGACTTCGGGGCATGACTACGGACATTCTTTTCCCATGAACGGTGTCTACGCCAGCATCCAGACACACCGCGGCAATGCCGCACACCCAATCCGACAACCTAAGTTGTCTCCATTTGTTACACATGGGTTGACCATATATATGACTCCTAGGTACAGAGTTAGACTAGAACTTTACCTATTCTCTATTACACCTCAAAGTCCAGTCGTAACTGAATCGAACACATATTCGACACAAATCTAACAAACTCTACCTTGGAGAATATGCTCGCCACCTTGAAGTCGTCTATGCACAAATCTCCATGTACTGACTTGAGTTGTTTCTCCTTTCGCCGCTCATGCAGAGCAGCTTGGTGAGGCTGATCTCACAGCCGTACCAACATCCGGATCAAACACCATCAAAGTTGCATTGTCATCCATGACTCCACCTTCAACTACACTATCTTTTAGCTTGTAATGGTGTGCGCTTGACTTCTCACAATTATTATTGTCTTTCCTACACGCATGACTCTTAAGGTCTTCTTATCAGGTGCCTCCTGATATAATCAGCCTTCTTCATGCAATAGCCCAAGAAAAATTAGATTCTTTGTTAACCCCGGTACATGCTTCACACCTCTAAGTAGCAATCTTGTCCATCACACATCTTAAACTTGATGCCACCCACTTCAATGACTTGGTAATCCGAGCCATCACCTAAGTAAGCGAAGACATCATTGTCATCCTCAGTCAAGAACAACTCTCTCTTTGGTGTTGCATGAAATGAGCTAGCTGAATCCAACAACCATCCTTCACAAGTTTTTCACTTGATACTATGAGAACATCACCATCGCTATTCGAGTCATCTTTATTGTTGGCAGTTACTAAATTTGTGGATCCTCCATCCTTCTTCCATGTTGGAAAATTTCTCTTTATATGTCCCTACTCCCCACACTTGTAGCACAACGACCCTTCTTCTTCTTGCCATTCTTCGCTTCTGAGCCATGATCATTCCTAACATGCAAAGCATCGCCACAACAACATATTCCGACTTGATGGTTTATTTACCATATGCCAATGTAGTAACCAAGTGCTCATAAGAATCTGGCAATGAACACATAAGAATAATTACCCTGTCATCTTCCTCAATTTTCGCTTCCACCTTCACAAGTTCAACGATTAATTGATTGATGACATTAATATGCTATGCGAGATCTGACCTCTCCTGCATATTCAAGCCGAATAGTCTCTACTTCAAATACAACTTCTGGGTCAATGTCTTGGACATAAACTGACTAGACAACTTATCCCAAATTTTCTTCGGCGATGTTTCCACCATGACGAGATACATGATCTGATGAGAGACACATAATTTGATAGTTGCAGATGCTTGTGCCTTCATCTCATCTCACTTATCATAATCCACCTTCTTCAGTTTCTTGTCAGTAAGAGTCTTCAAGATTTCCTGTTGTGCCAACAAATCCTTCACCCTCGTCTTCCATAATCCAAAGTTGATGGTCCCATCAAACTTCGTAGGCCCCGTGCACCGCTCAATAAGTGCCCTGTACCGTGCCAGCTGAGGCCCTCACGCTTGCGCTCAAACACCTTGTCAGGGATATAATCTCGGGTACCCTCCCGAGTGGTTTCAGCTCAAATTGCACAACAGTCGGTTACCTCTTGAAGATTGATGTTGCGTGCATGGTGACAATAGGAGCCATGACACGAAGGATTGCAAGGCAGTGTTGGCCCTTCGGGGCGACTACCTTGAGCGAAGTACTGGGCGGGGTGCTTCGGATCGAGCCCCATCATCGACACGATCGGAGCCTGTGCAAACTATGGCCCGAGCCGGTGCCCTTGAAGCCCCCATGCGGCTACCGGTGGCCAATATTATGCCACCACCAAAGCAGGAAGACCCGCAAGACCGCGGCAAGCGAGTGGTCCTGCCCATCTCCGGAGGGGGGACCCTCGGGAGCATGTCCAAGAGGCAGCGGCGTGAGTACGTCCGAGAGGTCGGGCACATTGGGACCTCGAGTTCCGCCGAAGCAATGCCAAAGTGGTCCCACGTGCCCATCTCGTTTACTACCAGCGATGCCGCGGGGGTAAAGTTCCCCCATGCTGAACCCTTGGTCATTTCTGCCGATATAGCAGGAGTGGAGGTCCGAAGGATCCTAGTAGATGGTGGGAGCTCCGCGGACATACTCTTTGTCCAGGCCTTCGACCAGATGTGCATACCCCGGAAGCATCTACTTCCAGCAGCCCGACCACTTCAAGGGTTCTCAGGACCGCCTCTCGATGCCCTCGGCTAGATAAGCCTCGAGGTTGCCTTCGGAGAGGGGCCTTTGGCCAGGGTAGAAGAGGTGATCTTCGACGTGGTCGACGCCCCATATGCTTACAACGCAATCTTTGGCCGAGGGATGCTGAACCAGTTCGGGGCTATAGCGCATCATAATTATCTTTGTCTCAAAATGCCCACGCAAGGTGGAGTGCTTACCATTTCAGGAGACCAAGCTGTAGCCCGGAGGACGGAGTATGGCCATGGGCAGCCGTTGGATCCCCGGCAAGTGCACAACGTGGTGAAAAGCATCGAAGAAGTGCCGGAGGCCTCGAACCCTTCGAAGGGGCCCTCTCTCAAGCCAAGCCCGGAGGGTGATGTTGAGACAAGAATAATTTCGAAAGATGGTAAAGAGTATCCAGTACAGTTCGGCAAAGGGCTATCCCCGGAGATAGCTGCCTCGTTAGAAGAAGTCGTCAGGAAAAATCTGGACGTCTTTGCTTGGACTGACGAAGACATCACCGGGGTCGATCGAAGCATCATCGAGCATAGTCTGCTCGTCAACCCGAAGGCCAGGCCAGTACGCCAGGGGCTTCGCAAGCTGTCAGCAGAAAGAGCAAGCCTCGCCAAAGCCGAAGTAGAAAAATTATTAAAAGCTGGCATCATCAGGGAAGTAGCCCATACCGAGTGGTTGGCTAACCCTGTTTTTGTAAGGAAGAAGGACTCGAACAAATGGCGCATGTGTATTGACTTTACTTCATTAAATAAAGCATGCCCGCGAGACCCCTACCCGATGCCCCGAATAGATCAGTTGGTGGATTCCACAGCCGGCTCCGAATTGCTAAGTTTCCTCGACGCTTATTCCGGGTATCATCAAGTATGGCTGAAATGCGAAGACGAAGCCAAGAAAAGCTTTATAACTCCTTCCGGAGTATTCTGTTATGTAAGAATGCCTTTTGGTTTGCGGAATGCCGGAGCCACCTTTTCACGTTTAATAGCTAAGGCTCTAGGTCATCAGATAGGCCGGAATGTCGAGGCCTATATGGATGATATTGTAATAAAAAGTGCTCGAAAGCACCAGCATAGCCTAGACCTAGCTGAAACATTTGAGAGCCTCTGAGCATGTGGAGTACGCCTCAACCCGGAAAAATGTATATTCGGGGCACAAGCAGGAAAGCTGCTAGGGTACTTAATTTCGAGCAGGGGAATCGAAGCTAGCCCAACACAGATAAGCGCACTACAAAGGATGGCTCCACCAGAGAATTTGAAGCAAGTACAGAAGCTAGCAGGAAGGCTCGCAGCACTTAGCAGGTTCCTGGCCAGGTCAGCAGAGCGGAGCCTCCCAATTTTCAAAGCATTAAAGGGGTTCGAAAGCTTTAGTTGGACACCGGAGTGTCATAAGAGCTTCGATGATATAAAAGCATACCTCGGAAGACTATCAAATTTGACCGTTCCCTTCCAGAAGAAAAAATGCTCCTATATCTTGCAGCAACAGGTTCAGCAGTAAGTGCAGTATTGGTCCGAGAAGTCGAGCTTAAAGGAAAGCTGGTGCAGAACCCAGTTTATTTTGTGTCGGAGGCATTGTTCGGAGCTAAATTCAGATACTCCGAGCTCGAGAAGTTTGCTTATGACCTAGTAATGGCCTCGCGAAAGCTAAGGCATTATTTCTTGGCGCATAACCTGATCGTCCCTACATCGTATCCTCTTGGAGATATGCTCCGAAACAAAGATTCTACGGGCAGGATTGGAAAATGGGTGATCGAGCTAGCACCCTTCATAATCTCCTTCACGGGAAGAACAACTATTAAATCCCAAATCATAGCCGATTTCGTAGCAGACTGGACTCCATCTGCTATTTGGGCCCCGAAAGAACCCTCCGAAGGTATATGGACAATATTTTCTGACGGAGCTTATCAAGCATCTGGTGCCAGAGCAGGGGCCATCATCATATCACCATCAGGGCAGAAGGCCATGTATTCTGCGAGGCTCAACTTCAGAACCACTAATAACATCGCCGAGTATGAAGGAATCCTGCTAGGCCTCCGAAAGGCTAAAGTGCTCGGAGCCGCAAGGATAGTGATTAAGACAGATTCCCAAGTCATCACAGGGCTTGTTGATAAAAGCTTTCAAGCAAAGAATCCACATCTAGCACGATACCTTGAAGAAATCCGCAAGGCCGAAGCAGCATTCAGAGGATTTATAGTTCGGAGTATCCCTCGTGCAGAGAATCAGCTTGCAGATATTCTTGCAAAGGCTGCAGCAGGGGTTGTGGACCTTCCGGAGGGTGCTTTCTACGAAGAACTAGCGCAGCCAGCAGCTGTTTAGATACCCTCTTCGGAAGTACTATGCATCCCGATTACCGATTGGCGGGCTCCGATTATGAACATGTTGCAAAGTAGCATAGACCCTCTCGAAGGTCCAGAAGCCCGAAGGTTGCAAGCAAGAGCTCGAAATTACAAGCTTATCGATGGAGCTTTATACAAAGCTGGAGTGTGTTCACCTCTACTTCGATGCATCTCCCAGCCCAAAGGTCAAGACATACTTCGAGACATCCACGAAGGCTTGTGTGGAGGTCATTTAGCCCCTCGTGCGCTAGCTGGCAAGACGCTTCGGCAAGGGTTTTATTGGCCAACTATAGTAAGAGATGCGGAGGAACTGGTTCGAACATGCCAAGGCTGCCAATGGAGGAACAGAACACCCAAGACAAGTTTCTTGTTTATAGCTTTTCCATTAATAAAAAGGGCTTTACAAGACTTCGTATACATAATAACCCTAAAAAGCTAGACCTGCGGGTCGGTTGGCGGAGCAGGAATGACAGGGGCTGGCGAGGCAGGAAGCAGTGGCCTTGTTTGCGCCTGCTTCTGCCAGCGGGCTTTGTCGATCCAAGCTTTAGCTGCGACCTTGTGGTCCGTCTTCCAGGTTGACCGGAAGGCTTCCCAGGCCAAGGCTACATCCGAAGATGGCCGTAGCAAGTCGTCGGACGCGAAGCTTCCAGGGGTCGAACCCCCGACTGAGCCGAGGGGGATCTGAAGAGACTCGAGGTGACGAAGAACCCCGATGCCGGCGCACCGCCTGGAGATTTCTTCGTACCGAACGCCGGAGTTCATCATCAGCGACAAAGCCACTTGGATCCTTTTCAGCTTCCGGTCGAGGGGTTTGTGGATCGCAGCAGAAGACGAGGGGCACATAGTACCGAAGTAATCCAAGGTACCCTAAAGGGCTTCCAAGGTATGGTCCGCCATACTAGCGTTCCTCTTCTCCGCTGCTTCCAGCCCTACAATGGTTGCAGATACCTCGGCCACTTGGAGTATTAAAGAGCTTTTCTGGGCCATGGCCTGGTTAAGAGCTCCTTGGAGCTCCACCAACTGAGCACTCGAAGCAGCCGCTTCTTGACGGAGCCTTTCGACCTCCGCCCGAAGGACAACGCGCTCAACTTCGACCTCTTGGGCTGAGGAGCGGAGCGCGTCGTTGTCTTGTCTCGCCATCCGAAGAGCTTCATCGGCTGCTGCCCTAGCCCTCCGTTCCACCAGGGTTTCCTCCTCCAACCTGATGGATCTCTCATTGGAGTTGCTAAGAATGGTCTGGAGGGTAGTAACCTTCCTTTTGAGTCGGTTAATCTCGACCTCATTGGAAGTCACTGCCGCTCTAGCAAGGACAAATTGCTGCAAAAAGAACAAGTAAGTACCGAAGTATTTATGATCACTAATTCGAAGTAGCTATGGTGTTTTTTCATACCTGAAGGGCAGCCCTTTCGAGGGCTGTCTTGAGAGTCGGAGCCACAGCTTCGCTCAAAACGGAGACCAAGTCCGAGTTGGCGATATCCTGGCTCTTCTCTACCAGAGGCTCCATGAGCCTTCGGAGGCCTTCCTGCTGCTCCAAGAACGGAGCCAGCAGAGGAAGCCAAGATAAGGCTTGGCGGTCGTCTGCCGCAGCCTCATCCTCCGAATTGCCGACGGAGGTTGCAGCGAGGCCAGGAAGAAGGCCGAGGCTAGATAGGCTCTTGCCTCTCCCCGGCACGAAGACAGGTGCGGCAGATGAAGCAGGAATACCCCGATCGTCGGCAGCTACCCCTTCGACCAAAGTCGCATCAGCAGGAGCAACCTCGACCGTCGGAGCCACCACCACAGGAGCGATCTCCGCCGCCAAATCTGCTCCAAGGTGTGTATCCTCCGCTCCGACGGGCGCATCCTCTGCTCCGACAATCGCATTCTCCGCCACCAAGCCTGGAGCGCCCGAAGGCGCAGGGCGGTCCACTCGGGCGGCGGCCTCCGAAGATGCTGGGTGTTGGCGTAAAAGATTACGCTAACATGTTTCTGAAGATTAGAAACTAAAAAACGAAGTGTTGGCGAAGCGAACTGTTCTAAGCCTCCGAAAGGATAATAACTTAGAATAGTTCGAATGTGTGTCTTGAATAACTTGTATTCGGTCCCTATTACAGGATGAAACGGGGGGTATTTATAGGCCCAAACATTAAGGAAAAGACCCTTTTACCCCTCTGTTACAACCGACATAGTGGAAACTATTCGGTACCCTTAATAGGGCTAAAATGGTAAAAGACTAATCTGATGAGAAAAAAGATAAGTCTTCCATCTTAGCTGGCAGAGAAAAATCCCGGAAGAGTCCAAGTTCAAAGATATACTTCGAACTATAGCTCGTCATCATGCTTCGAACTTGACTTAATGTATCTCCGAAGATATATGCTGGAAGTCTTTAGCTTGATCACCAATCTTTATCTTGTCACTGCAATAACCCTGAAGATGGAATATTTTCCCCCAACAGTAGCCCCTCGAATATGCTTCTCCGCTAAATCTGTAAAGTTAGGAGAGCAGTATACGCAAGAAAAATAATCATGCTTAGGGGTTAGCAGATTTAAACCATCTCCGAACTATGTGGAGATGTAAGCTTCGAATCAGTTTCTAATAAAATTACATTCGAAGTAACTTAGAACTAATTCAAGAAGTCTGAAAGTTTTTTTAGACTTAGAAGAAATAGCTGTTAGCTTCTTTCTTCTAATGGAAGTTACAGAATGCTTTAATTTCAGAGCAAAGTAACGGTTGGGAATATGAAACGACAGAGACAAACGGTAAAAAATCAGGATTTGGGCTATAAATAGAGGGACCAAATCCTGCTTGAGTACCTTTTCACTACTTTCGTGCAAACACACCATCACCCGAGCCCTAGCCTCCAACCCGAGCCCTAGCCTCCATTTTTCTTCTGAAGCAATCCGTAAGATTCAATGGCGAAGACTAGTTTCAAGGGCCCTGGAGCAACTTCAACCTTGGCCTGACAGCAGGCTGCGGCAGCAGCGGCGGCTGCAACCTTGAGGGAAGCGGCTCCGAATCCTTCAGTGGCGACAATGGCGCCGGTGGGAGGAAATCCTCAGAATGTCGGCCCCCAAGACCTTTTTCCAGCCTCAACGAAGTACACGGACCAATCTTATCAATTTGGGCCGTCAACCTGCAGAAGAGAATCTCTGGCGGCTGCAGTAGAAGGCAGAATTAGTTCGGGGGTGATGATTTGCAAACCTGGAAAAGAGATCATTCCGTCGCCAAGGCCTGGAGAAGTAGTTGTTTTCGAAGCCTTCTTCGAAGCTGGCTTAGGACTTCCGGTAGTTGATTTCTTGGCCGAAGTATTGGATTTGTTCCACGTTACTCTCCCCCAACTTTCTCCGAATGCTGTAGCTCGTCTCGCCATCTTCGAATGGGCGTTGCGAGCCAAAGGTTGTGAGGGGAGGGCAGAGATCTTCGCAGCGTTGCACAGAGCTTCGTGCCAGCCAAAGACCTTCGTAGGCCCCGGAGGTGAAAAAATGGTAGTAGCCTTCGGAAGCATTAACTTCAGGCTTCGGGATGAGTATGCTCTCCTATTTCCTGCCAAAGCTATCAACGCTAGATGGTATACAGACTGGATCATGAAATGGTTTTATGCTGAAGTTGGGGCAAGCAATCGTCTAGCTGGACCTCTGCAGGACATCAACTTCCGAAAGGAAGCCCTTGTGCATCCAGACCCGGGTCAGCTCGAAGCTCGCCTTAGCTTGCTTCAAAAGATCAGTCATCGGTTGAGCATGTGAGACTTAGCCGAAGAATTCCTCGGGCTCCAAATCTCTCCCCTGATGGCCAACTGGCCTATCATCTTCGAAGAGGATCCAGAAGGTGGTCTCCGAAAAATTTCCTCAACTTCGAGTCCTGCAGGTAACTTCGAAAAAAACATACTCTATGTATATTTATTCGAAGAATTAACTAACTTAACTCATTTTTAGCTTCTTCAGCCCCTATAACTTCGGAGAAAATCGTACGAGCTTCGGAGAAGATTTTGGGCGCTCCAACTCCGACCGAAAAAGAATGGAGAATTAAGTTGGTCGGGAGTTGGGAACGATTTAACAGAGTGTGGGGACTGCTGGAAGTCGTTCCGCCCCCTTTGGTGGATTGGGTGCCTTCAGAGAAAGGACCCAAGAAGAGGAAATCTGAAGCTGGGACTTCGAGCTCCGCCAAGACTCCGGTTAAGAAGGTGGCTCGAAAGCCAAAAAACCCTGCACCTTCGAGCCCAAGAGCTTCAGTCTCCGATTCTCAGGAGGACGAAGGCAGGTTACTTGTGAGGCTGATTGACGAAGATGCAGCTCAAGGAACTGCACAAGTTGAAGAACGTGCGAACGTGCCAGAGTCTCAAGAGAACCTTGAGCAAACGAGGACTTCGGCAGTTCAAGAGGATTTACCTCAGGACGAAGTTCCTGCAGATGAAAGTGGAGTCGAAGTCACTGTGGCTTCGATTCCGGATGAAGCAACAAGGACTGTTCAGGAAAAAGTTCCTGTAGTCGAAGATTTGACGCTTGACTCGGACGAAGATCTCGCCTTCGATCCACCAAGCAGTCCAATGCTTACCCGCCGCCAGAATGTCGAAGGTAAACTCCGAATAATTTTTATCCTCTTTTTCTTTTAAAAATGCGAAATTATACAATGTATAATACCTTTGTTTTTACAGAGTCCACTTCTATGGAAGAGGTCCGTCCTGAAGATACAGTTCCTGGACCTTCGACAGCTTCGGAGCCAATCCCAGGAGCCACTCAGATGGGGCCTGGAAAAGGCAAAGGAAAAATGGACCCCCTCCCTGCTCCGAGCTCCGGATCAACTCCGTCTGAGTCAACAGACGAGAGCCAATCTACCGAGGGGGGCCAGTCTCCAGGGGCTCCGAAGACTACAGCTCAACACTCCGGGCCTTCGTCAAACGAAGATGACCAACAAGCTTTAAGTATGCTTCCCCTTCTAGCTCCTTTCTTAGAGCGAAGAACTGGTCTTCGGACTTTGCTCGAGCCTTTGGATCGAGCTAGTCGCGAAATTGGGGAGACAAACTTGGTGGCCATCCTGAGTGAGGCGGAGAGCTCGGAGTTTAACGCTGCCATGGAACGTGCAGCCTACCAGGTACGAAGTATCTGCAAAACAACATCAAATTTATATACAAATAATTTCTTACCTTGGTCTTTTCTTTTCGTAGCAAACAGTCTTGGCCCGAGCTGCGAATATATCAAATGAACGAGAAATCGCTCGCCTTCGAGAGGAAACCGCAACTCTTCAACGGAATTTCACGATCTCCGAAGGTCGAGTGACTCATATGGACAGCATGGTGTCAACGGAGCGCAGGGCCAGACAAGGCTTGGAGGCTGCGAATAAAGAGATCGAAGCAGAAAGAATTGTGCTTTGAGCAGAAATTGAAAGGATGCGGGCGGAGCACACTACTACGGGGACCGAGCTTGTTAGGCTCCGAGAGGAAGCTAGCCAGCTACTGAATCATAAAAATTCCTTAACTACGGAAGTGGCTAGGCTCTCCGGAGTAGTAGAAGAGCTAACTTCGGCGAAGGATGCGCTAATCGAAGATAAGCTGAAGTCCGAGAAGGTAGCTGCGGAGGTTATGGATCAATTGCTAGGCTTTCTGGAGTACTTCGGTACTACCGAGATGCTTCCTTTTGATGACAACATCTCCCTTCTGCGCCGGTTGAAAAGGATTCAAGGAGTGGCGAAGCAAATGAAGACAGCAGGCATTCGTTACGGAGAACTCTCCGGACAAGTGGCTGTTGTTGGCCTACTTCGTTATTACGAGGATCTGGGTCGATCGATAGCTCCGAGCGCAGGAGAAGGCCCCATTACCTTCGATGACGATCAGCTTCTCACTCCTTCCGAAGGTGTGGCCGCTGCCTGGCAAGCCTTCCAAACTTCATGGAGAGCCGAAGGTCGCTCTGTGATCAAGGCCTGGATTGACGAAGGACAACGCCGGAAGCAGGCTCGGACCCAAGCTTCGAGCAGTCAGCCTCCTCTGAACCCGCAGGTTTAGATATGTCTTAGGATCTTTGACTATGTAAAGCTTTGCGCTTATGTACATTTATGAATGAAAATTTGTTTATCATGTTTTTAGGCTTTGCCTCATATGGAAGATGTCGAAGTGTTAGACATTAATGACGAACTTCGCTCATTATGGGCTACCTTCGATCTTTTAAAAGTTTACAAGCGCCCTCGATTTTTAGTTCCTCGAGATAGCTCCGGTGTAATTATGCACGAAGTAAGCAAAGATATATTATCTTATATTAAAGAGGAAGAAAAAGAGGTTAACTTGGAAACTTCGTCTTCTGAAGACATTATATGGTCTGAAGACGAAAGAGAGGCTCAAGGTAAAAAACCTGAAGAACTTGGAAGCTGGGAAAGGAGCCCCGAATGGCTTCGAACTTGGGCCGAACTCCAGCAAGAACAAAAGGATTTTAGAGCTTCGAAGGGAGGCAAGAGAGTTAAACGCAAAGTTGTTAGGACTCCCGGCACTGGAACTAGTCGTTCCGACCCTAGCTCTAGAGATCGAAGAGGTCTTCGATTCCTTCTTGGTATAGATACCAATTTTTCATGATGTAATCTGTAATCATATTCGTTCGAATAATAAATATCGATTTAAAATTGTCTCCCTATTTATTAGCCCCTCTTTGGGTGTAAGCAACTTCAAACTGTATTCAAAGATGGTTATGCACAAAGAAAAACTTCGGAGTACAATTTTTTGGGGTTCGGAGCCCCTCTGTAATTTAAAGATCTTTTAAAATCTTATAAAATGTCTTCGACTATTTATAGTCTGAAGAATGGCGACTTATTGCCTTATGCTTTTGAAAGAAATCACTTGAGATATCTTTCTGGACACTTTAGTGTCTTAGATAATTTGTCACTTTTGGACTTTCTTAACAGACATTCGAAGCTCATGGCTCAAATTCTGTTTTTGTTTTGGCCACGTTCGGCTCTTTTTTGCGAATTCTATCGAACCAGTGATTCGGAGTTCGCAGTGGTCTCTTTGGACTCTTTTTACGGATACCTACAAGCTGGTGGCTTGGGCTCCGCATATTTTGGTCGCCTTCGACTCTTTTTACGGATAACTACAAGCCGGTGGCTTGGGCTCCGCATATTTTGGTCGCCTTCGACTCTTTTTACGGATGTCTTCCAGCCGGTGGCTTGGACTCCGCATTCTGTGGTATTCGGGCTCTTTTACGGATGTCTTCAAGCCGGTGGCTTGGACTCCGGATTATGTCAGCCCACCACCTAGTGAAAATATGATTCAAATTAATGACACTTCCCTCTCGGTCAACCCCGCGGTTCCAGTGCGTCCACTCGGAAGCTGGAAGTTTATGAGGGGAAGGCACTATCTGAACCATATGCTTTATTAATTCGAAAAGTGATTACACATGATTACAAGGAGCCCTTATGCGAAGTATCGCTTTAGGTGCTCCGCATGCCAAGTATGTGCTAATTCTTCACCTTCCAAATTAGCTAATTTAAAAGAACCAGGACGTCCTGAACGAACAATTAAGTATGGACCTTCCCATTTATTTCCTAATTTTCCTGGCGCTATAATGCTTCGCAAAACAAGATGACCCGGTCTAAGCTCATTGATCTTAACCTTCGGGTCAAACCAAGCCTTCGTCTGTTGTTGATATTTTGATAAATTGGCCACAGCTCGAAGTCTTGTTTCTTCTGTTAAATCTAGCGAAGCTTGTCTTTCTTCTTCAATCTCTGGTTCGGTGCTGCGAAGTGATCCTCCTTTGAGCTCCGTTGGAGTCATAGCTTCATCTCCGAATAGCAATCTGAATGGAGTAAAACCCGTGGACCTTGTTTGTGTAGTCCGAATGGACCACAAAATCTTCGGAAGTTCTTCGGTCCACAGTCCTTTTGCTAATCCTACTATCCTTCGATTTAGCCCTAACAAAATATTTCCATTGGCTCTTTCTACAGCTCCATTAGACTGAGGATGCCTCACTGCAGCAAAACATAACTGAATGCCTAGATCTTCGCAGAACTTTCTGAAAGGTTCGGCATCGAACTGTGTTCCATTATCAACTGTGAGTTGTCTAGGCACTCCAAACCGGCAAATGATACTTTTCCAAAAGAATTTCTGTACATTGTTCGAAGTGATAGCTGTTAAGGGCTCTGCTTCTACCCACTTAGAAAAATATTCAATAGCTACCACTGCGAACTTTAAATTTCCCTTAGCAACTGGAAAGGGACCAACCAAATCCATACCCCATCTAGCCATGGGCCATACCGGAGCAATAACTTGAAGAGCTGTTGGTGGGCGATGACTCCGTCGACCCATCCACTGACATCCTTGACAAGTGCGGACCAAGCTCTCCGCATCAGCTGTTATTGTAGGCCAATAAAGCCCCTGGCGAAGTGTTTTTCCTGCCAAAGCTCGAGGGGCCCGATGGCTACCGAAAGTCCTTCATGGATTTCTCGAAGAATTTCTTGACCTTCGGCTTGAGATATACATCGGAGTAGAGGGGAACATACTCCGGCCTTGTATAAAATACCATTGATTATTTGATAATTCCTAGCCCTGAGTTTCAATCTTGAAAACTGTGGCTCTTCAAACGAATTTGCTCCTCCTTGCAAAAGTTCCATGATCGAATTTCTCCAATCTGTACTTGGAATGCAAAGAATCTCTGCGGAGGGAATTTGGGGCACCGAAGGTGTACTGAGCTCCTCATAAAAAGCTTCTTCTGGTATATCCATAGCTCCGGCTGCAGCTTTTGCTAAGATGTCCGCTTGCACATTTTCTGTTCTTGGTATACTCCGAATTGAAATACCCTTGAATTGTGCTTCGATCTTACGGATTTCTTCTAAGTACTTTGCAAGCTGTGGATGCCGAACTTGAAAGCTTTTATCTACGTGCCCTGCTACTATTTGAGAATCTGTTTTTATCACAATTCTTGTAGCCCCTAAAGCACGTGCTTTTCGGAGTCCCAGTAAAATCCCTTCATACTCCGCTATATTATTGGTAGACTTAAAGTTGAGTCTTGCGGAGTATATTGCTCTTTGTCCTGAAGGTGAAATTAGAACTGCTCCCACACCTGCTCCGGATGCTTGGAAAGCTCCATCAGAAAAAACAGTCCAAATTCCTTCACTTGACTTCTCCGGAACCAACGTTGCAAGGGGAGTCCACTCTGCTACAAAATCTGCTAAGACTTGCGATTTGATTGCTGTCCTTGCCAGAAAAGATATGCCGAAGGGTGCTAGTTCAACTGCCCACTTTCCAATTCTTCCAGTGGAATCTTTACTTCGAAGCATATCTCCCAAAGTATACGAAGTTGATACAATTACATTGTGAGCTAAAAAATAATGCCTTAGTTTCCTCGAAGCCATTATTAGAGCATAAACGAACTTCTCAAGCTCGGAGTATCTTGTTTTTGCTCCGAACAATGCTTTGGACACAAAGTAAACTGGATTTTGTACCAACTTCCCGTTGACATCCATTTCTCTGACAAGGACTGCGCTAACAGCAGAGCCTGTAGCTGCAAGGTAAAGGAGTAGGGTTTCGTCCGCAATAGGCACCGTGAGTGTGGCGAGATTACTGAGATACTCTTTAATATCTTCGAAGCTTTTCTGACACTTTGGTGTCCATGCAAAATCTTCGGACCCTTTCAATGCTTTGAAGATGGGCAAACTTCTCTCCGCAAATCTTGCCAAAAACCTGCTAAGTGCTGCCAGACGACCAGTCAGCTTTTGCACTTGCTTTAAATTTTCTGGAGGAGCCATCTTGTGTAGTGCAGTTATCTGAGTAGGGCTAGCTTCAATCCCTCTACTTGAAACTAAATACCCTAACAACTTTCCAGCCTTAGCTCCGAAGATACATTTCTCGGGGTTAAGATGGATCCCACATGCCCGAAGGCTATTAAATGTTTCAGCTAAGTCTAGGCTATGTTGGTGCTTTAAAGCACTCTTTATTACAATATCATCCATATAGGCCTCCACATTGCGACCTAATTGATGACCTAGAGCCTTAGCAACTAACCTCGAAAAAGTAGCCCCGGCATTTCTTAAACCAAAAGTCATTCTTACATAACAAAAGACTCCCGAGGGAGTTACGAAGCTTGTCTTGATCTCATCTTCGCGTTTCAACCATATTTGATGATAACCAGAATACGCGTCAAGGAAGCTTAAGAACTCCAAACCTGCAGTGGAGTTGACCAGTTGATCAATTCGGGGCATGGGGGTAGGGGTCACGAGGGCATGCTTTATTCAAAGATGTGAAATCAATGCACATGCGCCACTTCCCGGAGGATTTCTTCTTGACGAAGATTGGGTTGGCTAACCATTCTGTGTGAGCCACTTCTCTGATAATCCCAGCCTTCAAGAATTTTTCAACTTCGTCTTTTGCAAGAACAGCTCTTTCTGCAGACATTTTTCGGAGTCCTTGCCGAATAGGCTGGGCCTTCAGGTTTACAAGTAAACTATGCTCAATAATATCCCGATCGACTCCGGTGATGTCTTCATCAGACCAAGCGAAGACATCTAAATTCTCTTCCACTACTTTTTCCAAAGAGGTAGCAACTTCTGGTGGTAAATCTTTACCAAATTGAAATGCATATTCTTTACCATCTTTAACAATAATCTTCGTTGCAATCTCTCCTTCAGGACTTGGTATTGGGAAGGATTTCTTCGAAGATTCGGAAGGAGCTGAAAAATTTTCTTGATTATCTTGTACATTATTCACTTGTCTTGGATCAAGAGGGGGGTCGTGACCATATTCCGCTCTTCGGGCAGTAGCTTGATCTCCGAAGATAGTGAGCACTCCCGCTTGCGTGGGCATCTTCATGCACAAGTAATTGTGGTGTGCCACAGCTCCGAGCTGGTTTAACATGGCTCTTCCGAAGATGACGTTGTTGGCATATGGAGCATCTACAACATCGAAGATTACTTCCTCTGTCTTGGCTAACAATCCTTCTCCAAAGGTAACTTCTAGGCCTATTTGGCCGAGTGCATCAAGCGGAGGTCCTGCGAAGCCTTGCAAAGGACGAGCCGCTGGAAGAAGGTGCTTTCTGGAGATGCACAATTGATCGAAGGCTTGAACAAAAATAATGTCTGCCGAACTGCCTCCGTCAATTAACACTCTTCGAACCTCAGTTCCTGCAATGTCAGCAGTAATGACAAGTGGATCTGCATGTGGAAATTTAATGCCATTTGCATCCTCTGCAGAAAAGGATATTGGAACATGGGACCATTCAGGCATAGCAGCTGCAGATGACGAAGTTCCAATGTGCCCCACTTCTCTGACATACTCTCTTCTCTGCCTTTTTGACATGCTTCCGAGAGTACCTCCTCCGGAGATGGGGAGGACTACTCTTTTTCCTCGGTCTTGCCCTTCTTCTTGCTTCGGAGGTGGCATAACATTGACCACCGGAGGGCGTCTTGCAGCTTCGAAATTTTCTATCCGCGCCACAGCATGGACAGGCTCCGGGCGCACTTCAGCTGGAACTCGGTCAGTAGTACCTCGACCCGAAGTTCTTTCTAGATATTCTCCTCTCAGAGTAAGTATAGCCTTGCAAGTATTAGTTGCGTGGCTTAAGTTTTCACCATGAATACAGCAGAAAAGGGTCTGGCCTTTGCCAGCCGGTTTCCTTGGCGGCCTCCAGCCGCTGACCTTGTTTCCCGAAGGTTGGGGAGCTCTTTGGGCAAACTTTTGCGGGGGTGCAATGTTCAGGACTTCGGAACGAGGATGCTTTTGCCCCCTTCTCCTATCATGCTGAACTTCGAAGACAAGTTCCCCCGGCTGTGCCGAAGTTTTTACTTCCAATTTTACTTCTTGCAACACGGACGGAGTAGCTGCAGTTCTTCGAAGCCAGCCTTCTTCTGACCTCACATATTCTTCAAAGTATGACATCAACTGAGAAACAGAAGATATGCTTTTCCGGTGAAGTTTATCAAGGAGGCCTGGATGGACGACTCCCTCTCGAGCTGCGTCAACTACTGAAGATGCAGTCAACCCTCGGATCTACGACTTCGTATGAGCGAAGTGCTTGAAATATTGCCTCAATGTCTCTCCAGGGAGTTGCTTCACCTGGAAAAGACTTCCCGTCGACATTGGAGGCACGAAGGTGCCTTGAAAATTGCTTACGAACTTCTTCTTCAGTTGTCCCCATGAATTAATTGATCCTGGCTTCATAGACCAGAACCACAGCAATGCCACTCCTTGAAGAGCTAAGGGAAAGCATTTAGCCATGGTGTCCCGCACTCCTCCACTAGCTTCAATTGCTAGGGCATAAGAACAGACAAATTCTCCAGGATCCTCATCTCCGGCATACTTGCAAAGCTTTGAAGTCTTAAACTTCGGATCGAAGCGAACTTTTTGCAGTTCAGGATGCAGCGGAGATTCGGTATCAAAGGAGGCGTTCTCCAGGGCTTCAGGATAGATAGGTTCTTCGTCTTCAAGCACTTCAGGAATAACTGGGATGGCTTGAGAGCGAAGCCTATTTGCAGCTTCTTGTCGCCATCTCGCTACTTCAGCTTGAAGACTGGCCATTTGAGCAACCATATCACCACGATTGTCTTCATCTCCTCCGGAAGGATCTTCCGGGTCTTGAGAACTGTAAGGATCAGCTCGGAGTGGAACTTGAGGTGGAAGGGGAATTCCAGGTGGTCGAAGTATAGATGGAGTTGGCGGAGGAACTCCGTATGCTCGAGGAATGGGAACTCCTTCTGGAGTTTGAGGTGGAGGAAACGTCGAAGGTCCTCCGGCCTCAACAGTGTCGGGAGGTGCCTCTCCGGAGGTCCGAGGGGATCTCCGAACAGGGTTACGAGTTGCACTCCGCTTAGGAGGCATGATGTAAGAAGTTGGTAGAGAACGAAGTTTCTTGGACTAAGTTCCCCACGGATGGCGCCAACTGTTGGCGTAAAAGATTACGCTAACAGGTTTCTGAAGATTAGAAACTAACAAATGAAGTGTTTGCGAAGCGAACTGTTCTAAGCCTCTGAAAGGATAATAACTTAGAATAGTTCGAATGTGTGTCTTGAATAACTTGTATTCGGTCCCTATTACAGGATGAAACGGGGGGTATTTATAGGCCCAAACATTAAGGAAAAGACCCTTTTACCCCTCTGTTACAACTGACATAGTGGAAACTATTCGGCACCCTTAATAGGGCTAAAATGGTAAAAGACTAATCTGATGAGAAAAAAGATAAGTCTTCCATCTTAGCTGGCAGAGAAAAATCCCGGAAGAGTCCAAGTTCGAAGATATACTTCGAACTATAGCTCGTCATCATGCTTCGAACTTGACTTAATGTATCTCCGAAGATATATGCTGGAAGTCTTTAGCTTGATCACCAATCTTTATCTTGTCACTGCAATAACCCTGAAGATGGAATATTTTCCCCCAACACTGGGACTTCAGGCGCTGCCAGAGCATCGATGCCCTTAGAAGTACCTATTTTGTCAAACAAAATTAATAAGTATATTGCAAGGAACAATTTGCAGGTATTAGTCACAAAGAGAGCTTTGAGGAGTACCTTCGAAGGCCTCGTGAGGTAGGATCGCTAGATCCTCCAGGACCTCGTACATCTGAAGGATGTCGACAAAGTCATCTCCCGAGGCCCTCTCCTCCGCATTCCCTGCCGGAGCCACGACTTCTGCCGTAGCCGCTTCAGGTGTGGGTGAGTTGGGAGTGGCAGACCCCGACTCCACATGTACGACGACGGGCGCAGGGGGAACCATCGGGGTTACGCCTGCTACCTCCCTAAAGGAAGTTCCAGGGGGGACCTCCCCTAGGTCTTCATCATCATCCAGGAGATAGGTCTTGAAGGCCAACGCTATCTGAGCGTCGGAGTCCTCCATCTCCTCGGAGGCCGAGCTCCGAGCGCCCGGCGGTGAAGCTGATGAGGCAGGCGCCAACCGCGAAGGGAGCTTCACTACTTTCTTCTTCTTGGGCGGCTGCTTGCTGGCTTTCTTGGATGGTTCAGCAGTGACCTTCCTTTTGCGAGCAGCCGCTCCGGTCGAGGCAAAGTCAGGAAGAGGAGGGGGCTCCATCCCGAGAGCTCCCCACACTCTGTTGGAACGCTCCCAGCGTCCCACCAGCTCTAGTCTCTTTTGCTTTTCGGCCACCGAAGGGACTCCGAGGACTCGTTCAGTGGCTCGAACTATGTCCTTCGGAGCCAACACCAGAGGAGCCGCTGAAAGAGAAGGGTATGATATCGTAAATATAATTGTTTCCTTCATCTAATATAATGCTGCAGGAAATGAAGTCTTACCTAGGTTTCGGAGATCTCCCTCCGAGGCCTGTTGAAACACGATCGGCAGTTAGCTCCAAGGGGAGGGATCCGAAGGGTGATAAACTCTTTGGCCAGATCGCGCACACTCATGCGGTGAGTCACCGAAGTGAGCAGCCCTAGCCTCGTCGAGAGCAGGCTAGGATTCGGGGAGATCTCCGCCTCCTTCCAGAACCAAATCTCCTGGAGAGGGCCTGCGAGGGGGGAGTCTTCTCCGAATTCGGCGTAAAACCACCGAAGTATCCAATTGGTGTACCATCTGTCATTAATGGCCTTTGCAGGAAAATGAAGGGCATGCTCCCTCCGCAGTTGGAAATTGATGCTGCCGAAAGCTACAGTCACCTTAGAATCCCCAGGCCCGTCCTGTGGCTTCGGCTGGCATATGGCCTCGTGGGTCGCGGCGAAGATTTCGGAGCGCCCCTCGCATCCCTCCACCCGGAGCGCCCATTCGAAGACGGCTAGTCGTGCGATGGCGTTGGGAGACAGTTGAGGTAAGGTTATGTGGAACAGGTCTAGTACCTCCGCCAAGAAGTCCATGGCTGGAAGCCCCAGGTCTGCTTCGAAAAACGCTTCGAAGACCACCACCTCCCTGCTTCGTGGCCTTGGAGTTGATTCCAGTCCAGGGACCCGAGTCCTCAATCTGGCGCCCAGTTTCCCATCCACGGCCTCTTCAATGGACTCGGCGGTGCTCACGGATTGACCGATGAGGAAGCTTTGGGCAATTTTCTTCTTGGAAGGCGGACGGAGCTCCCGAGGATTCTTGGGCCAAGCGCCGCCCGAAGTCCCTGCCATTGCCGCTGCTGCCGAGGTGGCCCACGCTTGCCTCTGCGCAAGGGTGCTGGCTGCCACTGGAGCGGTGTGGCTTGTTCTCGCCATTCGCTCGGATGCTCAAGAGGTTGAAGGATTGGGGAAAGTAAATCGTGAGTACCGGAAGCGGTAAAAAGCCTCGGTTAATCCTTGTCTTTCCCTTTTATAACCGCTCGTCGGGTGCTACTCTTCGATTGCTTTCACATTGCAGGTTCAACTTCTATCGCTGGCAAGTGGGTCCAGTAAATGGAACGGCGAGCAACCGCCGTAAAAATCGACTGTTACCTTTTACAGTGTGTAACGGTTACTTGTGTCGTAACGGCTATAATCAAACGGCTCTTCACGATGTTTGCGCTCCAAAACGGTTCTCTTCCCAGTACGTGTTCCCATCGCGTAAGGAACCCGAAGGGGGAGGTTCGAACACTTTGGATTCGATGTCCTCTGTGAGCTATAACATGTTCGAATCTCCTTTAAGTCTTAAAAAATAGAAATGTTCCTTTCGTATACTGCCTTCTTTCTAAACAGGTTAACTATAGAGAGGCGTATTCGAGGGGCTACTGTTGGGGGAAATTACTCCATTTTCAGGACTTAAAGATTAATACTTCAAAGGCCAAGAAGGGCTCCGAAGCTGGTGAGCCGTCGTTCGGAGGTAGAGGCGTCAAGCCGAAGGGAGCAGCGATGCGAAGCCTCGATGAACCCTCCGAATGGGAGATAAAGGCCCCGAGGCTGAAGGACAAGATTGATGAGATGTTTGGCTTATCCATCTGCCTTGTAGTGTTTTACCTTTTATAACCTTGTTCCTGGCACCGAATAGTTTCCACTATGTCGGTTGTAATCTAGGGGTAATTAGGTCTTTTCCTTATACATTTTTACCTATAAATACCCCCCTCTATACCCTGTAAAGGGGATCCCCCCCAGAACAAGTTATTCAATACACACATTCGGACTACTCGAGCTATTATCCAACTAGGAGGTTCGAGGCAGTCCTACAGCACAAACTCTTTGTTTGTTCGTTCTTGATCTCAGAGAACCTGTTGGTGTAACTTTTGCACCAACAAGTATGGTCGCTGATTGTTCTCGGTGTATTAGCTAGGTCTAAGGCGACATAAGTTCAGTTTGATCTCTTAGATTGATGTGATCTAGGTGTGATAGTTTGAGGCTTCATCGGTTAAGTCCGACATCTTTTACTATTGTATCTTTTTCATGTTGTATACCATTCATCTAAATAAAGCATGCTCGATTCTTTGATATATTATTAAGATCATTGTGATTAGCTACTGTCTTGGTTAGGTCCAATCTAGTTATTGTGATGATTTTCATGATATAGATATGTTATCTGGCATGTTTTATTTATTTTTGTCGGAGTACAAGCCGATAGGTTATCTTCGATTCCACGATACATCTTATAAGTTATCGAAAAAGCACTCATCGGCTTACGTGGTTAACTATTCATCTTATCGGTCGATGGCATGCTTGCCCAATTGCTTCATCTCAAGTCATCGGCCTTATGGCTGATCGACATGATATTCCATGAATATCCCATCCCCATTGCGGTCATCAGCTCGATAGCCGATAGGCCATGCTACTAATGTCATATTTTTTGTTCCCTTATTAGTTGCAGGGTCAAACTAATTGGCACGCCTTGAACCCTTTTTCTAAGAACGTAGGACCTGCACTACAGTGAAGCAGATCTCCCAGGCCACACGTGTGTCAAAGTATGAGCAAAAAATGCACCAACACGCTTTTTGGCATGCCCGGTGGGACCATAAACTTCGCCTATTCATCATACAAGAACCGAGATGGTAACATATTGGGGTGACAAATGGCGGAATTGGACCAACCCATGGTGGAGAACTCAAACTCATCATGTGAAGACTGCATTGACGAGACGGAGGGAAAGCTTGGTCAAGGTTTCACCGCGACCGATGAACTTTAGGAAGTTGACATCAGGTCGAAGCCCACGATACCGAAGCTTCGGCCCGAGGAGCAGGCATCGACGGGCTTGGCCAAAGCCCACCTCGGCAGAGATAGAGTTGTACATGTTTCCAGCTCAATCTCTATCTCTATCTGGCCGGATTAATAGCAGAATAGATTGGGAGTAAACCCCCTATAAATAGAGAGGCCTGGCCGACATGGAGAGCCCCCCAACTCAAACCAAACCAAAGCCCATGCTTTGATTGCATTTACTTTACCTTTATTTTCCTGTACCTCTTCGTGGGTTTGCCTAGAATCCCTCCGTCGGCCGCTACGGAATAGTGGTAAGCCTTGGTACTTTTCCTGTGAAGTCCCCGTTAATCTATGTAACAGATTGCTATCGCCTTGTTACTTCGCCTGAGAAGTATCCGCCAATCTGCGTAATAGATTGCTACCTTCGCTACCCGTGCAGCACATAGCAAAATTCGGTCCTCAGGCCGAATTGGTACTTCGCATCGTCTCTATTGCAGGTTCACGCGTTCGGAGCCCCTTCGCCGGAGGTGTCCAGAGCTGAGAGATCGGTTCCGGAGGTCCCCAGGACACCCTTCAATAAAGACCACATGCTTCGACAACAGGCTTCACCAGCATACTTTGTCAACATGCTTCGCCACGACCATACTCCACATCAGACAAAGTCACGCTAGCACGCGGCCCCGAGTCATTGTTTTGTACTTCGCTGTACTAGAGGCTTCGCTCCGAACCCCGCCATTCGGAGGCTATTGTCACATCCAGATCTGTTCGGAGTTCACCTTCGATCAGATCACTCTGAACGCCGAAGTACCTTTCAGCGGAGCTTTCGCACCAGATCCGTTCGGAGTCTATCTTCGACCGGATCAGTCCGAACGCCGAAGCACCCTTCGGTGGAACACTTCGCACCAACGCCGAAGGTACCCTTCGGTGCACCCTTCGCATCAGACTTTGAACCAGACGGGCTCCGACTGGTTTGTTGATTTTGCTCTGTTTAATCTATTTCTTTCGGCTAATTGGATTATTTTGTGTAATCTGGTTGCCTGGCGACTCCACCCCCCTTATCACTATTAAGGGTAGTCGGAACGCGACGTCGATGCCATGTTACGCTTAGGCACGTCCCTAAGTATCCGTGCACTTTTGGATCATCGAACTGACCCAAGTGCGGGGGCACGTTTCCATGTCAACACACTTTTTGGTGACTCCGCTGGGGAAGAGCTGCGCCAACATGATGAGTACGTCTAAATCAGCCGCCGGTGCATCTACTTCGACTACTACGTCTACACCGCCGACGGATGCAATAGGAGGCGCGGACATCGACAACCGCAACATAATGTCACCTACACTTGATGATATCCCCGCAGAAGACCAAGTAGAGATCGAGGAAAAGCTAAAGGCACTCCAAGACATGATGCTTGGGGGCTACATCAAGACCCGCGCGGGCTTCGTCAAGCGCGACATCGTCATCCCCGACGTAGCTCAGGTCCAGGTAACACCTGTATCACCTCATTTATTTTCTTTAGAAATTGAGAAAAAATAGCTGCATCAGTAGATCAGGCCGTTAGCGCTTCGCTAGCCAACCATTTAGATTCGACAATCAGCTCCCAAGTAGAGGCAACTCTTAGAAGGTTCGGCCTCACTGAGGCCGTACCCCCAGTTCCTATAGCTAGTGCACCGCCGACAAACATGTCTCCGGCCTCATCACTTATGGCTGAGACCAATCATTATACCTATGGTCAAACTAATGCTACGTACCAGACAACACCTGTGCCAATACCCGCACTACCCGCACCACACGCGTAGGCGCCCGGACACGAGCATGTTGTACAAATAGCGCGTAGGGAAGAAACACATGGCCGACACGCCGACATCCCACCGTGTGTCGCGTCCCCACATGAGAGGCGCATGCAAACAAACTACCAAGATGGCATAGATGAGCAGGTCCGCGCACTGTTTAGAGAATGTGCCAGCTTCGTGCCCAAGGGACGGGTTAGGGTTTATCGCAAACCATACCCCGATCATCTTGATACAGTACCCTACCCCCGTGGCTATAGGATCCCTGAGTTCACTAAATTCGATGGCGAGGGTAGCAGGACCACACTAGAGCATGTTAGTCAATTTTTGGCGCAGTGTGGAGAGGTTAGCGGGATAGATGCCCTAAAGGTTAGACTATTTTCTCTCTCGCTATCCGGCACAACTTTCACTTGGTTTTCGGCGCTCCCTCTGAACTCCATCCACACGTGGGATGATTTAGAACGGAAATTCCATGATTATTTCTACACGGGTGAAACAGAACTTAGGCTTTCGCATTTAACATCGGTGAAGCAAAAATCTAGTGAGAGCGCCTCTGAGTATATCAAGCGTTTTAGGGATACTAGAAACCGATGTTTTAGTCTTAATATTTTAGAAAGGGACTTGGCGGAATTAGCTTTTAATGGGTTGCGTTCTGAACTTAAAGAAAGGCTAGATAACCAAAACTTTTTAGAAGTTAGCCAAGTTCTACAACAGGCTCTGGTCTAAGAAGGCCGAGCCAAAGATAAGAAATTTATTAAGACGTTTAGCAAGCCTAGGGCCGAGATCAACATCATGGAGTGCTCTAATGAGGAGGAGTCAGAGGAGGAGGATTCGGCCGACATTTACGCGGCCGAATGGGTTATGAACACTAAAAACAAACCTGTCACTTGCTCCGAACTACGACCATCCCCCACAAAGAATAGAATTAATGAGGCCAAGTACTCGTTCGATGTGACTAAATGTGATAAGATATTTGATTTCCTCTTAAAGAACCAACTTCTCAGGTTACCTAAGGGTCAAGTTATCCCATCTGCCGACGAATTAAAGAAGCATCCATACTGTAAGTGGCATGATTCACATTCTCACAATACTAATGATTGCAATGTTTTTCAACGGCAGATACAATCGGCCATAGAAGAAGGACGATTGAAAATAGACCATGTTCCAAAGATGAAGCTGGATAAAGATCCTTTTCCAGTCAACGCCGTCGACCTCGGCGAGAAAAAGGTGTTGATTCGGCCAGAACACGCCGAGTCTGCTAAAGGGAAAGGTGTGATTGTTGGGGAACCGCGCACTTGCACACTCGTACCAAAGAACCCCGAGGTAGGAGTGTGGAAACAGAACATCAATACCCCTTCGGCTAAGGCTCGCAAGAGGCCGAAGGTGACATATAACATGCTGTTGAACAAGCATCAGAGGAGGGCCAAAGAGGTAGGACCACACTCCAAGTTAAAATGAACGAAGGGTCCAAGACCTTCGAAGGATGGCTTCGGACCGAAGCCAGTGAACCCTCCGCATGAGGGCTTCGGGCCACAATGGCCTGATGCTCCGCACAGTGGTTTCGAGCCACAATGGCCGAACGCCCCATACAACAGCTTCGAGCCCCAGTGGTCGGGCCCCCTTTACAACTACTTCGGCCCCCAATGGCCGAACCCTGCACCGCACTGGACTTCTTCGATGGGAGGCTTCGGCCCGCAATGGCCGAACATACCTCCGGCCTGGCAGGATCCTTCGCTGGTGTGGTCGGAGACACCTTCGACTTGGTCGAACCCCCCTCCGGGTGACGGGTTCGGCTCGTAGCGG
Organism: Zizania palustris; assembly: GCA_019279435.1. Classification (NCBI taxonomy): domain Eukaryota; kingdom Viridiplantae; phylum Streptophyta; class Magnoliopsida; order Poales; family Poaceae; genus Zizania; species Zizania palustris. The sequence goes on from JAAALK010000081.1 coordinate 18,152,898, forward strand.
CCGAGGCCGCTAGAGCCTCCGATGCCTCCGCCGTATGATTGGGCGGGGACCCCGTGGGCCCCGTACGTATCCAGGTCAGGGTACCCTCCGCAGATTAACCCTATGCCTTGTTTTCCTTCGGAGTATTGTGAATGGCAGGGGCAAACAGACACAGCGGAGGGGGGATCATCCACATACTATCTGTGGTACCTCCGAATCAGACACTGCAGAGCGAAGATGAAGGGTGCAGGCATGCGGAGGCCGAAGTCAGGAAGTCCAAAGCCATAACTATCAGAGTTGGGTCTCAGGAAGTCCCAATCCCGAAGACTTTGTCGCTGAGGGCTGACGGAGGTAAGCCGCATGCTTCGACCGAGCTCCGCGCCGAGGCTTGGTTCAATCGGCCGAACGAGGCCGATCCGTTTGACGGGGTTCGCAGCGAAGCCCCGTTCAAACACAGGGTACCCGAGGCCGAAGGGCACACTTCGGCCAGAATTAATAGGGCTCGAACAATAGCTTCAGGCACCAAGCCGCAGCCATCTTGGGCTCCTCCGGGCATGTCCAAATCGCAGAAGCGATGCCTACAAAGGCTGCGGGCACATGAGATGCGCAAGAAGGTAGCTGAGGCCAAGCGCGATGCAATCTTCGAAGAAATCTATCCTCGGCCAGCCACGAAGCAGGTATGGAGAGAGAAGCCGGTTGATATAACCAACCCAGCCCCTAGTCCAAGCGATGACGAGGATGACATGCTCGACGACGACTACTCGCCCGTCTCTGAGGGACCCACACCCCAGGTGATGGACATCAACATCGTCACGCTGCCTGCCGAATTCGCCCTACCACGGGACGAGGCCGAGGTCGCTCTGTTGAACCTCGGTCCACGCAGCGCCATCTTCGAGAAGCCCGAGGACTCGACTCGCCATCTGAAGCCCCTCTATGTTATAGGCCACATCGATGGGAAGCCGATTTCCCGGATGCTCGTCGACGACGGCGCCACTGTTAACCTAATGCCTTATTCATTGTTGAAGAAACTTGGCAGGGACGAAGATGACCTGAAGAAGACTAACTTGATGCTCAACGGCTTCAGCGGCGAGAGCTCCGAGGCCAAGGGAGTACTCTCTATGGAGTTGACGGTGGGCAACAAGACGTTGCCGACAGCATTCTTTGTCGTCGACGTACAAGGTAATTATAGCGTGTTACTCGGGCGCGACTGGATTCACGTGAACTGTTGCATCCCTTCTACTCTACACCAGTGCCTGGTACAGTGGGATGATGATGAGATAGAAGTAATCCCTGCGGATACTTCGGCCCAAGTAGCATTGGCCATGTATCAGTCGACGCCATCCATAACAAAGTAGAGTGTCTATCAGGTAGAGATATTTTGGATTATGACTTTGTTAGTGTATCCGGAGGATGGTTTGTACCAGTGTCTGTAAAGCTGGCTGGAGTAGCACGACTATTTTTGTATTAGTAGTCATGTCTAGCAAGGATAATATAGATTGGCTAAAGTCTCGAGTGGAGCAGTATCGGTCTAATAAAGACGGTATTGCCGAAGCCATCGAGGACTTTAGCGAAGTAGAAAAATTAGGACAAGGTTTTGCATCGGCCGATCCCTTGGAGGAAGTTGATATAGGAAATGGCAGCGTCCCAAGGCCGACTTTTGTAAACCAACATTTATAGCCCGATGAAAAGGCTGAAGTAATAAAGTTACTTTAGTCGTATGTCGATTGTTTCGCATGGGAATATAGCGAGATGCCAGGACTAAGCCGTGAGCTCGTGGAGCATCGGCTGCCCATCAAGTCCGGGTTTAGGCCTTATAAACAGCCTCCCCGCCGCTTTAATTCGGCCATCTATGACCGAGTTAAGGAGGAAGTGGAACGACTACTTAAGGCTGAATTTATTAGGCCATGCAAGTACGCAGAATGGGTTTCTAACATTGTGCCTGTAGAGAAGAAAGGGAGTGGCAAGATATGAGTATGCATTGATTTCAGGGATCTGAACAGAGCCACTTCAGAAGACGAGTATCCGATGCCAATAGCCGACATGCTGATCAACGACGCCTCGGGACATAAGGTACTAAGTTTTCTTGATGGCAATGCCGGTTATAATCAAATATTTATGGCCGAAGAGGACGTCTATAAGACTGCCTTTCGATGCCCTGGTTTTGTCGGTTTGTTCGAATGGGTCGCTATGACTTTTGGTTTGAAAAACACTGGCGCCACGTATCAGTGCGCTATGAACTTGATCTTTCATGACTTGTTAGGAGTCCTGTTAGAAGTTTACATCGATGATGTCGTGGTCAAATCAGACGCTATGGGAAACCATTTAGCCGATTTGAAAGTTGCTTTCGATAGGATGCGGCAGTTTGGGTTGAAAATGAACCCGCTTAAGTGTGCTTTTGGTGTGTCGGCGGGTAAGTTCTTAGGTTTCATGATTCATGAGAGAGGTATAGAAATTGATCATAAGAGACTTGAAAAGATTAGAAATGTTGCAGCGCCAGCATGCAAGAAGGATGTGCAAAAGTTGCTAGGCAAGTTGAACTATTTGCGTCGCTTTATATCCAACTTGTCCGGCAAGATTGATGCCTTTGTCCCCATGCTCTGGCTAAAAAATGAAGCCGAGTTCAGTTGGGGGGCAAGCCAGCAAAGTGGTTTTGAGAAGATGAAGGAATGCTTGTCATCACCGCCCGTGGTGAGAGCACCCAAGGCCGGGATTCCGTTTCGGCTATACATCGCCGCTGAAGATAGCGTGACTGGAGCCGTGCTAACCCAGGAGGTGGAGGGGAAGGAGTACATCATCATGTTCTTGAGCCGCCGCCTGCTGGACGTCGAAACCAGGTACGCATTTGTGGAGTGATTATGTTTATCACTTTATTACGCGTGCACCAAGTTACGCCGTTATCTTCTCCCCACCACATGTGTTGTCGTTTGCCAAACCGATGTTATAAAGCACATGTTACAGAAGCCGATTCTAAGTGGAAGAATCAGAAAGTGGGCTTACGCGTTGATTCAGTATGATTTGGCCTACGAGCCCCTAAGAGCGATGAAAGGCCAAGTCGTAGCCAACTTTATAGTTGATCATCACATAGATGCTAGCTGGAGTGATGATATTGCTCTAGTTGAGGTAGTGCCATGGAAAATCTATTTTGATGGTTCGGCTTGCAAGAATGGCCAAGGTATTGGAGTAGTTCTCATATCACCCAATGGTATGCGCTTTGAAACCTCGGCCCGACTAGAGTTTTCTTCCACCAATAACCAAGCCGAATACGAAGCTTTGTTGCTAGGTCTTGAACTACTAAGTCTGTAGGTGCTAAACATGTCCACGCGTATGGTGATTCACTATTAGTAGTACAACAAGTAGCCAAGGATGCTCAATGTTTTAATGGCTTGCTGAATAGCTACTTGGACAAATGCCTAGACATAATTGCTACTTTTGATGATTTCAAAATATCTCACGTGTCAAGAGAAGCCAATTCAATCGCCAATGGCTTGGCTCAGCTAACATCTGGCTACCAAGTCAAGAGAGTGAAATTTTCTGTATTGGAAAAGCCGATGTTTGCTCTCATTGCCGAAGCCAGTGATGCTGGACTAGCGCGCCCTCCGGGTCGAACCCCTCGGGTCGCCGAAGGCCACCGCACGCCGGAGCCCCTGGATCGGAGTGTTCCGCCCACCAAGGGGTCCGGCATGCCAGAGCCTATAGTCTGAAGCCTCTCGAATGGGGAAGGCTCTCCAGGGTCCGAACCCTCCAGAGGGCTTCGACTCAGCACACTCCGAATGAACACTCCGGCCAGGCTTCGGCAGTAGCTAGAATGGCTCGGGGGGCACCCCGAAGCTAGTGTTTTGGAAGTTTTTTCAGAGGATGGACCAGCGAAGCTCTCTAAAACCTGTAAGGGAGATTGGAGAATCCCAATCATCCAGTATTTGAGAGACCGTAGCCAAAGGGTTGATCGGAAGGTTTGGCGACAAGCGTTCAAATTCGTGTTGGTAGACGACACATTGTATCGCCGAACCATCGACGGGGTGTTGTTGAAGTGTTTAGACCACGAGCAGTCCCAAGTGGCTACAGGAGAAGTCCATGAGGGGCTTTGCGGTACTCATTAGTCAGCCCAAAAGATGAGTTGGATGCTCAAAAGAGCGGGTTTTTATTGGCCGACTATGACCGAGGATTGTTTCAAGTACTACAGAGGATGTGAGGCATGTCACAAGTTTGGCAACATCTAGTTAGCTCCTGCCTCATTGCTCAATCCTATTGTCAAGCCATGGCCGTTTCGGGGTTGGGGTCTAGACTTCATCGGCCAGATCTACCCTCCTTCCTCAAAGGGGCATCGGTTCGTGCTGATGGCGACGGATTACTTCACCAAATGGACTGAGGTCGTACCTCTCAAGAACATGACTCATAATGAGGTACGCAATTTTATTTTAAAGCACAACATACATAGATTTGGCATCCCTCAAACTCTTACTACAGATCAAGGTAGTTCATTTGTTTCTAAAGAAGTTAGGGACTTCGCCGAATACTATGGCATTAAGTTGATAAACTCTTCACCTTACTATGCTCAAGCCAATGGTCAGGCCGAGTCTAGTAATAAAACCGTGATTAAGCTTATTAAAAAGAAAATTGAAGAGTTTCCTAAAAGGTAGCATGAAGTGCTTTCCGAAGCATTATGGGCTTGTAGGGTTGCAAAGCACGGTGCCACCAAGGTCAGTCCATATGAGTTGGTATATGGACAAGAGGTCGTTCTGCCGGTAGAGGTAGATCTCGGCTCCTTAAGAGTGCTAAAGCAAGACGGCTTATCGGTCGATGAATATGAGACGCTTTTGAAAGATAATCTGGAGGAAGTGACTGATAAAAGATTAAGGGCTTTAGAAGCCATAGAAGTAGACAAAAAGAGAGTAGCTAAGGCCTACAATAAGAAGGTTAAACCAAAATCGTTTCAAATAGGAGACTTGGTATGGAAGACGATTTTGCCTTTAGGCACGAAGAGTCCCAAATTTGGCAAATGGTCACCTAGTTGGGAAGGTCCTTTTAAAGTAGCAGAAATCGTCCCCGACAATGCATACGTGTTGGAATCCCTACAGGAAGAGCGGTTTCGAAGAGCTTTGAATGGGAGATACTTGAAAAGGTATTTCCCAAGCGTGTGAAAAACATCGTAAAGGTGTCGGAAAGACGATGCCAATGGTATCGTCTTCAGTCCGTTGTGCTTTTAGTTCACTAGTTCACTAAAAGGCAGGGGGGCATGTGTTGATAGCAAAAAGTGGCATTAATGGCTAGATTGTCAAAATATCAATTTTTGGCGATTTGGGCCGAAAATACACATGTCCAGGGTCTGTCCGAAGCCCTATGGGGCTGAAGTCTATTGAGCTATGGGCTCCAAAAGCTTCTAGCCAGCCCATGGGCTTTGGCCAGGAAGCGTTCGGAGGCCCATGCTACCGAAGCTTCGGCCCGAGGAGCAAGCCTCGATGGGCCTAGCCGAAGCCCACACTTCCGAAGCTTCGGCCCAAGGAGCAAGCCTCGATGGGCCTGGCCGAAGCCCACGCTACTGAAGCTTCGACCCGAGGAGCAAGCCTCGATGGGCCTGGCTGAAGCCCACGCTTCTGAAGCTTCGGCCTGAGGAGCAAGCCTCGATGGGCCTGGCTGAAGCCCACAATACCGAAGCTTCGGCCTGAGGAGGAGGCCTCGATGGGCCTGGCCGAAGCCCACCTCGGTAGAGATAGAGTTGTACGCGTTTCCAGCTCAATCTCTATCTCTATCTGGCCGGATTAATAGAAGATTAGATTGGGAGTAAACCCCCTATAAATAGAGAGGCCTCGCCGGCGTGGAGAGCCCCCCAACTCAAACCAAACCAAAGCCCATGCTTTGATTGCATTTACTTTACCTTTATTTTCCTCTACCTCTTCGTGGGTTTGCCTGGAAGCCCTCCGTCGGCCACTACGGAATAGTGGTAAGCCTTGGTACTTTTCCTGTGAAGTCCCCGTTAATCTATGTAACAGATTGCTATTGCCTTGTTACTTCGCCTGAGAAGTATCCGCCAATCTGCGTAATAGATTGCTACCTTCGCTACCCGTGCAACACTTAGCAAAATTTGGTCCTCAGGCCGAGTTGGTACCTCACATCGTCTCTGTTGCAGGTTCGCGCGTCGGAGCCCCTTCGCCGGAGGTGTCCGGAGCTGAGAGATCGGTTCCGGAGGTCACCAGGACACCCTTCGATAAAGACCACAGGCTTCGACAACAGGCTTCGCTAGCATACTTTGTTAACAGGCTTTGCCACGACCATACTCCGCATCAGACGAAGTCACGCTAGCGTGTGGCCCCAAGTCATTGTTTCGTACTTCATTGTACTAGAGGCTTCGCTCCGAACCCCGCCATTCGGAGGCGATTGTCACGTCCAGATCTGTTCAGAGTTCACCTTCGATCAGATCACTCTGAACGCCGAAGTACCCTTCGGCGGAGCTTTTGCACCAGATCCATTCGGAGTCTATCTTCGGCTGGATCAGTCCGAACGCCGAAGCACCCTTCGGTGCAACACTTCGCACCAACGCCGAAGGTACCCTTCGGCACACCCTTCGCATTAGACTTCGAACCAGACGGGCTCCGACTGGTTTGTTGATTTTGCTCTGTTTAATCTATTTCTTTCGGGTAATTGGATTATTTTGTGTAATCTGGTTGCCTGGCGACTCCACCCCCTTATCACTATTAAGGGTAGTTGGAACGCGACGTCGGTGCCACGTTACGCTTAGGCCCGTCCCTAAGTATCCTTGCACTTTTGGATCGTCGAACTGACCCAAGTGCGGGGGCACGTTTCCTTATCAACAATATCCATATGTCAAGGTTGAGGTAACAAGACTGTATCACGTGGGATTCATAAGACCGTGCCCATACACAGAATGGGTATCAAACATTGTACCAGTCTGGAAGAAGAGTAGAAAGCTCAGAATATCTGTTGACTTCAGAGACTTGAATAAGGAAACCCCAAAAGATGAATACCCGATGTCGATCAAAGATCTATTAGTGGATGCCGCATCGGGACATAAGATCATCAGCTTCATGGATGGGAATGTAGGATATAATTAGATTTTCATGGACGAGGAAGACATCCACAAGATAGCCTTCCGATGTCCAGGCGCTATCGGATTGTATGACTGGGTGGTGATGGCCTTCGGCCTGAAGAATGTTAGAGCAACCTACTAGAGAGCCATGAACTATATTTCTCACGACTTGATCGGCCTGTTAGTTGATATATACATCGATGATGTCATAGTCAAGTCAAGAGATGTCCAAAACCACGTGGCCGATCTACGTCAAGTCCTAGAGAGGGCTCAGAAATATTGGTTGAAGATGAATCCCGAAAAGTGTGCCTTTGGTGTATCGACGGGGAAGTTCTTGGGATTTATTGTGCACAAAAGAGGGATCAAAGTCAGCCAGCGCAGTGTTGAAGCCATCAAGAACACTCAGCCCCCTATCGATAAAACCGAATTACAGTCGTTAATCAAGAAGATAAATTTCCTCAGAATATTTATAGCCAACCTCTCAAAGAAGATAGAGTCGTTTACCCCACTATTGAAGTTGAAGCTCGGCCAGGAATTTGCATGGGGATACAAGCAATAGAAATATTTTGATGAGATCAAAGAATACCTAAGCTCACCACCAGTGCTAATACTGCCACAGAAGAGGACCCCATTCAAGTTGTACCTATCGGCCGATGATGAGGTCATCAGTGTGGTGCTGATTCAGGAGGTCGACAAGAAGGAAAGGGTGATCTTCTACCTCAACATAATACTCTTAGGCGCTGAGACTCGGTATCCGGCGATGGAGAAGCTCTGTTTATGCTTGTACTTCGCATGCACCAAGTTGATACATTATCTTCTTTCGACATAATGCATGGTGGTGTGCAAGGCCGATGTCATTAAATATATGCTATCAGCCCTAGTATTGAAGGGACATATCGGAAAATGGGTCCTCACTCTGACCGAATTTTACCTTAGGTATGAATTGGCTAAAGCAATAAAAGGGCAAGCGATGGTCGATTTAATAGTTCAACATAGGGACAAGATGGTAACCCATGTGGAGTCGGTACCATGGACATTGTTCTTCGATGGATCGGTATGTCATCACAGATGTAGTATCGGCCTAGTGATCATCTCCCCTTGGGGGGGCGTTTGAACTCACCTACATCATAAAACCTTTCATCAAGCCGAATACGATGTCGTGCTAAAAGGATTGCAACTATTAAAAGAAGTCGGTGCTGATATAGTTTAAATTCTCGACGACTCTCTGCTAGTCATGAGACAGCTGTCAGAAGAATATGAGTGCAAGGATGATGTACCGATAGAGTATTATGATCGGTGCCGAGCTGTGATAATGAGCTTTCACAGTGTGATTTTTACCCACATCTCAAGAGAGCAGAACTCATAAGCTAATTATTTGGCCCAAATAGCATCAGGATACAAGTCGATGGCAAGGTCAATCGAGGTTGAGGTTGCGGAGATAGAAGTCGATGACTGAAGGTATGACATTATTAATTATTTGAAGGACCCTTCAATATCAGCACCAAGAAAGCTCAGGTATCAGGCAACAAGATATGTCATGCTCGACGAGGATTTATACCGCCGAACAACCAACGGGTCCTCCTCAGATGTATATGCATTGAAGAATCCAAAGTGGTGATGTGCGAGGTTCATGACGGCATATGTGGGACACACCAGTCAACCTAGAAAATGAAATGCTTGTTTCGAAGGGCAGGTTACATTTGGCCAACTATGGTGGAGGACTGCATAACATATTACAAGGGGTGTCAAGACTACCAAAAATTTGGGGCCGTCCAGATGGCACCTGCATCGGCGATGAACCTGATAATCAAACCCTGGCCCTTCACGGGGTGTGGCATCGATATGATTGGTCAAATCTACCCAGCGTCAAGCAGAGGACACAAGTTCATAGTTGCAGCCACAGATTATTTCACGAAATGGCTAGAGACCATTCTCCTCAAGAAATTTACGTTGCTGATGCTATCAAGTTTATCAAGGAACACATAATATACCGGTTTGGGATCCCACAGACCATCACCACGGACCAGGGGATAATTTTCGTATCAGAGGAGTTTCAGTAGTTTGCAACTGGTATGGGGATTAAACTTTTAAATTCATCACCATATTACGCGCAGGCTAACGGGCAAGCAGAGGCATCCAATAAAAGTTTGATCAAATTAATAAAGCGCAAGATCAGCGAGCAGCCGAGGCACTTGCATTAGCCCCTATCGGAGGCACTTTGGGCTTACCAGATGGCACAACATGGATCCACTCAGGCGCCGCCGTATCAGCTAGTGTACGACCATTAGGTCGTACTACCTTGGGAGAATAATATCGGGTCAACAAGGATCGCGCTACAAGATCAGCTTACAACCGATGACTATTATAACCTAATGACGGATGGTCTAGACGACTTGGTGCAAGTCCGATTAAAAGCTCTTGATAAGACTGAAGAGAATAAAGCAAGGGTTTCCAGGTTTTACAATAAGAAGGTGATGCCAAAATCATTCAAACCAGGAGATCTCATATGGAAACTTATCCTACCGATCGGATCTAAAGATAATCGGTTCGGTAAGTGGTCCTCCAATTGGGAAGGACCATTTCGGGTACATCGAGTGGTGTCTGACAATGCTTATTTACTCGAAGGACTGGATGGAGAAGTGTTTAGGAAGGCGTTGAATGGAAAATATCTGAAAAATACTTTCCAATATTATTCGTATCATCTTCAGATGGCCGATGTTGGAGAATCGTATGACAGGAAGGAAACACAAACCAAGACCACAGCATATGAAATTTGGCAACGTATATATACATTTGGTTTCTCAGATTACAGAGCGAAAACACGACAAACAACTGACTAGCACACCCCTGTCAACTCCATCTTCAAGATAACCCTCCTTGCTAGCGGCCAATTGGAACCCCTCAAAACGGATGGCAGTCTAGAATCGCCTTCCATTCACCCATGCTGTAGGGGTGGGGCACCAGTGCCCAAGCTTGGGACGGGCGATACTGGCCCATACTATATCGGTCGTCCACTGAAGCTCACCAGGGGAGAATCAGGATCATCATCCTACAAAAAAACGAACTTAATCAAAGAACAACAACAGGGAAAAATCAGAAGAGGGAAGTCAAAATGCATTACCTCAGGGTCCGCGTCGACAATGTCCTGATGAAACCGCACTCAATAGATCAGCGAGGAGCATTTAAAGATGTGATGTTTCATCTCCCTCCACCATTGGCGGAAGGCCACGGAGGTCACCCGACACGTCGTCCAAGATGCAAGGTCCCCGATACAGATCCCATCGGTCATCCGTGAAAGACGATGCCATTCCCAAGGGCTTGTGACTTGACTGTGAGCCTGAATCTAGCCAACAAATAAAAGATAGGGCGGGAGTTGACCGAGGCCTAGTTGGCGGGAGAAGACCGATGGGTGGTAGAATTCATAGGAAGTCCGATGAGGGCACTCATCAGTAAAGACAACGAGAAGTAAGCAGGTAGAAGTGGCGGCCAAAAATATGCTGAAGGACGCTGTTGGCGTAAAAGATTACGCTAACAGGTTCTCTGAGATCAAGAACGGACAAACAGTGAGCTTGTGCTTAAGGACTATCTCAAGCCTTCGAATGGATAATAGCTTAAGTAGTCTGAATGTGTGTATTAGAATAGCTGAGTCCTCCTTCTCTGTTATAGGGTGAAGAGGGGGGTATTTATAGACAAAAATGTCTAAGGAAAAGACCTATTTACCCCTTGATTACAACCGACATAATGGAAACTATTCGGTACCCTGAACAGGGTTAAAATGGTAAAATCCATCCGAGGTAAGTGGATAAGCCAAACGTCTTATCAATCCCGTCGCTCTGCTTTAGAGCCTCATATCTTGCGGAAGGCTCCTTCGGACTTCAGATCGAGGCACCCTTCGACTTAATGCCTCCACCTTCGAGTATGATCCCATCAGCTCCGAAGCTTAGTAAGTCTTTTTGAACTGTTAATCTCTAAGTCCTGAAAGTGAAGCATTTTCCTCCAACAGACGCATCACTTCGGGATACATCCGGGAAAACTAGCTGATTTAGGAGAGTATACTCCTAATAAAAGCCGAATGGGAACTAGATGGTCCGGTTCGAGAACCCAAAATAGAAGATCTTAAAGAAAGCATCTAAAGAAGCAGAAGAAAAAGGGATATTAGGAGGATACGTGGCCGCCTCACCTAAAGAAGAACAAAAATGATGAGTAGGGATAGCCGATTCAGAAGAATTAGTAGGGAAAAGAGGTTGGCTGAAAGGGGCTCTTCCAATAGCATCGACAGTATATACATTAAGCAGAGCTAAAGAAACCACCAAGAGTCTTTGAGTCGGTCGACGACATTATCAGCCGATAGATCGGCCGATACAAGATGAAGGAGACAATAGACCGCTCCTAGGAGGTGGTGGACGAGTGGGACCCACACATGAGCCGTGAGTTGCTCGGCTAGAAAGCAAAATTGGAAGGTTGGTGCTAGAGCTGGTATACATAAGATGAATTCTTCCAACCAGAGGTTCAAGAAAGCAATATGTTCAACAACATTCACGTAGCCAACTTTCTTATTGTGCCTCATGATATAGCGGTCCTAGTTGTTAGTTGGTGTGACGCCAAGGAGAGAATAAGGTTGGAAACAAACGGAGAAGATGTTGGCTGATGGTTCAATATTCAAACAAGTCAAAAATGGACGTCAAGAAGGGAAGGGCTAATCGGCCCATGGCCAAAAATAAAAGCATTTAGGGCATCTGACCAAAGGTAGAAGGATGCGGCCAGCATCGGCTCATTTATATACGGCTCGGTAAGGAAGAGGCCGATGTAGTGGCCAATGCCAATATCATCCCAAATGGGATGATAGACGGCCGATACCCTAAGGTACCAGTCATGCTAGCCAGGGGTGGGGGAAGGAGAATATTCAAAACCACAACCCCAGTTAGAGGAGCACATGGGGGAACACTTAAAGGGAATCCTATGGGTCTTGGCGTTTATAAAATCGGTGGGATACCGGTTGCCTAGAGGATCAAAAAAGAAACGGGAAATGTGAGTTACTATAGGGATGGAAATCTGATCTTGTAGAATCTACAAAAAGAATGAGGAAAATACGCCATAAGAAAAAGAAACCCAAGAAAAAGTCAAAGAAACAAAAGGGATAAAAGGCTAGGATTTTACCTTAGGAATCGCATGAATACTAGCCATATTACAGTAGCCGAAGTGTGGGACGATGATGATCATGGAGAGCTACTGGAAGTCGATGGCAGTAAGTTCAAAGGAGCAATAGTAAACAAAAGGCATGAAGAAAAGAGAGTAAAATAAGCAGGGTATTTATGGTCTAGGATAATTATTCGTCTACCAAGCCAGACTAATCCCGGTGAAGAAAAGAAAAGAGAAAACTTACTCGGGGCCGAAACACGAAGAGGTTATAGAAGGTGAAGAGTTTTGACTAATAGTAATGATAGTTTCGAAGCATCAAAAGCCCTATGATACTCCAAAACTGGGGGGCATATGTTGACACCAAGATTTGGTAAAGCCTAGGCCCACTATGATGTTGCACGGTCAACAAAAGTCAAAGAGGTCTGGTCAAGGAAATTCAAGGAAGCCCGTCCGTAGTGTTACAAGATGATCGGACGCAGAAGAAGTCGATGGAGATAAGGCACGAAAAAGAAGATGAAGATTATCCGAAATCGGTTAAGATAGAGTGCTTGGACAACAAGTCTCCGGACTATAAATATATATCCCTAGTTAGCTTAGAAAAACACATCTCTGTCAATCAACTACTTGGCGCATCACCACCCTTGGCCTCCAAAGTCTGATAGTTTGAGGCTTCATCGGTTAAGTCTGACATCTCTTGCTATTGTATCTCTTTCATGTTGTATACCATTCATCTAAATAAAGCATGCCTGATTCTTTGATATATTATTAAGATCATCGTGATTAGCTATTGTCTTGGTTAGGTTCGATCTAGTTATTATGATTCTTTTCATGATATAGATATGTTATCTGGCATGTTTTCTTTATTTTGTCAGAGTACAAGCCAACAGGTTATCTTCAATTCCATAATACATCTTCTAAGTTATCGGAAAAGCACTCACCGTCCTACGTGGTTAACTATTCATCTTATCGGCTGATGACATGCTCGCTTGATTGTTTCGTCTCAGGTCATCGGCCTTATAGCTGATCGACATGATATTCCACGAATATCCCATCCCCGTTACGGTCATCGGCTTGATAGCCAATAGGGCATGCTACTAATGTCATATTTTTTATTGGCACGCCTTGAACCCTTTTTAAACATAAGACCTGCATTGGTGTGAAGAAGATCTCCCAGGCCATGCGTGTGTCAAAGCGTGACCAAAAAATGCACCAACAATATTGTTATAATATGACGAGACATGCAGTAGCCGATGAAGGAGAGAGAAGATAAGGGTGATCCAGAATCGGTTACAATGTAGATTACTTGGATGACAAGTCTCCGGCTGATCAACGATGCTTTAGGACACACGGTACTAAGTTTTCTTGATGGCAACACTGGTTATAATCAAATATTTATGGCCGAAGAGGATGTCTACAAGACAACCTTTCGATGCCTTGGTTTTGTCGGCTTGTTTGAGTGGGTTGTTATGAATTTTGGTTTAAAGAATGTTGGCGCTACATAAAAACATGCTATGAAGTTGATCTTTCATGACTTGCTAGGAGTTATGCTAGAGGTCAACATAGATGATGTTGTAGTCAAATCAGAGTCTATGGGGAACCATTTAGCCGATTTGAAGGTTGCTTTTGATAGAATGTGTTAGTATGGCTTGAAAATGAACCCGCTCAAGTGTGCTTTTGGCGTGTTGGCGGGCAAGTTCCTAGGATTCATGATTCATGAAAGAGGTATAGAGATTGATCCTAAGAGGCTTAAGAAGATTAGGAACTATGAAGCGCCGACATGCAAGAGAGATGTGCAAAAGTTGCTAGGCAAGGTCAATTATTTGTGCCGCTTTATATCTAACTTGTCTAGCAAAATTGATGCTTTTGTCCCCATACATCGGCTAAAGAACGAAGCCGAATTCACTTGGGGGGCAAGTCATCAACGCGCTTTTGAGAAGATTAATGAGTGCTTGTCATCATCGCCTGTGGTAAGAGCACCAAAAGTCGAGATTGCGTTTCGGCTATACGTTGCTATAGAAGATAGCGTGGTAGGAGCTGTGCTAACTCAGGAAGTGGAGGAAAAAGAGTACATCATCACATTATTGAGTCGCTGCCTATTGGATGTCGAGATGAGGTACGTGTTCTTAGAGCATTTATGTTTGTCACTTTATTATGCATGTACCAAACTTCGACACTATCTTCTATCTGACACATGTATTGTTACTTGTCAAACTGATGTCATAAAGTACATGTTGCAAAAGCCGATTTTAAGTGGGAAAATCAGAAAATGGGCTTACGCTTTGATTGAATATGATTTGGCTTATGAACCCCTAAAAGCTATGAAAGGCCAACTCGTTGCAAATTTTATAGTTGATCACCATGTAGATGTCAATTGGAGTAGTGATGCTACTTTGATTGAGGTAGTGCCATGGAAACTTTAGTTTGATGGTTCGTCTTGCAAAAATAGCCAAGGTGTTGGAGTTGTACTCACATCACCTAGTGGTATGAGTTTCGAGACCTCGACCCGGTTAAAGTTTCCTTGTACTAATAATCAAGCCGAATATGAAGCCTTGTTGCTAGGACTTGAATTTTTAAGCTCCATGGGTGTCAAATATATCCATGTATATGGTGATTCGCTGTTAGTAGTTCAACAAGTAGCTAAACTTGCTCAATATTTTAATGGTTTGCTAAATAGCTACTTAGACAAATGTCTAGACATAATTTCTACTCTTGATGATTTTGCGATTTCACATGTGTCTAGAGAAGCCAATTCAATAGAAAATGACTTGGCTCAGCAAACATCTGGTTACCAAATTAAAAAAGGTAAATTTTTTGCACAAGAAAAATCGATGCTTGACTTTATTTCAGTACCCGAGTCAAAATACATCGGTCTGACTAGCCTGACATGGCTGGTCCGATCGAAGGTGTCTGGCCGGTCTAACCGCCCTGTGCCAACTGACTAAAAACAGTCGGTTGACCGCCCCCCTATGGCTGGTCTGACCGACCTGCATCAGGAAAGTTTAGGGCACGGGGGCAAGCCGAGGTTTGTAATTTAAACGCCAATTCAAACGAAGATTTGGTGAGTACTTCAGAAAGTCATGGGGATGATTGGAGGACTCCAATTATTCAATATTTGAGAGACCCTAGCAAGCGGGCCGATCGGAAAGTTCGGCGACAAGCGTTTAAATTTGTGTTACTCGACGATGAGTTGTATCACCGAACCATTGATGGAGTACTTTTGAGATGTTTGGACGCCGATCAATCTAGACTTGCTATGGGTGAAGTACATGAAGGTCTTTGTGGTACTCATCAGTCGGCCCAAAAAATGAGTTGGATGCTCAAAAGAGCGGGTTTTTATTGGCCGACTATGACTGAGGATTGTTTTAAGTATTATAGAGGATGTGAAGCTTGTCGAAGGTTTGGTAATATTTAGCTTGTTCCCACATCTTTACTTAACCCTTTTATCAAACCATGACCGTTCCGAGGTTGGGCCTTAGACTTCATCGGCTAAATTTATCCTTCCTCTTCAAAAGGGCATCGGTTCATGTTGTTGGCCACAGATTACTTCACCAAGTGGACCGAGGCCGTGCCTCTCAAGAACATGACACAAAATGAGGTAATTGATTTCATCTTGAAGCACATTATACATAGATTCTGTATCCCTCAAACTCTTACTACAGATCAGGGTGCTTCATTTGATTCTAAGTGTGCGATTTTGCCGAATCTTATGGTATAAAGTTGGTAAACTCTTCACCATACTATGCTCAGGCCAATGGTCAAGCCGAGTCTAGTAATAAAACCGTGATTAAGCTCATTAAGAAAAAGATTGAAGAGTTTCCTAAAAGGTGGCATGAAGTGCTTTCTGAGGCATTATGGGCATGTAGGGTTGCAAAGCATGGTGCCACCAAAGTGAGTCCATATGAGTTAGTATATGGACAAGAAGCCGTTTTACCCGTAGAGGTGAATCTTGGCTCTTTAAGGTTACTTAAGCAAGATGGCTTATCGGTCGATGAGTATGAAACTCTTTTGAAGGATAGTTTAGAAGAGGTGACTGATAAGAGGTTAAGGGCTCTAGAGGCAATAGAAAGATACAAAAGAAAAGTGGCTAGAGCTTATAACAAGAAGGTGAGAGAAAAACCATTTCAAGTTGGTGACTTGGTTTGGAAGACGATTTTGTCTTTAGGCACTAAGAGCCCAAAATTTGGCAAATGGTCGCCTAGTTGGGAAGGTCCTTTTAGGGTTGATGAAATCGCTGCAGGTAATGCATATTTACTAAGGTCACTCCAAGGAGAGTGATTTCGCAGGGCTTTGAATGGTAGATATCTAAAAAAGTACTTCCCAAGTGTGTGGCAAAACGCTTGAAGTGTCGAAAGGCTGATATAAAGCATATCACCCTTAACTCATTGTGCTTTTGGCTCACTAAAGTTTGCCAAAATGCAGGGGGGCATGTGTTGATAGAAAAAATGGCATTAATGGTTAAAGTTGTCATAATATCAAATTTTGGTAACTCAGCCAAAAATATGCCAAATTCCTGGCACAGGCCGGTCTGACCTTCCATGTACCACCGGTCTGATCGGCAATAGGCCTGGTCAGACCGGCCAAGTCTGTGTCCGAATCCAATTAGATGATTCTAGGGTGTTTTTTATCCCTAATTGATTTTTGATGACTTGACTCGTGCACAACTCCAACTAGAAGCCCAGGACATCATGCCCAACCTCTATAAATAGAGGCAAGGCCGATTCAAGGCACCCCCCAAAACCCTAATAGATCCAATCTATTATTTAACTTGAATCACATTTACTTTCTTTGCCCTAGTTTTAGCTTAGCACATACACCTTTGCTGGTTTGCACTGGAAACCACCCGTCCGCCGCATCATAATCATGGTAAGTTCTTGCCGGTTCTCTCGTGAATCATCTGTTTCATCGACATAACAGATTTCTATCGGTTATATCGGTTTTTATTGGTAATTCAGTCTCTTGGCCGAATTACTTTGATCTCTTGGTATTTTTTGCATTGTTTTTGTCATATATTCATCCTCCAAGTGTTTTGGATTTATCTACCCACAGCAAGACGGTCGTTGGAGCATTTAGGCGATCGGGTCTACTATTGTCGGTCAGACCGATAGTGTAGCTCCGGTGTAGTGCCCGGATTTAATATAAGAAACCAAGTGAGGCTTTCACTATGGTTCTATCTTTATGATGAGTGATTGACAAGGTTGTCTGGATAATTTTGTTGTCTATGTGAGTCATGATATGGGTTGCATGGAGTTGCGTGTTTTGCTTGTCTCGTGTGTGTAGGTTTGAGATGCTTGTCAACTGTCGATGGTGGGTGATCAGGGTTAGACAGGGAGTCTAATGCCAGATGATCGAGGATGCTAGTTGAAGTTGAAAGTGATCTCAGGCGTACGCATGGCGACAAGGCAAGGCATGGGAGAATTGATACTCGAGAAGAAGTGTTGATCAAGTCAGTAAAAGGGAAGCCAGTGCAAGTGACAAGGCGGCTCGAGGGATCGAGAGCGGGAGAGACTTGCTGATAGTCAAGTTCGCGGACTGACGACACATGTCGAAGATCTGGGAGGCTTTATCGGTTTTTGCTGAAAACCGTCACATCACAAAATGTTTTTAATTCCAATAAATAGGAGTTAATTTTTCTGTTTAGTACTCTAGTTTAAGTGTAATCTTTTAGTATTTTTTTGGAATTTTCAAATTCTGAAAAAATATTAAAAGAACAGGGTCAATGATGTAATAAATTAGGAGTATTTTTAGAATTGATAATTCTAAAAATACATAATGGCATTTAGGAAAATACCTAGAACTTTAACCCTAATGGCATTTTGGGAATACTTTAATAGGCTAGCCTATATAAAAGACCCCATGCCTAAGGGTTTGTGAGGCTTTTTCCCCCATCAAACCAGAAATTTATTTCTTCTCTCCTTCATTTTCATGTTATTCATTTGCATTTACCATTGATGTGATTCTATAGTTTTAAATCAGCAAAGTGCATTCACTATTCATTGTCATCTGCAACACTGTTTGTTTTGTATGAAGAAACACAGTGCAGCGCTGAATTGATTCGGTTCAGGAACATCACAGCGCCGCCGGTATGCCTCTGTCTTGATTCCTTCTGCAGTGTCTTCTTGATCTATTTTCCCCCAAAGATTTGAGCTCTTGAGTGTTTCAATTCTTGACTGATTGTTCCATTTTTCTGGATATCAATATATTCATCATCATCTGCTGTATTGTTTAGTTTGTCTGAAGAAATACAGTGCAGTGTTTGCTCTGTTCAGTTCAAAAACATTTCAGTGCCGCCATGGTATGAATCAGTTTTGATTCTTGCTGCCTTGACTTCTTGATCTGATTTCCCTCACAGATTTGAGTTCTTGAGTGTTTAATTTCTTGGCCGATTCTTCAGTATTTTTCTGGACACACCATATTCATCTTCTCTATGTTGTTTTGCTGTTGCGCCCTGTCTGCACTGAGAAAAATTTCTTTGTTCTTCGCAGTGCTTCCTGTATGTGCTAAATATGCTCATGAACAGCTAAAGCAATGAGAATCTGATTTCTTCTTGGAATTAGTGTCATCTGAAATTGCATACAACAGTATATGCAGGAAGTTTATCCCTCTCAATCTGCTCAAGATGTTTATGTGCTGGAAAATAGTTGAATGAAGTTGCAGTTCTGTTTTTATGTGATTGTGTCAAGTTAGCTTCCTGGTTCTTTGTTTTGATTCTTGGTGCTTCACTTCTGAAATATTGCAGTCATGATATTCATTTCTATGGATTAAAGCAGTACTGCTGTTCAATCTTGAAGAAGATTAATACTAGTTCTGAAAATACTTTCAGAGTCACATACAAAAAGTATCTTCCTGCATTTTTCATCTACTGTTTCTGATGTTTGATTCACATGAACACAGTTTCATGTTCTGTGCCTAAACATTCTTCCTTAAACACTATTATGTTTTTATACTGAAATTTCATGTGTGCTAATCTTGATGTTCTTGAGGATAACTAAAATGATTGGATAACCTATGAAGTCTTCTCTTGAGCTACCTTCATCTTTGAGTAATTGCTTGAGTCATCAAGATTAAGTATCAAATAGATTCTTGAAGGTTTTTGAAAGGCATCTGCTATTCTTCAGTGAGTGTAAAACCTGTTGATCAATTATCTCAAAGTTGTTTGATTGCTGCAGAATTTGTTTTTAAACTCACTTCTAAAAATTCTGAACACTGTCAGAGGTTCATCTGTCGACAGCCTTCTATCGGTAATTCATTGGTCGATCTAGAGTTTGTAAATCGGTAAACTAGTTACCGACAGACTATTTCGGCAAATCAATCTCCGATCTAGAAGGAAGTTTGAAACAGAGTTGATTTTTGTTCTGAATTTGTACCGTAAGTCTCAATTTTGATTCTAAAATTTTTTTAGAGCTACGTTGGGTGTTCTGAAGAGGCCATCTTATTCACGAGAATTTGTCTAGGCGCCTCTTCACCCCCTCTAGTCGGCTAATTCGATCCCACATAATAAAACCCAAACTTTATTGAAATTCCATATAAAATATTGAGAAACCAAGGGTTGGTTTCAGTGTTTGTGATGAGTGATTGACAGGATTTTTACCCTCTGTTCGAAGGGGTACCTCCGAAGGGGGTTCGGAGGTTGGACCTCCGAAGGGTGTTCGGAGGTGGTACCTCCGAAGTGTGTTCGGAGGTGG
Organism: Zizania palustris; assembly: GCA_019279435.1. Lineage (NCBI taxonomy): Eukaryota > Viridiplantae > Streptophyta > Magnoliopsida > Poales > Poaceae > Zizania > Zizania palustris. The sequence goes on from JAAALK010000081.1 coordinate 18,172,740, forward strand.
TCTCACCGAAGGGTGTTCGGTGGATGGTTGCTGCAGCTGTGCAGCGGAGTGTGCTTGTCGGAGGGGTCCGACAATACACGATGACTGGGTTCGTACCGAAGGCTTCGGTACTTTGAGCGGTACACCGGAGTGTGTACCGGAGGTTGCTAACCCGGAGAGGTCTCCGGAGTACTGGATACACTTGTCTGTTTGTCTGTGGTGCGCAGGGTCTTCGGAGGCGACGGACAAGGTTCGCAGCAGGTGAACCTGGGTCAAGCGGGAGGCTTGATGCCAGGGGAGCGGGGAGCTCCGTCACGGTGGCTGCGAAGGTGGTTCGGGTCGGTCCTCGGGTCGAGGTGTGCCAGGTGAAGGCAGAGAGTGCAGAGCGTGGCTCCGGGTGAAGGTACTCCGAGACAAAGTCCTCGGAGGTGAGGCACTTCGAAGGTACTTCCGAGTTGGATGGATCAAGTCCTCTGCGGAGGCAAGGAGTTCGAAGTGTGCTCCGGAGGGAGACATTCGAAGGTACCCGACGAAGGTCTCAGAAGTCGAGGCGCATCGAAGGCATGGTCCGGGTGAGGCTCGTCGAGGAGTGTGCTCAGGGAGAGACACTGCGACGAAGTGCTCATGGAATGCTTCGTGCAGAGGCCTTGGACGAAGGAGGGACTTCGAAGGGTGGTACTCCGAAGGTGGGGCTTCGGAGTGTGGAAGGCTTCGGAGCGAGGCTAGCTCCGGAGTGTGGTTGTCTTGTGGTACTTCGGCCTGCATGGCTTCGGTACACGGACTGACGGAGTTCGAGCTGAGAGTAGCTGCGAAGCCGTGGTGGTCCACTCCAGAGGTGTTGGTGCGAAGGCCCAAGGGCTTTGACGGCTTCGACTCAAAACCGTCATTGTATCAAAGGCTATCTTCGGCGAAGCGAAGGCCACCAGGCTCAAGGCTTCTCGCCGAAGCTACCGCACCCCTCGGGTGCGAAGGGAGGCTCCAGAAGGTCAAAGGCTGCAAGTCTGACAATGTCTGCTCTGCAAAAAGCTGGCGCTGTCCCATCTGCAAAGGCTGACAGAGAAGCCTCCAATAAAGTTGACTACCTTTTGTACCCCTCAGTTCTGTAGAGACAAAACCAATGTAAATCCTAGGGGTAAAGTAGTCAATTCCTTTGGGTGAACTGTGGGCTATAAATATGGGGGCTCGGTAGGTAACATTCAACACTTTGAGCATTTACTGTTGAGCTCCTGTAGCCACATACCTCGCTGTATTTCATCCAGAGTTAAATTTATTGTGTTCCTTGTTCAAGCGGCGAAGCCCTGCTTCTTGTGCTTTTTGCTTGAGCTCACGTTACATACCTCGCTAGTTGTAGTGCACCGAAGCCTGTCTAGGCGAAGGTTGTTTCTGTGCGAAGTGTGTTTTTCAGCGTGCGTTCGCTCTGTGTAACTTGAGGCCAGACCTCACAGCTTACTAGCGAAGCCCTGATCGAGACCCGTTTTACTTCTTGTGTCGAAGCCCTTAGCGAAGTCCGTTTGTGTGCGTTTAGACCTTCGTGTACGAAGCCCAGCACCAGTTGCTGTTGCCAATTACTTGGTCGAAGTCCTCAGAGGGCTGTCCACTCTTGCGAAGGGTGAAGTGCGAAGCCTGCTCGAAGCACCCCGTGTGCGGAGCCTGCACTGACTTAGCAGAGTAGATTTTCGAGGGTTGTTAGTGGTGCGAAGTCTTCTTGGCTTCGAACTTTTGCTCCTGCGAAGCCTGTGTTCGGAGCTGTCGAAGTACCTCCGAATCAGACCTTCTAAGGTTGTGTTCGAAGCCTGTTCCGCAGAAGACAGGATTAAAACCGAAGGTTGTTTTTAGCCTGAAATTTTAAAAGCTCCCATTCACCCCCCTCTGGTCGCCGTTTCTGGTCCAACAATTGGTATCAGAGCAGGTTAAGATCACCAGTTGACCTTAACCGGTTTTGTGATCTGTTGGCGACATGGATAGAGGCAGTAAAATTCCTCTGTTCGATGGGACAGATTTTGCATACTGGAAGGTGCGCATGGAGGCTTACTTGTTAAGCCAAGGAAATGCAATTTGGGAGATTGTGGAGTCACAAAACTCCATCCCTGAGACTCGCACCTCTCAAACAGAGAAGGATCAGTATAATGCCAATTCCAAGGCAAGAAATATATTGTTCATCGGTTTGAGCCGGAGTGAGTTCGATAGGGTGCAGCACCTTAGGACAGCTAGGGAAATCTGGACAACACTCACTGTTTTTCATGAGGGCTCTACGCAGATTAAGGCCAGGCGCCAAAGCACATACAACCAACAGTATCAGCTGTTTGTGCAGGCACCTGGTGAATCTATAGATGCCATGTTTTCTCGCTTTGATGCAATAGTGAGTAACTTGCGATCCAACGGGACGCTTGCTTACAGTGATCATGATAGGGCTATCAAGCTTCTCTATCCTCTTGACCGTAGCATATGGGAAGTAAAGATATCCAACATTGAGGAGTCCGCAGGTTATGACACCTTGACCTGTGATGAACTCTTTAGCAAGCTGAAGTCCACAGAGATTGCCAAGGCATCTCTTGCAGTGCACAGAAGCTCTTTGCCACAGCCATTGGCATTGGTTTCTAGCACTAGCCGTGGCACCACTGCAGAACCAAGCACATCTGGTACTTGTGTTCTTGCAGATGGTTTTGCTTTGTCCTCCCTGGTCTCCATCACAAAGGAGCAGGTGGACACTCTAGATGATGATGAGCTTGCTCTCATTGCCCGGAGGTTCACTCGCTTTCATCATGAGAGACGGGATCAGAGGAGAAGTGGTTTTAGTGGTTGTTTTGAATGCGGTGACACTTCTCACATCAAGGCAAATTGCCCTAAGCTCAAAAAGAGAGATGAGAGTGAGCGCCCTAAATACCACAAGAAGGAGAGGAAACCCTTTGTGAAGGGCAAGCGCGGCAAGATGGCTAAGAAAGTAGCCAAGGCCACTTCCAGAGCCTTTGTTGCTGCTCTCAGCGACATCGACACTTCCTCAACTGAGGAGTCGAGCTCTGAGGAGGAGGAGTCCCCAAGGAAGGAGGACAAGAAGGACAAGAAGGGACGAGACTTCACCGGCCTTTGCTTCATGGCCGACAACGATCACAGCGGCGATGAGCTTGACTCATCTGAGGTAACTTTATCATATGACCAGCTACTAATTAAATTAGATGAGCTGAATGAAGTAGTTCTTGGTCAGGATAGATTACTTGTGCAAGCCGCTAGAGAAAGAAAAGACCTTAGACTTAGGCTAGAAACCATCTCTACTGAATATGCCATGCTTAAGTCTAAATTTGATGATGCTGAATGTGAGTCCTGTTCTGTTGTCATGAGTGAGCTTGCTCAGTTGCGTTCTGTTCATGCTCAAACTCTTTCTGAGCTTGAGACTGCACAGAAGCAGCTTTTGGAGGTGGATTCTAGACCTCATGATGTTATTGATTGCATGAACTGCTCTTTATTACGCGAAAGCATTAATTTACGTGATAAGCATGTTCATGATTTAGAGGCTAGATTGGAGAGAGCCGGTAGTTCTAAGGATGTGCAGCCTGTGTGTGACACATGCATTACCCTTAAGGACCAGCTAGGCACTGTTAGAGAGCGAGCTGAAAATCTCATGTCTGAAAATGAATACCTCCTTTCCGTGGTTAATAAATGCACTGAGGGAAAGGGTAGGATGGATTTGCTCTTGGCCAAGACCAAGTTGTGTGCTGACAGAGCAGGGGTAGCTCTAGGTTTGGGTTTTGAGAGGATAACTTCAGACAGTAAGACCAAAACTGTTTTTACCTCTCCCACTACCTTAGAGAAAGAAAGAGCTCTGTTAGACACCCCATCAGCCAAAAAGTCTACCCATCCACCAAAGAAAACCACACCTCCTGCCAAGAAAATCCCTCCCAAGAAAACCACTCAGAAAAAACCCAAGGAGCCTGTGAGAGTTGCTCCTGTGACCCATGAGAGTGCCCCCAGGAGAGTGTTTCATTGTTCCTATTGTCAGCGGGCGGGTCATTTGGTTGGGTTTTGTTTTCGTCGCATCAAGGATGAGCGACGCTCTCAGGCGATGAGTTACCAGGACATGCATTACCCATCTTTAGGTATGCATGAGTCTGAGTTGTACTATCATCCTGCTTTTGAGGCTCCTCGTGCTTCTCGGAGAGGTTTTGCTCCTCGAGGTGTTCACCATGTTCCATATGGTGGTAGACCTCGGGCGAGTAGCTTTGTACCTCGTCAGAGTAGGAGACCTCGACATGTTGTTCGTTCACAGCATGTAGGTAGACCTCGCACTTTGCATCATTCTGATTATTATGTGCGTAGACCGTCTACTTTTACTGTGCCTACTACTCGTGTCACTCAGTGCTGGATGCCTCGTCATTATTTCACTCACCCCAGCACTGAGCGATCGAGGTATTCTTATCATGTGTAGGCGACAGATCGAGGCTGGGAGGGCACGTGGATCATGGACTCCGGTTGTTCGCGCCACATGACCGGAGATGCAGCTTGGTTCTCCAGCCTCACCACAACCAAGCAAAGGGAACATATCACCTTCGGAAACAATCGAAGGAGTAGAGTGAAAGGTAAAGGTGTGGTAAGAATTAACACAAACTTCACTCTCAAAGATGTTGCTTTGGTTGAAAATCTGGGATACAACTTGCTGTCTGTATCTCAGTTGCTTGATGAGGGCTTCGAAGTGCGATTCCATCGCGATACTTCGCAAGTGCTCAATTCTGATGGCGTTGTAGTGTGTAAGATCTTTAGAGTTGGGAGAGTTTTTGGAGCTGATTTTTCAGAGTCGTCTGGTTTTTCTCATTGTCTTGTTGCTCACTCGACTTCTGAGCTTTGGAAGTGGCATAGGAGACTAGGGCATATGAGCTTTGAGTTGCTCGCTCGTCTGAGCGCCCTAGGTCTGATCCGAGGATTGCCCAAGCTCAAGTTTGAGAAGAATTTAGTTTGCGCTCCTTGTCGACATGGAAAAATGATTGCTGCTTCGCATTCGCCAGTCACCACAGTGATGACTGAACAACCCGGAGAACTTCTCCACATGGACACTGTAGGTCCATCTCGGGTTAGTTCTTTAGGCGGCAAGTGGTATGTATTAGTTATTGTCGACGATTTCTCTCGCTACTCTTGGGTCTTCTTTCTTGCCAGCAAGGATGAAGTGTTTTCACACTTTCGGAGCTTGGCTTTGAGACTTTTTACTAAACTCCCTGGTGCATTGAAATTCATTCGAAGTGATAATGGCACCGAGTTCAAAAATAGTCTCTTTGTTGACTTTTGCATGGAGCATGGCATAGAACATCAATTCTCTGCTCCGCGGGTTCCTCAACAGAACGGTGTTGTTGAAAGGAAGAACCGCACTTTGGTTGAGATGGCTAGGACGATGCTTGATGAGCATAGGACTCCTAGAAAATTCTGGGCTGAAGCCATGAACACTGCATGTTACATCTCAAACCGTATATTCTTGCGCTCAATTTTAAATTTGACATCTTATGAGCTACGTTTTGGGAGACAGCCCAAGGTTACTCATCTTCGAGTTTTTGGTTGTCGCTGCTTTATCCTAAAACGTGGTAACTTGGATAAATTTGAGTCGCGATCTTCTGACGGGATCTTTTTGGGTTACACTACTCATGGTCATTCTTATCGTGTTTATAACTTGGAGACTAACACTGTCATCAGTCATGTGATGTGACTTTTGATGAATCAACCCCCTCTGTTAGTTCTGCTTTTGAACAGGCAAATGAACACGACATGGAACAGACCTTATTCGAAAAAGAAGATCCCGGAGAATTCGAGGATGAACCCCTACTACCCTCGACATCGACCCCCGAAGCTGACCCCACTTCGACTACTTCGGCACGAGGTCCCGAAGCGACTACCTCAACATCGGTCATCTTGGACCACTCCAACGCACAAGTTGAGGGGGAGACTGCATCCCGCCGTGAGGCTCCACATCATGTTCAAAGGATGCACCCTCCCGAGCAGATCATTGGTGAGCTTGATCAAAGGGTAACTCGTTCACATGCCCATTTCACTAATGCTGCTTTTGTTGCTTCTTTCGAGCCCTTAGATGTTAGTCATGCACTTTCTGATTCTAGTTGGATCAATGCCATGCATGAGGAACTTGAAAATTTTGAGAGAAACCAAGTCTGGACTTTAGTTGATCCTCCACCAAATGTTCATTTCATTGGAACAAAATGGATTTTCAAAAATAAACAAGGGGAGGATGGGACTATTGTTAGAAACAAGGCTAGACTTGTAGCTCAGGGTTTTTCTCAACTAGAAGGGATTGATTTTACTGAAACTTTTGCACCTGTTGCTCGCCTTGAGGCCATTAGGATTTTGCTTGCCTTTGCTACATCCCGGGGATTCAAACTCTATCAAATGGATGTCAAAAGTGCTTTTCTTAATGGCTTCATAGGTGAAGATGTTTATGTAAAACAACCCCTGGTTTTGAAAACCCCAAGTACCCACATAAAGTCCTTAAACTTCATAAGGCTCTTTATGGACTCAAGCAGGCCCCTCGGGCTTGGTATGATAGACTCAAGTCTTTTCTGCTTGAGCGAGGGTATTTGATGGGCTCTATTGATAAAACTTTGTTTACTCTCAAGCATGGCAAAGATTTCCTCCTAGTGCAAATTTATGTGGATGATATCATCTTTGGTGGATCTTCTCATGCTTTGGTTGTCGAGTTTGCAGATACCATGAGCGGGGAATTTGAAATGTCAATGATGGGTGAACTCACCTTTTTTCTTGGTTTGCAAATCAAGCAAAGCAAACAAGGTACTTTTGTCCACCAGACGAAGTACACCAAGGACCTGCTCAAGAAGTTTGACATGTCCGATGCGAAGCCCCTCGCCACTCCAATGGCTACATCTGTAGCATTGGACCCTGACGAAGATGGAGAAGCCGTAGATCAGAAGGAGTTCCGAAGCATGATCGGCTCCCTCCTCTACTTGACTGCTACGAGGCCGGACATACACTTCGCAGTGTGTCTGTGCGCTCGTTTTCAGGCTTCACCATGAGCTTCGCACCGCCAAGCGGTAAAGCGCATCCTAAGGTATCTCAAACACACCCTTGAATTTGGCATATGGTATTCAGCATCTTCATCTTTATGTCTTCGAGGTTATTCTGATGCGGATTTTGCTGGGTGTAGAATTGATAGGAAGAGTACCTCTGGTACTTGTCATTTTCTGGGTACTTCTTTGGTTTGCTGGTCTTCCCGCAAACAGTCTAGTGTTGCACAATCGACGGCTGAGGCCGAATATGTTGCTGCAGCTAGCTGTTGCTCTCTGATTTTGTGGATGGTTTCCACTTTGCGGGATTTCGGGTTAGATTATAAGAGTGTTCCACTTTTCTGTGATAACACTAGCGCTATTTGTATTGCAAACAACCCGGTTCAGCATTCCAGAACCAAACACATTGATGTGCGGTATCATTTTCTCAGAGATCACAATGAGAAGGGTGATATTGAACTTCAATATGTTGATACCCAACACCAGCTTGCCGACATTTTTACAAAACCCCTCGATGCTTCTCGATTTGCTTACTTGCGTGGGGAACTTGGCATTTGTCACCCTTACGGTATTTTGTGAGGGGGAGCTGTTTTAGATGGATGTGCCTTTGCTAATTGTGTTGAAATTGTATTTACATCTTTTGCACTTATATGCCTGCTTATAATTCATGAAATCATGACAGCTCAGCTCTTTTTAATTCATCTGAAACATTCATGTGCATGATGTTTTCATTTCAAAATCAAATCGTGCTCACTGCTTAGTCTTGAATCTAGCATGTTTAGGTAGGACTGCTTTTAGCTATCTTTTATCTACTTGATAGCAAGACACATTTCTTTGGATGCTAAAAATTGCAACTTGAAAACTTGTTCTACATCTTCATGGATATTCATAAAAATGCCCAACAATTGGTTCACTTGGTTAAAATCAAAAATTCCATGATTTGCATGCTTCAAGTAAAAAGATCCAGGTGGGTTTGTTTGTCGCACTACCCTATTCTAGACTGCTTACTATTGCACATTGGTCTGAACTGGAATAGTGTAGTGTATGCCAAAATCTCTGCCTTAAGCTTCTTATGGCTTTCATGCCTAGGCTTGGCCGGATTGGAAAGTATAAGGTGGACAAACAAATAACCCCTGGCACTAAGAAAAGAACAATAAAATTCTTTGATTATAAAGTTTGCTTTCATTTGCTCCATTTGAACTGGACTTGTCTGTCTAGAGTAGAAATTGACTAGCTTTGCGCAGTCCCTGCTTTTACCTGTCTAGTTTCCTTGCCTAAGTGGTGATGCTTTTATTTCAAAATTGATCAAATCACATGCTTCATCATGTTTTTAGAGAATGTTAATTTGAGCTGAGCCCATGATCATTGGTGTTATTGTTGGCATATTTTTGCTTCATATGTCTTTGCAATTCTGCTCATTTCGAAGTTTTGCATCTTTTACATGCTCCTTGATGCTTGCATTGTCAAAGGGGGAGAAATTCCTCAAGGGGGAAAGACTTGCTACGTTCTCTGCCGCAAGGGGGCATAATTTCCAAATGGGGAGAAAATTTGACATAAAGGGGGAGAAGATTCTTTGTTGCCAAAAAGGGGGAAAACTTAACTCAAGGGGAGTTTTTATTGCCGAAGGGGCTTTTTACTCTTTTGAAAAAGGGAGGGAAATTCTTCTGTCAAGTGACATGATTTGGCTCTTTTCTGAGTTTTTATGGTCACTTGTGTGCTGAACATTTTTAAATTTTCTTGAACATGGATTTGGTTGTCAATGCACTCATCAAGGGGGAGATTGAGAAACCAAGGGTTGGTTTCAGTGTTTGTGATGAGTGATTGACAGGATTTTTACCCTCTGTTCGAAGGGGTACCTCCGAAGGGGGTTCGAAGGTTGGACCTCCGAAGGGTGTTCGGAGGTGGTACCTTCGAAGTGTGTTCGGAGGTGGTCTCACCGAAGGGTGTTCGGTGGATGGTTGCTGTAGCTGTGCAGCGGAGTGTGCTTGTCGGAGGGGTCCGACAATACACGATGACTGGGTTCGTACCGAAGGCTTCGGTACTTTGGGCGGTACACCGGAGTGTGTACCGGAGGTTGCTAACCCGGAGAGGTCTCCGGAGTACTGGATACACTTGTCTGTTTGTCTGTGGTGCGCAGGGTCTTCGGAGGCGACGGACAAGGTTCGCAGCAGGTGAACCTGGGTCAAGCGGGAGGCTTGATGCCAGGGGAGCGGGGAGTTCCGTCACGGTGGCTGCGAAGGTGGTCCGGGTCGGTCCTCGGGTCGAGGTGTGCCAGGTGAAGGCAGAGAGTGCAGAGCGTGGCTCCGGGTGAAGGTACTCCGAGACAAAGTCCTCGGAGGTGAGGCACTTCGAAGGTACTTCCGAGTTGGATGGATCAAGTCCTCTGCGGAGGCAAGGAGTTCGAAGTGTGCTCCGGAGGGAGACATTCGAAGGTACCCGACGAAGGTCTCAGAAGTCGAGGCGCATCGAAGACATGGTCCGGGTGAGGCTCGTCGAGGAGTGTGCTCAGGGAGAGACACTGCGACGAAGTGCTCATGGAATGCTTCGTGCAGAGGCCTTGGACGAAGGAGGGACTTCGAAGGGTGGTACTCCGAAGGTGGGGCTTCGGAGTGTGGAAGGCTTCGGAGCGAGGCTAGCTCCGGAGTGTGGTTGTCTTGTGGTACTTCGGCCTGCATGGCTTCGGTACACGGACTGACGGAGTTCGAGCTGAGAGTAGCTCCGAAGCCGTGGTGGTCCACTCCGGAGGTGTTGGTGCGAAGGCCCAAGGGCTTTGACGGCTTCGGCTCAAAACCGTCACTGTATCGAAGGCTATCTTCGGCGAAGCGAAGGCCACCAGGCTCAAGGCTTCTCGCCGAAGCTACCGCACCCCTCGGGTGCGAAGGGAGGCTCCAGAAGATCAAAGGCTGCAAGTCTGACAGTGTCTGCTCTGCAAAAAGCTGGCGCTGTCCCATCTGCAAAGGCTGACAGAGAAGCCTCCAATAAAGTTGACTACCTTTTGTACCCCTCAGTTCTGTAGAGACAAAACCAATGTAAACCCTAGGGGTAAAGTAGTCAATTCCTTTGGGTGAACTGTGGGCTATAAATATGGGGGCTCGGTAGGTAACATTCAACACTTTGAGCATTTACTGTTGAGCTCCTGTAGCCACATACCTCGCTGTATTTCATCCAGAGTTAAATTTATTGTGTTCCTTGTTCAAGCGGCGAAGCCCTGCTTCTTGTGCTTTTTGCTTGAGCTCGCGTTACATACCTCGCTAGTTGTAGTGCACCGAAGCCTGTCTAGGCGAAGGTTGTTTCTGTGCGAAGTGTGTTTTTCAGCGTGCGTTCGCTCTGTGTAACTTGAGGCCAGACCTCACAGCTTACTAGCGAAGCCCTGATCGAGGCCCGTTTTGCTTCTTGTGTCGAAGCCCTTAGCGAAGTCCGTTTGTGTGCGTTTAGACCTTCGTGTACGAAGCCCAGCACCAGTTGATGTTGCCAAGTACTTGTTCGAAGTCCTCAGAGGGCTGTCCACTCTTGCGAAGGGTGAAGTGCGAAGCCTGCTCGAAGCACCCCGTGTGCGGAGCCTGCACTGACTTAGCAGAGTAGATTTTCGAGGGTTGTTAGTGGTACGAAGTCTTCTTGGCTTCGAACTTTTGCTCCTGCGAAGCCTGTGTTTGGAGCTGTCGAAGTACCTCCGAATCAGACCTTCGAAGGTTGTGTTCGAAGCCTGTTCCGCAGAAGACAGGATTAAAACCGAAGGTTGTTTTTAGCCTGAAATTTTAAAAGCTCCCATTCACCCCCCCTCTGGTCGCCGTTTCCGGTCCAACAAATATATAATCACAAGATGTTCATCACACGACGACGCACATACGTATAGCATTCGTTGGCTCGCGGACCACATTATTACACCAGTGTTAAAATAAAAGAAACTATGAAAATTATAAACTCGATGAACATCTTCTCCAGAGTCGCTTCCTTGACTAGGTCGCCAAACCATCCTCATCATAGTCTACCTCTGAAGTGGTTTTTCCAACGGGTGAGTACAGACGTACTCAACAAGCCACCGAGAAAATGCAATAATAATGCAGGGTAATAACAAAGGGAGGTGATGGTATTAAAGTGACAAAAAGTACATTTTTCTCTTGCAGCCTTTAATGTGAGTTAGGTTTATTCATACAAAATAATTAAATCACAGATGATGCAACATCTTCTAACTCGAGGAGTACAGTCAGCCCTCCTCGCTCAATAGTCCTTACATGCCCAATCAATCATGCACACTTTAAATTTTAACTAACAGTGGGATGTCACTCCACTCGCCCTTGACTGTGGGCTCAGCTTTTTGAAAAGATTTAACTCTGATCAGAGGAGTACCATTGTACGCACAAGGCACTCATTCCCACACACCGCAGTTTGTCCAATGACCCAAGTCAAAGGAACTCATGCTGAAACCGTTAGCATGAATCGCTCCAACTCAATGACACACACTATAGGTTTCGCCGACGTGCCGGCACACCAGACCAACGTCGCGCCCCCTTTTGTGCCACATGGCCCAAGCCACCCGCAGGTGCTGCTTGCCACTCTCCACATAGTGCCTCGCTTTGGAACGACCCATACCTCTAGTTAAGACTTACCCACTAGACTTGTGTTTGGTACAGAAGTGATTTGCGATACATCCCGCTAATTGGTTCTTATAGTGCCTCGGGTGCGACTAACCAATGCCCTTGCTTTCACCCATAACCCACCATGCTAACTTGTCAAACCAATCCCAAGACCAACAGAATACTAGGGGTGAGAGACATAGGGGATCATATATCAGAATCCAAGTACCCACGACTCGTTGTGTCGGTACATTGGACACTTCTAATATTAATAAGTATACTGGTGACAAGGAATTTAGGCTCGATAGCATGGCTTGGGTTTGCACATCAAGGTCGGGGATCTGATGAATATAATGTAGGGTTATTCATTTGACTAATGCAAATATAACCTATGAGTTTTAGTGATATTTAATCAAAAACTGGGTTCAATATGCTCAAAATAGGGTTGGTGACTTGCCTTTTTCTGCGAAAGAAGAGGGTGAGCTTCGGGAAAATATTTTGGCTCCTCGACGGCGTCGTAATCTTTATAGTACGCAAAATGAGAAATAACAATCAATTAAAATAGTACAAACTCACAATACCAGCATATAAATTTTATTGGGCAAAGTTGAAGAGAATAAAAATATAAAGCTTCTGAAATTAAAATGGTAACTTTTAGAGTTAATCTAAGGGAGTTATGAATTTTTGAAGTTATAAAATGATTTCTTCAATTTTATTTTAATCCCAATTAAATAATATAAATTGTCCAGTGTAAACATATACATTTTATTGGATTAACATGAAGAGAATAAAAAGATAAACTTTCTGAAATTTGAATGGTAAAATTTGGAGTTAATTTGAGCAAGTTATGAATTTCTAAAGTTTAAACCATTTTCATGATTTTATTTAAACTATAAACCAGCCTCTGGTCCACGGTAAACCGAGTCCACCGTGAACCCGAGTACTATGTTGTGGATCGGGTGAATCTGAGTCGGTGGATCAAGATCTAACGGTTATAGTGTGCGCGGGAATAGTAAGTGAAGATCAACGGCTAAGATTAAAACATTATGAACTGGTATTGATCTACGGCCTAGATCTCGGTGGGATTTTAAATCGAGATGGATGGCTGAGATTACACGACACCATTTCATCAAGATCAGGAGGCCAAGATTAAACCTTAGATGTGATTTAATCCCTTCTGTCCGATCAAGATCGTCCGACCAAGAAGAGATCTGACACGACACAATATAACTACCCTGTCGGTCGTCTTCTCCGGCGACGACCGAGAATAGCAGTGGCCCTAGTGGCGGCGGTGGTGGCCTAAGGCCTTATCTAAACCCGGAAATTGAAAGAGGGTAGTGAGGGGATCACGTTGGTACCGGCGCGGTGACCTGGGGTCGACGGAGCGAGACCGGTGACGAGCGGGGCGATGATGAAGTTTCGGGTTCTCGTCAGTGTCGGTGTTCCGGCGACGATGAGCTTCAACAAAGTTGTGGCCGGGGTTGGGGTGGTGGCGACTGTCATGATGGGGTGGTCGACGGCGGTGGAAGTGGTCTCCAGCGACGGCGAGCGGCGCGAGAAGTGGCTGCAAATGCTCGGTACTGATGAGGAGTGCCAATTGAATAGGGTGCTGAACGCGGTGTTCCCAGTGGGTCCTTTTATAGTGCTCCGGCAAGGCGAACGGTGGCGCAAAAAGGGGAACCGAGGGATAAATTCCATTTACGTCGGCGATGTCTAATTCGGTTAATTGCGGCATCCCGGGGCTTAACGGCGAGGGGATCTAAGGGTAATAAAGTGCGGGGTTAAGCGAAGCTCGGGACCACGGCAGAGGCGCTCGGACATTATAGTGGCGGCCGGGGATCTCGGGAGCGCGAGGTTGAAGATGGCTGACAGGCGGGGTCCACTCGTCAGCGAGCGCGAGAGGGTGAGAGGGTTAACGGTCGGCGCCGATAGGTGGGGCCGGGTTTGCGTGGTGAGAAGGGGAGTGGCTGACAGGCAGGGTTCGCATGTTAGTGAGAGGGCCGCGTGGAGAGTGGGTTGGGCCGGCCGGAGAGAGAGAAAGCGAGGTTGCGGCCCAATAGCATTTAAAATTGATTTCTAAATAAAATTAATTGTAGAAAATGATTTATAAATTATGGGCTAGTAGCAAAGATTGGAAAAATTTGTAAAAATTCCCAAAATTGTATCTTGGTCTTAGGAACATAATATAATTTTTTTAGACTATGGTTTGAATTATTTCTCTAGATTTGCATTTATTCAACCCATTTCAGCTTTATAGAAAATCAAATTAAATTATTTCCTAGAATATATTTTTTGAATAATAATTACCTTTTGGAAATTTTGGGGTATTACATCCAGTCTGACCGACGTGTGCCATGTCACCTCATCATGCCATTATCAGCAATAGCTGGTCTGACCAATGTGCCACCGTCGGTCTAACCGAACCCTTCGCATCGGAGACCACCTCGCGACGGAGACAACTTTGCAATGGAGGAAACTTCGCATCGAAGTCTCCCTGACCCTTTCGGCCACCCGTAGTGTGAAGGGAGGAATAACCTTAGTCCGATCGGCCAAAGGGTACCCTTCGGCGAGCACTTCGCAGCCTAGACTGAAGCCCCCTTCGGCCAACCCTTCACACCATCGGTCTGACCGACAGCAAAGAGTCGGTTCGACCGGACCCCTGGCTGGTGCGACCGTCCTTTAGGTTTCGGTCTAACCATCCTCGTTCTGACTACTTCAGTTTAATTAGGTTTTCATTATTTTTAGTTATTTTCCAACACTTCGGTTAATTGAATAATTTTAGATTAATATTATTTGATTGTATAGCGACTCCGTTATCCCTTTACCATAGTTTAAGGATTGTCAGAATGCGACATCAACGTATCACAATGTTTTTGGACCATCGAACCGGCCTAAGTGCGGGGGCACGTTTTCGTGTCAACACACCCTTAGCCTTTTCTTTCTTGTTCGACTGTGTTCAAAACCTAGCCCAACTTAATCGATGTAGCTAAGGTCTGTATAACGAAGGGAGCTTAGGCCACGTGCACGTTGTTTAGAGCCATTAGCGTTACGTTCGGCCAAGGGTTAGTATCAGTAGTCGGCCAAAGACAGCGCTCGTTAGAGCCCTCAAGCAAATGAGTGACCCTGACAATGACTACGCTAGAGCAGATCGTGGTTGCTTTAGTCAGAGTGATTGACTCATAGATGCCCGAGTGCCGAGCAGGCTTTGAACTCTGAGAGTTCAGATGAAGAGGAACACAACATCTCTTCGATCCGGCATTAGCCAAGCCAGAGCGGATCGTATCTATTCAGCTAAAGCGGTGGCGAATGTTAATCTCGGCAAAGGCTGAGTAAGAGCGAATCGTGACTTCAAAGGCAGAGCGGAGGCAATCGATAAATCACGTTGTAGTCCAGCTAGAGCGAATCGTGGCATCGAGGCTACAACGAATACATCTCGGCAAAGGCTGGGTCAGAGTGGATCATGACCGCGAAGCCAGAGCAGAGGCAGTTAGAAATCACATTGTAGCCAAGCCAAAGCTTATTGTGGCATTGAGGCTAGAACGGGTCAGAAGTTAAAATCCATGAATCTCAATATGTATGACACAAATGTCTTTATTATGAAATAATGTCAAAGACCTATCTCGCTCAGGGATAAAATCTCCCGAGGTGTCGATGTTCTAAGAGTTCACCAGTTTTTGGTCGTCTTCTCGCATCAAGCGATAAGATTCAGGGCACGTAGCCTCATCGATAATGAAGGGTCCTTCCTATGGAGCCAAGAGTTTGTGGGCCCTGACTGCTGATTGGACTCGATGTAGTACCAGGTCACCCACTCGGAAAGAGTGTTGGTGAATGTTCCGGTCATGACACCTGTGGAGGCCTTGCTGGTATCGGATGGTCTGCAGCAAAGCAACCAGTCAGGCTTCTTCCAAACTATCAATGTCTTTTTCTCGAGTACGTTCGACGGCGCCTTCAACCTACTGCAGTATCTTCGGGCTTATGTGTAGCATGTACACCAGGAGGATGGCCTCTGACCCATACACTAGGAAGAACGAGGTCTGGCCGGTGGCCCTGCTGGGCTCTATGCGGAGCCTCTAGAGAACAGCGGGAAATTCCTTCATCCAGCGGCCGCCATATTTGTGCATAGGATCGAACACTCTTGCTTTAAGCCCTTGCATAATCATTCCGTTGGTACGCTCGACCTATCCATTAGCTCGAGGGTGCGCAACTAAGTCCTACTTGACTTCAATGCACTGATCTTCGCAGAAGTCCCAAAAATCATCGGTCGTGAACTGAGTCTCAAGGTATGTAGTGATCTGACTCAGGACCCTGATCTAGTAGATTATGCTCTCAATGATCCGTTGGTGATCATGACGAACCGTCGACGACGAACGGTGTGCCCTCCAGATTGGCGAAGATGACGAAATCTATTGGGGTGTTGGAGAACCTCTACAAATGATCCTTGGAGAGTGTCTTCAGTGGAGTGGTCCGTCACGGCACCTGATTTGTCAGTGAAAAAGGTGTCGCCAACGGCATGAGAGAATCCTTCGCCCTTAATGGAGTGGAGGTGGGAACCAGTTAGTTCATGCAGTCACTGACGAAAGTCAAGCTTCCGAATGCGAAGATGGTTCCCTGAGGCACCTTGGTGTTGAACTTGCAGACGACGGCCATCGATCCGATCAGTGGGCCACAGAACTCCACCCCTACATGGTGTGGCAGCTGTCCTTGCATAGGAACGGCAAGCCTACTAGGGGTACACGTATTGTGATTTGTTGTTGGTAGGGGAGGAGTCGCGGCTATGGATTCGATTTTTACCCCAATAGAATGGGGCAGTATGCAGACCGAGATAATAAGGGACATACATGGGAGAGTTTTTAGATAGGTTCGAGCCTCCTAGAGGATAATAACCCTACTCTTGTTTGTGTATGGATGAATGGGGGGTGTCTGTATGGATCAATCCCTCAGTGCTAGTATCAGCGCTATGCTATGTGGTGTAACACTTGTTGTTGTTCGTATGTGCTAGCTTATGGTGCTGCTGCCGGGATGTGAGCGTGCCCCATGTTAGGGCCTCCCCTAATCCTTTTATATAACAAGGATTAGGAAGTTACAAGAATAATCAAGACATTGATAGCCAGCGGAAACAGCTGCATAACAACCAACATAACTACCTCTAAATGGCGCTAATGGTAACCATAGAGATGACAATATTGAGGGTAACCATCGGCGTTGATTGGAGATAACCATTGGGTGGATGGACCCAGTCCGACCATTGGCGTCTCACTACTCGGGCGCATTCTCCCCTGAGTGGGAAGCCTGGTGGTCGGGAAATCCTTCGTGGGCTGGCCTAGCTAGCAATAAGCGGCCCGAGTAAAACCACTCGATGGGGTACCCTGGATCATATCCTCGACATAAACAATCTATGTCCTTACCACATATCGGACATGTCAGCCTTCCATGATAATTTCAACCAGAAAAAATATTGAATGCCATAAAATCGTGGACCGACCACAGATATGCAACTCAAAGATTGAATTTTTTCTTTTGGTAATAGTCATATGCTTCAACTCATTTCCACAATTGTTTCAACTCTTCAATTAAAAACTTTAGCATTACATTGAGGCATGGTCTAGGATGCTCTAGACCAGGTATAATGAGACACAGGAACATAAATTCATATTTCATGCAAAGTGAAGGTGGAATGTTGTATGGAATAGAAAAGACAGGCCAACAAGAGTACAACGACGTGGTTACATTGAAAGGAGTGAATCCATCTGTTTCCAACCCGATGCGAACATTCCTCACATCCCTAGCGAAGTCTGCATCATAATCATCTAGAGCTTTCCTGCCTCACCATCAGATGGGTGCACCATCACTTGGTCATTCTCACGTACATCTTCCTTATGCCATCTCATATGTCTAGCGGTTTTCTTTGAGAGAAACAATCGTTTCACCCAAGGTGTAAGAGGCATATAACGAAGTTGATTATGAGCAACCTCTGTCATCACCTTTTCACCGTCTTCGTTTACGACCTCTACGGTCCTCAGTTTACCACATTTTAAGTATTGCATCTCATTCTTATGTTCTTTCCAAAAAAACATGTAGTTATCTTGACACACATCAATCTTATCATACTCCATACTGAGAGAAAAAAGCATTTTTTGATTGGTCATGTCTTTCGACATCTTATGGTTCATAGGAAAGACATCGCTAATTAGGTTCACGATCTCCTTGTAACAATTATTAGAGAATGCAAACTTTGACTTAATGGCCATAAGATGGGTCACGAAAGCGAGAATGCTTACTATGGTGTGCTCATGCAATGACTCTTTTGAAGCTCTAAGGATGTCGAAAAACTTTTGAACCTCTGGTGTTGGAGGATCCTCGGGTTTTGTTACAAACTCCGGTCGTATAGCATGAACCATCTCATCCATCCTATCTTTAGTCGTGCTATCATCTTATTCCACTACTAATATAGTTTTTTCATGAGTTGTCTCGCCATGGTGCACCCATACTTCATAACCTGGCAAAAAACCATACTTGCAAATGTACAGTGACAACATTCTCTTGTCTTGCCAAAGAGAATTTCTGCACTTCATGCATGAGCACCTCGTGCCACTTTCCTTTGTCAAAGAGAATGCACGGTTAATAAATTGTTCAGTGTTGATCATCTACTCTTTCGAGTGAGCTCCACTTTTATTCCAACCACTATACATCCATCGATGGTCTTCAGCCATTCTAGAGGCAAAACATTCATTCAATCGAGAATGTATCATAAGTACTAGATGTTTCTACATACCACAACCCTATGTCTATGGGAAAATATATGTCCTAAACCCACCCAAGAGTGATCGATGGAGCATGGATTTATGACAAGCCTACAGAGTCCAAACAAAATTTCAGCAGCATAACCCTGTTGTTCTCCAATTACACGCCTGATAATGGTGCAATGGTTAACAACAATGTGAAACCAAGGGTGGTTTCGGTCTGGATGATGAGTGATTGACAAGGATGAGCGGTTGAGCGATGGAGTGTTGGTTGAGTGCATCGAGGGGTTCGATGTAAAGTGGAGGAGTTTGTGCCGAGGGTTTCGGCAGTGTGTCGCGTTCTTGTTTTGGCTTGTCTTGGATGTGCAGGGTGGAGATGTTGACCGACTATCGACGGCGAGTGATCAAGGGTCAAGCAGGGAGCTCGATGCCGGAGGATCAGGGAGGCCGGGCAAAGTTGGAGAAGATCTCAAGAGTGCACGAAGAGACCGAGCAAGACTTGGACGGACGGTTGAAAGCGATGGCTTGGCGACCGGGTTTGTGGGATGGAGGCCAAGACAAGCATTCAGGCGGCTCGAGGGGATCGAGAGTGGAAGTGGCTTGCTGGCGCTCAGAGTCGCAAAGCGGTGTCACGAGTCGAAGGGTTGAGAGGCTTTGTTGGTTTTTGCTGAAAACCGTCGCATATCTAGTTTTGTTACTTTTAATAGTTTGGAGTCTTTTTACTTTGAGTCAATGTGTAATAAAAAGTTGTGAGTCTAGAGTAATTGTACTCCTTTGGTATATTCTTCAGAATTTCCTAATTCTGAAAATATATTACAAGGAATAAGACTTTTGTGTAATTTTCAATTCTAGAGGGCTCCTTTTAGAAAATAACCCCCATGGTTGGCCTATAAATATGGGACCATATCCATGGGTAGGTAGAGATTTTTTTGGTTGTTCTTTTAGCTGAACCATACAAACTCTGAACAAATTTTTAATTAGCTTTTCTAGAGAAGAATCACTGTTTCAGGTATGAGTTCCTGTTGAAAATTCGAAAAGGAACAGTGCTGGGTGCACGAGGTAAATTCTGTCTAGATTCATTTTTGAGAGCGATTTTCTGGTGATTTCTGTGCAGAACTTGTTGTTGAAGTCTATACAACATTTGTCGTGGATGTTTTGAATAATCCATTTTTGAAAGTTGCAAATGATTTCTGTGATTCCTTCTTAATTCTTTTGCTGATCAAACAAGGCATCACAGTTCTGGAATTTAACTCTAGCTGAAATGGTTGTGTTTGTGTAGCCCTCTACATGTTTGGTGAATTGTTGCTTCAACTTTTCATCAGCATCTTGGCTGATTATTGGATTGTTTCTTGAGTAATATCACGGTTGAAGGGATTAAAAGGTATTCCATAACCCTTTTTGCAGAAATTGATAATTAATCCTTTCTACCATTTTTTATGTTCCTGCAGAGAGTTCTGATACCAGATTAGTTTTCTTGTGTGATCACTTTTGAATACGATTTTTGAGCAGTTTTTGTGCTGATTTTGGATCCGAGTTCTTCATAGCTTTTGATGTTCAAGTTTCCAGAGTTCCATTTGTGAAGTTCTCAAAAGTTTTTGATCACTTATGCATGAATTTTTCTGCCCAACAAAGTACCTAAATGATTCTGAACACTTGTAATTTCTGCTGAGTAGTGTTCTGTTTTCAGTCTGGATTCAATCTTTGAGGAAATGTTTTATCTATTTTGGTATTGTTTTTGGATCCAAGTTCTTCATAGCCTTTGAAGATCAAGTTTCTATGGTTCCATTTTGGGAATTTTCAAGAGTTATTGACCACTGCTACATATATTTTTCTGTCCAACAAAGTGCTTAACTGATTCTGAAAACTTAGATTTCAGCCGAATACAGTTCTCCGTTTTCAGTCTGGATTCAATTTTTGAGGCGATTTTTGATCTGTTTTGGTACTTCTTTTGGACCTGAGTTCTACATAACTTTTGTTGTCCAAGTTGCAAGGGTTCCATGTTTGAAATTTGCAAAAGGTTTTGACCACTGCTAAATATATTTTTCTATCCAACAATATGCTTAACTGATTTTGAAAATTGAGATTTCAGTTGAGAATTTTGGAACATAAATTTCTGCAATATCTGGAAGTTGTACCACTGCTGGTAGACTCAAGTGATTTTCTTCAGTGTATTTTCGAAGACTCCCAATAGATTTTTTCTGTATTTGATTACCTCTCTACTGGGTTTCTGTTGATATAACTGATTAAGAATTGTATAGTATTTTCAATCCTCATGCACATGAATTATTTATGGATGATTACTTTGTGAGTGATTAAATTGCTTCATGCACTTTTCATTGGTTCTGGTCTCTAAAGACAGGATCAATTAAGTCGTGGGAGTAGTTAAAGAAGAAATTCAGGAGGAACTTCTAAAGGACCTTCGTAGCCCCGATGTCTAATGGAAGCCTTTTTTAGGTGAAACAGCATGCGAGAGAAACTCTACGAGAATACTTCGCGCGCTTCTCTCACACCAAGTCCCAGATCAAGGGGTTGTCCACGTCATCTGTTGTGGATGTGGCGCGCGAAGGTGTAATGAATCCCGGTCTCCTCAGCAAACTTCACCGGAAGTCGGTGTCTTTAGTGGCATAGTTGATGGCATACTTCGAGCAGTATGCAAAATCAGAAGAAGGGTGTCTTCGGAGGACTGCTTCATCCGTACCAACCCTTCCCCAAGAAGTCAAGATGGAGCCAAGGACTTCAAGCCCACCGCAGGCCCCCTTCGATAATCATTCTCACGATCAGAGAAGAGGAAGGAAGCACCCTCGCTCCGAAGTATTGAATATTCCCCCTCCACTCCAAAGATGCCTTCCAACTATCAACAGGCTCAGGGCAATAAAGCTAGTGGCTCGAACTAGAGAAGTCACCTGGCCAATGCCAGACTTTCTTTTGTTGTGTGCATGGCGAAAACAGAAAACATGCCACCAAGGATTGCAAGTCCATACTGACTCTCCGGAGTGAGTATCTTGGGAGCAGCTAGGGTCGAAGCACTACAGACCGAGCCCTTATGGTAGCATGGCTGGAGCCCGTGCAAGCCGTCGGACGTGCGGGCAACCTCAAAACCCCTATGCAACCACCAGTGGCCAACATTTTGCCACCACCGAAGCAAGAAGAACTTCAAGATCGTGGAAAGCGAGTGGTCCTACCCATCTCTGGAGGGGGGACACTCGGCAGTATGTGGAAGCGTCAACGGAGAGATTACGTTCATGAAGTAGGACATATAGGGACTTCAAACTCAGCTACATAAATGCCCAAGTGGTCCCATGTACCTATATCATTCTCTGCCAATGATGCTGAGAAACCAAAGGTTGGTTTCGGAGTCTGTGATGAGTGATTGACAGGTTTTATCCTCTGGTTTTGAAGGGGTACCTCCGAAGGGGTTCGGAGGTTGTTTCACCGAAGGGTTCAGTGGGTTCGGTTGTTGAGGCTGTTGTAGCGGAGTGTGACTGCCGGAGGGGTCCGACAGTACATGATGATTTGGTTGTACCGAAGGGTTCGGTACTTTGGGTGGTACACCAGAGTGTGTACCGGAGATTGTTTACTTGGAGAGGTCTCTGGGTACTAGATACACTTGTTTGTTTTTCGTGGTGCACAGGTGACTTCAGAGGCAACAGACGATTCACAGCAAGTGAACCTGGGTCAAGTGGGAGGCTTAATGTCAGGCGAGCGGGGAGCTCGGTCACGAAGGCTACGTGGGGTCGAGGTCGGTCCTCGGGTCAAGGTGCGCCAGGCGAAGGCAGAGAGTGTGGAGCGGTGGCTCTAGCTGAAGGTACCCCGAGACAAAGTCCTCGGAGGCGAGGCACATCGAAGGATACTCTGAATGGAGTGACTTCGGAGTATGGCGGTAAAACGCATTCTCAGGTATCTCAAGCATACCCTCGAATTTGGCATTTGGTATTCTGCGTCTTCATCTTTGTGCCTTCGAGGTTATTCCGATGTGGATTTTGTTGGGTGTAGGATTGATAGGAAAAGTACCTCTGGTACTTGTCATTTTCTGGGTACTTCGCTGGTTTGCTGGTCCTCCCGCAAACAGTCTAGTGTTGCACAATCGACGGCTGAGGCCGAATATGTTGCTGTAGCTAGCTGTTGCTCTCAGATTTTATGGATGGTTTCCACTTTGTGGGATTTTGGTTTAGATTATAAGAGTGTTCCACTTTTCTGTGATAACACTAGTGCTATTTGTATTGCAAACAACCCAGTTTAGCATTCCAGAACCAAACACATTGATGTGCGATATCATTTTCTCAGAGATCATAATGAGAAGAGTGATATTGAACTTCAATATGTTGATACCCAACACCAGCTAGCCGATATCTTCACAAAACCCCTCGATGCTTCGCGTTTTACCTACTTACGTGGGGAACTTGGTGTTTGTCACCCTTACGGCATTCTATGAGGGGGAGCACATTTTCAATGATATGCATATGCTCCTTGTGTGTGAAATTGCATTTACATGTTTTGCATGGATATGCCTTGTTTTAATTCATGTAATCATGACAGCTCAGCTCTATTTAATATGTCTGATTCATTTTGTGCATGATTTCCTTTTCAAAATCAAATCATGCCCACTGCTTAGTCTTGAATCTAGCATGGTTAGCCATGACTACTTTAGCTATCCCTTATCTGCTTGATAGCAAGAATCTTTTTCTCTGGATGCAAAAATTGTGACTTGAAAAATCATACTGCTTACTCATGGATATTCTTTAACAAGTGCCAAAATCCAAAATCCATGTTTTAGTTGCTAAAAATGAAAAGATCCAGGTGGGTTTGTTTGTCGCACTACTTTATTCTAGACTGCTTACTATTGCACATTGGTATGAACTGGGATAATTTAGTGTATGCCAAAATCACAGCTTTAAGTTTCTGATGGCTTTCTTGCCTAAGGTTTGGCTTGATTGGAAAGTATATGGTAGACAAACAAATAACACCTGGCATTATGAAAAGAATAGCAAGTAAAAAATCCATTGTCAATCAAGGTTGCTTTCAATGCTCTCTTTCAGCGAGACTTGTCTATCTAGAGTAGCAATTGACTAGCTTTGCGCAACCCTTGCCTTTCCTTGTCTAGTTAACTTGATTGAGTGGTGATACTTTTATTTCAAAATGATGAAATCACATGCTGTCATCATGTTTTTTAGATCATGTTAAATTGAGCTGAGCACATGAACATTGCCGTTAAGTTTGGCATATTTTTTCTTTATATTTCTTTGCACTTCTTCCCATTTCGAAGCTTTGCATCTTTTAAATGCTCCTTGATGCTTGCATTGCCAAAGGGGGAGAAAATTTTGAGTTCTCTGCAGTAAGGGGGAAAATAACTCAGGGGGAGTTTTTATCGTGCAAAGAGAAAGATGTGCCGAAGGGGCTTTCACTCGTTTGAAAAGGGGAAGAGAAATTATTTTGTCAAGTGACATGATTTGGCTCTTTTTGAGTTTTTATGGTCACTTGTGTGCTGAAATTTTTCAAATTTTCTTGAACTTGAATTTGGTTGTCAATGCACTCATCAAGGGGGAGATTGAGAAACCAAAGGTTGGTTTCGGAGTCTGTGATGAGTGATTGAAAGGTTTTATACTCTGGTTTCAAAGGGGTACCTCCGAAGGGGTTTGGAGGTTGTTTCACCAAAGGGTTCGGTGGGTTCGGTTGTTGCGGCTGCTGTAGCGGAGTGTGACTGTCAAAGGGGTCCGACAGTACACAATGATTTGGTTGTACCGAAGGGTTCGGTACTTTGGATGGTACACCGGAGTGTGTACTGGAGATTATTTACCTGGAGAGGTCTTCGGGGTACTAGATACACTTGTCTATTTGTCGTGGTGCGCAGGTGACTTCGAAGGCAACGGATGGTTCGCAACGAGTGAACCTGGGTCAAGTGGGACGCTTAATGCCAGGCGAGCAGGGAGCTCAGTCACGAAGGCTGTGTGGGGTCGAGGTCAGTCCTCGGGTCAAGGTGTGCCAGGCGAAGGCAGAGAGTGCGGAGAGGTGGCTCCGGCTGAAGGTACCCCGAGACAAAGTCCTCGGAGGCGAGGCACTTCGAAGGATACTCTGAATGGAGTGACTTTGGAGTATGGCGGACAAAATCCTCAGCAATGAGGCAAGGTGTTTGAAGTGTACTCCGGATGGAGGCACTCGAAGATTCACTCGACGGAGGTCTCAGAAGTCGAGGTGCATCGAAGGCTTGGTCCGGGTGAGGTTCGTCGAGGAGTGTGCTCGGGGAGAGACACTGCGACAAAGTGCTCACGGAATGCTTCATGTGGGAGCCTTGGACGAAGGAGGGACTTCGAAGGGTGGTACTCCGAAGGTGGGGCTTCCAAGTGTGGCTTACTTGAGGTACTTCGGCCATGCATGGGTTCGATACACGGACTGATGGAGTTCAAGCTGGGAGTAGCTGCGAAGCCGTGGTGGTCCACTACGAAGGTGATGGTGCGAAGGCTAAAGGGCTTTGACGACTTCGGTTCAAAACCGTCACTGTATCGAAGGCTGACTTCGGTGAAGCAAAGGCCATCTGGCTCAAGGCTTCTCACCGAAGCTACCGCACCCTTCGCGTGTGAAGGGGGGCTTCAGAAGACTCCAAAACTGCTAAGGCTGATCGTGTCTGCTCTTCTAAAGCTGACACCGTCTCATCTGTGAAGACTGACAAAAGAAGCCTCCAAATAAAGTAGACTACCATCTGTATCCCCTGTTCTGATGAGACAAAATCAGTGTAAACCCTAGGGGTAAAGTAGTCTATTCACCGGGCTGAATAGTGCCTATAAATAGTGAAGGCTGGCTAGGACTGAGTAACACTTTGAGCAGCCATTTTCAAAACTTTAGAGCTAGCCGCCACTTCTGTATTCAGTCTGTGAGTTCATTTTGTGTTCCCTGTTGAAGAAATGAAACTTTGATTCTGTTTTCATTTTCTACTTTTTTGTGTTCCCTATTCAAGAAATGAAACTTTGATTATGTTTTCATTTTTTGCTTGAAC
This sequence comes from Zizania palustris, assembly GCA_019279435.1. Lineage (NCBI taxonomy): Eukaryota > Viridiplantae > Streptophyta > Magnoliopsida > Poales > Poaceae > Zizania > Zizania palustris. The sequence continues at coordinate 18,198,028 of JAAALK010000081.1, forward strand.
TTGTATGCCTGTCTTGCACTGCATGTTTTGATTTCGTTGTGCTCCACTTCTTCCTAGTTTGAGTTTGTGCACGAAAGTGTGTTTGGAGAAGTGTGTGTGAGTGTTCAGTATGTGCAAAGTGTGTTTTTCAGTGAGAGTTCTCTCTGTGTAAACTAAAGACTAGTCCTCTCTATTTACTAGCGAAGCACTGTGTGTGGCTAGATCAAAGTCCGGTTCTTCTCGTGTTGAAGTCCTTAGCGCAGTGTGCTCTGTGTGAGTTCAGACCTTCGAAATACGAAGCCTAGTACTAGTTGCTAGTGCAGAGTATCTGATCGAAGTCCTCAGAGGGAAGTCATCTCTTGCGAAGGGTGAAGTGTAAAGTCTACTCGAAGGCAACCAGTGTGCGGAGCTTGCACTGACTTAGCAGAGTTGAGTTTTTGGTGTTATGGGTGGAGCGAAGACTTCTTGACTTCGAATTTTTTTCTCCTCGCGAAGCCTGGTTTCAGAGCTGTGAAATACCTTCGAACCAGACCTCCGAAGGGTGTGTTCAAAGCCTGTTCCACAGGAGACTGCTTTAAAACAGAAGGCTATCTTTGGCCTGAAATTTTAAAAGCTCCCATTCACCCCTCTTTGGTCGTCGTTTTCGGTCCAACAGATGCTGCAAGGGTGAAGTTCCCCTATGATGACCCCCTCGTCATTTTAGCTAACGTGGCAGGGGTGGAAGTCCGAAGGGTACTGGTCGACGGTGGAAGCTCCGCTGACATACTCTTCATCCAAGCCTTCGATAAAATGTGCATTCCCCGAAGGCATCTACTTCCAGCAGCTCGCCCACTCCAAGGCTTCGCAGGCCCTCCTCTCTATGCTCTTGGTCAAATAGGCCTCAAGGTTGCTTTCGGTGAGGGGCCCCTAGCCAAAGTCGAAGAGGTCATCTTCGACGTTTGTCGACGCCCCGTACGCCTACAACGCAATATTCAGAAGAGGGATGCTGAATCAATTTGGAGCCGTGGCGCACCACAATTATTTGTGCCTCAAAATGCCCACACAAGGAGGAGTCCTTACGATCCTCGGAGATCAAGCTGCGGCTTGGAGAGCAGAATACGTCCATGGCCCACCTCTCGATCCTCAGCAGGTAAACAGTGTGCAAGAGCACTCGGAGGAGGCTTCGGGGTCCTAGGACCCTCCGAAGTACACTTCCCTCAAGCCAAGACTAGAAGGTGATATAGTCATGAGGATCATTGTCAAATAAGGTGAGAAACCAAGGGTTGGTTTCGGAGTCTGTGGTGAGTGATTGACAGATTTTATCCTCTGATTCGGAGGTTGGTTCTCCGAAGGGGTTCAGAGGTTGTTTCACCGAAGGGTTCGGGGCTCTGGTTGCTGCAGCTGTTGCAGCGGAGTGTGCCTGTCGGAGGGGTCCGATAGTACACGATGAATGGGTTGTACCGAAGGGTTTGGTATTTTGGGTGTACACCGGAGTGTGTATTGGAAGTTGCTTACCTGGACAGGTCTCCGGGGTACTGGATACACTTGTTTGTTTGTCTGTGGTGTGCAGGTCACTTCGGAGGCGACGGACGGTTCGTAGCAAGTGAACCTGGGTCAAGCGGGAGGCTTGATGCCAGGGGAGCAGGGAGCTCCATCACGAAGGCTGTGAAGGGGTGGAGGTCGGACCTCGGGTCGAGGTGCGCCAGGAGAAGGCAGTAAGTGCGGAGTGTGACTCCGGGTGAAGGTACTCTGAGATGAAGTCCTCGGAGGCAAGGCACTTCGAAGGGTACTCCGAATGGAGTGACTTCGAAGTATGGTGGACTAAGTCCTCAGCAATGAGGCAAGGTGTTCGAAGTGTGCTCCAGAGGGAGACACTCGAAGGTATACCCGACGAAGGTCTCAGAAGTCGAGATGCATCGAAGGCATGGTCCGGGTGAGAATTGTCGAGGAGTGTGCTCGGGGAGAGACACTACGACGAAGTGCTCATGGAATGCTTCATGCGGAGGCCTTGGACGAAGGAGGGACTTCGAAGGGTGGTACTCCGAAGGTGGGGCTTCGGAGTGAAGCAGGCTTCGGAGCGAGGCTGGCTCCGGAGCGAGGCTGGCTCCGGAGTGAGGCTGACTTGAGGTACTTCAACCATGCATGGTTTCGGTACACGGACTGACGGAGTTCGAGCTGGGAGAAGCTGTGAAGCCGTGGTGGTCCACTCCAAAGGTGTTGGTGCGAAGGCCCAAGGGCTTTAACGTCTTCGGCTCAAAACTGTCACTGTATCGAAGGCTGACTTCGGTGAAGCGAAGGCCGTCAGGCTCAAGGCTTCTCACCGAAGCTACCACACCCCTCGTGTGCGAAGGGGGGCTTCAGAAGGGTCCAAAACTGCAAAGGTTGACAGCGTCTGCTCTGCAAAAGCTGGTGTTGTCCCCTCTGGGAAGCTGACAAAAGAAGCCTCCAAATAAAGTAGACTACCAGTTGTACCCCCAGTTCTGATGAGACAAAAACAGTGTAAACCCTAGGGGTAAAGTAGTCTATTCACAAGGCTGAATAGTGCCTATAAATAGTGGAGGCTGGCTAGGTCACATCAACACTTTGAGCAGCCATTGTAGAACTCCTGTGCTAGCTGCCACACTCTTGTATTCATCCTGTGAGTTCACTTTGTGTTCCCTGTTCAAGCAATGAAGCTTTGATTCTGTTTTCTTTTACTGCTTGAACTTGTATGCATACTTCTCTGCATGCTTTGATTTCTTTGTGCACCATCTTCTTGTGAGTTTTTCTAGAGAGGTGTGTGAGAAGTCTGTCTGGGTGAAGTGTGTTTTTAGTGTCTGTTCGCTCTATGTAAACTGGAGGCTAGGCCTCTCTGATTACTAGCGAAGCACTGTCTCTGTGCTGAATCGAAGCCCATTTTCTTCCCTTGTCGAAGTCCTCGGCGAAGTCTGTTCAGTGTGCGTTTAGACCTTCGAAGTACGAAGCCTAGCACCAGTTGTTGTCGCTGAGTATTTGGTCGAAGTCCACAGAGGGAAGTCTGCTCTTGCGAAGGGTGTAGTGCGAAGCCTACTCGAAGGCTCCCAGTGTGTGGATCCTGCACTGCCTTAGAAGAATAGATCGAAGTCCTCAGAGGGAAGTCCGCTCTTGCGAAGGGTGAAGTGCGAAGCCTGCTCGGAGCACCCTGTGTGCGGAGCCTGCACTGACTTAGCAGAGCTGAATTTTCGGGGTTGTGGGTAGAGCGAAGTCTTCTTGGCTTCGAACTTTTGCTCCTTGCGAAGCCTGATTTCGGAGTTGTGAAATACCTCCGAACCAGAACTTCGAAAGGTGTGTTCGAAGCCTGTTCCGCAGAAGACAGAATTAAAACAGAAGGCTATTTTTAGTCTAAAATTTTAAAAGCTCGCATTCACCCCCCCCCCCCTCTGGTCACCATTTCCGGTCCAACAGAAGGCAAGGAATATCCCATTAAGTTTGGCAAGGAGTTGCCTTCGGGCATTACCACTTCGTTAGAAGAAGTGGTTCGTGAAAATCTAGATGTCTTCGCCTAGTCGGACAAGATATCCCCGGAGTTGACCGGAGTATTATCGAGCATAGCTTGCTTGTTAACCATAAGTTTCGTCCTGTTCGCGAGGGGCTCCACAAGATGTCAACTGAAAGAGCAGACCTTTCTAAAGTGGAGGTAGAAAAGTTGCTAAGAGTCGAGATCATAAGGGAGGTGGCCCACATGGAGTGGTTGGCTAACACTGTCTTCGTCAAGAAAAAGGGTGCCGGCAAATAGCGCATGTGCATTGACTTCACATCTCTGAATAAAGCATGCCCACGAGACCCCTACCCCATGCCTCGCATTGATCAGCTTATTGACTCTACGGCTAGTTCCGAGCTCCTGAGTTTCCTTGATGCATACTCCGGTTACCATCAAATCTGGCTGAAATGCGAAGATGAAGCCAAGACAAGCTTTATAACCCATTTCGGAGTATTCTGTTACATGTGAATTCCCTTTGGCTTGAGAAATGCCAGGGCAACTTTTTCACGTCTTATTGCTAAATCTCTAGGTCACCAGATAGGCCGAAATGTCGAAGACTATATGGATGACATTGTAATAAATAGTACTTTAAAGCACCAACATTGTCTAGACTTAGCAAAAACTTTTGAGAGCCTCTGAGCATGTGGAGTTCGCCTCAACCCCGAAAAATGTATTTTCAGAGCTCAAGCAGGAAAGTTGCTAGGGTACTTAGTTTCGAGCAGAGGAATCGAAGCTAGCCCGACGCAGATAAGTGCACTACAAAGGATGGCTCCACCTGAAAATTTGAAGCAAGTCCAGAAGCTGGTTGGATGCCTCGCAGCTCTCAACAGATTCCTGGCCAGATCAGTGGAGCAAATCCTCCCAATTTTAAAAGCCTTAAAAGGGTCCAAAAGTTTCAATTGGATGCCGGAGAACCAGAAAAGCTTCGACGAAATCAAGGACTACCTTGGGAATTTATCAATGCTTACTATGTCCCTTGTAGAGGAAACTCTCCTCCTATATCTTGCAGCAACAGCCTCCACAGTCAGCGCAGTGCTTGTTAGAGAGACAGAGCTCAATGGAAAACTGGTGCAGAACCCAGTATACTTCGGTTCAGAAGCCTTGTCCGAAGTAAAAACACGGTACTCGGAGCTTGAGAAATTCGCGTATGCTTTGGTAATGGCCTCGCGGAAGCTAAGGCATTACTTTTTAGCACACAATGTAATTGTCCCTACATCGTATCCCCTTGGCGATATGCTCCGGAGCAAAGACTCCATAGGGAGAATTGGAAAATGGGCTGTCGAGCTAGCCCCCTTTGGCATTTCCTTCACCGCGAGAACAGCCATTAAGTCTCAAGTTGTGGCTGACTTTATTGTAGAATGGAATCCATCCTCAATTTGGGCTTTGGAAGAATCATGCGAAGGAGTGTGGACGGTATACTCCGACAGAGCATTTCAAGCATCTAGAGCTGGTGCCAGAGCCATGATAATTTCACCCTCAGGGTAGAAAGCAATGTACTCTGCTAGGCTCAACTTTAAGTCCACTAACAATATTGCAGAGTACGAAGGAATCCTACTTGGCCTCCGTAAAGCACGCGTACTTGGCACCACTCGGGTTGTAATCAAAACAGATTCTCAGGTCATTGCAGGGCATGTTGACAAAAGCTTCCAAGCTTGGCATACACATCTTGTGAAGTACTTAGAATAAATCCGCAAGACGGAGGCATTATTCAAAGGAATTTCCATCCGGAGCATCCCTCGAGCAGATAATCAGCTTGCGGACATCCTGGCAAAGGCTGCTGCCAGAGCATTGGATGTCCCAGAAGTGGCTTTTTATGAAGATATTTCCAACCCTTCAGTGGCTCAGCCACCCTCCGCAAAAGTATTTTGCATACCAATCACTGATTGGCGGAGCCCAATATTAGACTTTTTGCAAAACAAATCAAGTCCCCTCGAAGGCCCAGAATTGCAAAGGTTACAGTCAAGGGTCCGGAATTATAAGCTTGTCAACGGAGTGCTATATAAATTCGGAATTTGTTCTCCTATACTCCGATGCATCTCGCAACCCGAAGGCCAAGATATACTTCGGGAGATCCATGAAGGCTTGTGTGGTAGCCACTTAGCCCCTCGGGCTTTAGTAGGCAAAACACTTCACCAGGGACTTTATTGGCCAACAATTGTAGCAGATGCAGAATTATTGGTTCGAACCTATCAAGGGTGCCAATTGATGGGAAGACAAAGCCATCGTCCCCCAACACCCCTTCAAGTCATTGCTCTGGTATGGCCAATGGCACGATGGGGAATGGATCTCATCGACCCCTTCCCAATTTGATGCCAAACCTTTTAGAGAATTATGCGAAGGGCTGGGCATTAAAATGTGCTTTGTAGTCGTCCATCATCCTCAATCCAATGGAGCTGTGGAGCGGGCCAATGAAAATATTATGTCCGGCTTAAATCGGAGGATTGTAGGGTTGGCAAAGGGGTTGTGGACCGAAGAGCTTCGTAAGATTTTATGGTCCATTCGGACCACTCAAGCTAGGTCTACAGGTTTTACCCCATTCAAGCTGTTGTTCGGAGACGAGGCCATGACTCCAATGGAGTTTAAAGGTGGATCCCTCCGCACAATGAAACCAGAAGCTAAAGATGAAAGGAACACTTCGCTTGACTTATCTGAAGAAACGAGGCTTCGAGCTGTCACCAATTTGATAAAGTATCAAGACCAAACGAAAGCATGGTATGACCCGAAGGTTAAAGTTAATGAACTTAGGCTGGGTCATTTGGTACTGTGAAGTTTAATTGCTCTGGGGAAATTAGGAAACAAATGGGAAGGACCATATATTATCCTACATTCAGGACGCCCCGGATCTTTTAAATTAGCAAATTTAGAAGGGGAAGAATTAAAGCATGCATGGCATGTGGAGCACCTTAAACATTATTACGCTTAGGGGCTCCTTGTAACGAATTATAAAGTACCTTTCTGAGTGAATAAAATCTTGTGGTTCGAATTATGCTTACCCCTCAATATTCCCTACCCCTAGTGGACGCATCAGGGGAACGGAGATGCTTGCGGAGGTTAGCATCTTTCATCAGAACCCAATAAACGGCCTTCGAACCACTGGTTTGGAGCTTCCGTAAAAGAGCCGAAGGTGGCCAAAACCTACGGATTCTGAGCCACCGGCTTGATAGCTTCCGTAGAAGAGTCTAAGGACTGTAAAATAACTAAGTTCGAACCACTGGTTCGGAGCATTCGTAAAAGAGCCGAAGGTGACCAAAACCTACGGATTCTGAGCCACCGGCTTGATAGCATCCATAGAAGAGTCTAAGGACTATAAACAAATAGATTTCGATCCTCCGGTTTCGAAGCATCTAAAAAAATCCGAAGGTGGCCAAAACCTACGGATTCCGAGCCACCAGCTTGATAGCATTCGTAGAAGAGTCTAAGGACTATAAACAAACATATTCTGATCCTCCGGGTTTGAAGCATCTGAAAAAGAGTTGAAGGTGACCATATTATGAGGTTTCAAGGCCCCAGCCAAATGAACCCCATCAAGAGTCCTAAGTGACCAATTTCGGATCTCTAATTTATAAGTTAGAAGCCCCTTGTGAAGTCTATAGTGACTATCTTTTCAGGCATTGAACCATTAGTTCGATGTGTCACCTACTCTACCTCTATTAGGTAAGATATTAGGATACGAACATACAATTCGAAGAACTCTATGAAAAAGTTGAGTTAGTGGTTATCAAGTACTATTTGCGAAGCCTCGGCTTTAATATGCCGGGCATTGTGCACGACCGGCCCTATTGCATTGCATAAGGCCCCTCACCCACAAAGAGGGGCAGGGGAATAAGGCACATTTAAACGATGCTTCTCAAACAAATTATATTTCTTAGTTAAATCACATTACAAAACATCATAATCATGAAAAATTAGTATCTAAGCCTAAGTAGAAACAAAGGCCTCTCTGACCCTTATAGCTACCTCCGGGACCAGCTCGGTCTTCGGAGCCTGGAGTTCTTAAAAACTTCCTTTTGGTTTGAGTTTGATTGCCCTTTTGCGAAGCTTTCCAGACTCTCTACTCTTCCTGAATGTTGGGGGAATAAGTTTCCCTTGAACAGGGGCCAAATGATGTCAGCCTCCGATAGCCTTCAGCCAAGAGCCCAACACTATCGAAGCCTGTTCATTCCTGAAGAAGCTGATTCCAAGTCTCAAGGAGCACTTCGAAGCCCTCTGGAGCGAAGCCCCCGAACCCCTTCGAAGCCCTCCGGAGCGAAGCCCTCAAGATCCCTTAAAGTTTGCCAGAAGCTAGGTCTCAGGCTAACTTCGGAGTTAGCCTCCGGGCTCTGTTCGGAGTTAGCCTTCGAGCCTTGTTCGGAGTTAACCTTCGGGCTCTGTTCGGAGTTAACCTTCGAGCTCCCTTCGGAGCTCATCAGAACCAGTCTCCGGACCCTCTCTAGCCAATTCAAAGCTAAGTCTCCGAGACCCCAGTTCGGAGCCTAGTTCGGAGTATACTTCGAAGCCTACTTGGGAGTGTACTTCGAAGCCTTCCCTGCGGCCTTCGCCTGAAGAGCTTCGGCCCCTACTCTGAACCCAGAAGATATTTGTACCTCGCTACAGTATAGAAGCCATACCAGGGGCCCCTCTGCCCCTAGTATGTCATTTAGCTGGTCAAGAAGTGGCGTTGTCTGACACGTCTGTAAGCTGTAAAGCACGTTTGTATAATAGCTATCTGCTTTTCCCCTTTTTGCCCCTATGAGCCTAGGGCTTATAGATGGCATTTTAGTCTTTTCCTTTGGCCTACGTGCCTATAAAAGCAGGGCCAAGCCCTTGTAATAGGGGAGCTTCTTCAGGGCAATGAAACTGTGGAGTTCACTACACCACACCAATGCATACCATGCCAAATCCACAACAAACTGGACGTAGGGCTATTATCCCTTAGGGGAGGTCCGAACCAGTATAAATCCTTTCTCCCTCTGAGAGAACCCTTCGAGGTTCATTTTACATACCATATATACACATACAAAACCTGTGTTGTAGCTAACACAATTGCTACAACAGTTGGCACCGTCCGTGGGGACCTTAGTCCTAAAAGCTAAGTTCTATGCCACTGTCTGCAACTCGAAGTACGCTTGAGGGGGGAGCTTCGAAGCTTTCTTGCTTCGCGCACCCTTCAGCAAGGGGCTTCGAGTGCAGTTCGAAGGTCATCTTCGCCTTCCTCCATCCTTCGCGTTTCGGAGCTCACTCTCCGGCAAGGGGCTCCGCTTCACGTTTCGAAGGCTGTCAAAGCCCTAGGGGCTACGAGGTATGTACAGTTCGAAGTACCACTTCGATGTACAATTTTACAATCACATTAGTATAAAATCGAAGCCCTGCTTCGCTCAAAATCGAAGCTTTGCTTCGCCTTAAAGCCGAAGCCCTGCTTCGCCTTTAATGCAAACTTTTGCTCCATCTTATTGAAAAATTGAAGCCTCGCTTCGCGTTTTAAAACCGAAGCTATGTTTCGCATTTCGAAATTGAAGCCTTGTTTCCTTTCAAAAATTCGAAGCCTTGCTTCGCCTTATCAAAAACCCAAAGCTTTGCTTCGCTTTACAAAATCCGGAGTACCCCTCCGAAGGCTACACAGTGCCTCCGGGCCCGTAGCAGTGGGCTAGAAGGACTCCGGGCCACCGGCCCGATGCATCCAAGGACACCAGGTCATCGACCTGATGCGTCCGGGATACGAGGGCCACCGGCTCAACGTATCCCAGAATACTGAGATCTGTTCTCAGTATTCAGAGTCGAAGGAGGCTCAACTATCACAGGTTCGGTGAATCCACACCAAATATCCTTTTCACTACAGGATCAAGCTCAAGAAGCCTTGCTTCGCTATCCGAACACGCATAGAGGCCTCGCTTCGCGTGACGTGATCTAATCTAAAAATTAAGCATCTCGAAGTCATGCTTCGCTTAAAATCTAAGTGCGTTTCGGAGCCATTATCACGCACAACATCCAAATCCAAGCATGTCGAAGCATGCTTCGCTTAAATTGGCTACGCTGAAGCCTTGCTTCGCTCCAAATTAACGCGTTTGAAGCCCGAAAGAGGCCTTTGCCCGATGTGTTATAAGCATCTGGAGCCGCCAAAAAGCGCACCCCTTCGCATTTTTTGTTGCCCGCACCAGCAACGACTAAGTCCCTAGCTGCCACGAGCAAGGGGGAAGCATGTATGCGAAGTGTGCGAATGTAATACGCAGTACGAGCATGACAAGCTAAAAAACATTCAAAGCCATCAAATAATGCGAAGCATGCAGACGAAGTATGCAAATACAACAAATTCCATTCATTGAATGATAATTGAGAAGTATGTTACAAATATACTTCGAAAACAAAACTACGAGTAGTCTGTATCTAAGCCTAAGAAAAAGCGAGTTCGAGGTCCCAACCCTCGCTTGCCTTTCTTTCGGCCAGGGCCCCCTCAGCTGGACGAAGCCTCGTCGGAGCCTGCTCTCCCACGTCCGGTTCGTCCAAGCCCCAAAGCCCGCAGACCTCGTATTCCACTTTGTAGGTCGCTCCAAGTCTGCGAGGCATGCGGTGCCGGGTCGAAGGCAGAGAAGTCTAAAGCTTCATCGCCTGCCAAGACCATTCGCGGAGGCAAGGATGAAGAACTCCGAAGGGACTCTGTCTTCACAATGCCCAGTAGATCCTAGACTACTTCGGGGATGTTTTCGCCGTTGGGCCCCCTCGGGAGTTTAAACCGAGGAGGGCCTTCGGACCTAGCTACCTCGAGGACCGCCCACAATTGGTGAAGTTCTTCAGAGTCCTCAAGTACTTCGAAGTTAATATTCGGAGACTGATCCTGGGCAGGTATAAATCAGCCCCGCATTCATATTAATAAACTGATAAGTTTTTACAAGCCTACAGCTAATAATTACAAGGAGCCTAAGGAGTTCTACACCTTCGGAGGCGGAGGTGCCGATGTCGAAGGCTGAGCTGGCGAAGCATGCGCCCTGGCTCGGTGAAGGCGAAGGGCTTTCTGAAGCTCGAGGACTGCTTCGCAGCCTTGGTCTTTCCAAGGCTCCTGAAGTCACCGCCAAGCTCCGCGGAAGTTGTTGATGGCCGCCTCCGTCACGACTCCCTTTGGCTGCAGAGGTCGGACGATTTCCTCCACCGCAACCGCCTGCATAGGCTTCGGCAAAGCTGGGCTTCGGTCCACCACCTTGACTTCCTCGTCGCTTCGAGGGTCCCCTTCGTCGCGGCCACTGCCTCCGTCTTCTTCAGACGAGGAGCTGTCGGACTCCGAGCTGCTGCTGCTGCCGGAGGCCTCCGCTGGCTTCGGCGCAGTGGGCCTCGCACCAGCATCATCTTCTGCAAAAAAGTTCAAGTCAAAATCCACATATAAGAGAGAAGTATGTTTGAAGTGTTTACCTTTGTCGAAGAATTCTTTGAAGGTAGAGGGGTCAATGTGTGCCCCCCAATCCCTTCGCTGCGAAGCTAGCGTGTCGACCTCCACGCCCGAAGCCGTTGCCGTCGAGGTCTTCGCTACCACCTTGGTAGCCGTTGCCGGAGCACTTGCTGGCTCCACTTCCGTTTGAGGGTTCGCAACCGTTGCCTCCTCCGGAGTTGAGGCTTCGGTCGCGAGGGCCTCCGATTGAGCCTTCGAAGTTTCAGGCTCGTCATCATCCCCCATTTTCATCTTGGAGCCAGTTATCAAAGGTACAAGGTGGGAGAAGTCTGGCAGAGCCTGGACCTCCTCGAAGCCGAGCAGGGTCCACACCCTGTTCCAATGCTCCCAAGTCCCCACCAAAGCAAGCCGCTAGGCTTGCTCCTCCGGTGTCGGGGCCCCGACAACACGCTCTGCCGCCGCGATGGCTTCCTCCGGAGTCCTCACTTCAAGAGTGGCTTCATAAATATTGTCACGCCCCGATTTAATAAATCAGGACTTTATTGAAATTCCATATAAAATCAATAAAACAAGACGTTCATCATGCGACCACGTACAATACGAGCAAATCATTCACGGTTCGTAGACCGTATTAGTACAAAAGTGAATAAAGATGAAGAGAAACTAATAAAATAAGGGTCCTAGATGAACGCCTCCTTCCAGTCTCGCCTTGACTGGGTCGCTACTCCAGACCTTCATCCTCCTCGTAGTAGACGGGCTCTGATGTTGTAAGTCAACGGGGTGAGTACAGATGTACTCAGCAAGCCACCGAATGCAAATATAATGCAAGATAATAACAAGGGAGATAGTGGCTAATTTTGCGGAAGCAGCTTAATTGTAAAGCTTTAAATGAGAGCAATTTATTAGTACGGAAAAGTAAACATGTGCATGTGTATCATCATCTTCTACCTCGAGGGGTACAGTCACCCCACCTCGCTCAATAGTCCTTACGTGCCATGAATAACCCGAACATTCACACAATTGTAAACTAACTGCGAGTAGTCACACAACTCGCCCTTGACCGTGGGCTCGGCTTTTCGAAAAGATTAAATTACTCTGATCAGAGATGTACCACTGTACCCACAAGGCACGCACTCATCAACTACACCAAAGTGTAACGAGATGACCCATTTCACGGGAACTCGTGCCAAAACCTTCCATATGGTTCCCTCCGACTCCACAACACCCTCTTATTGGTTTCGTATCGTGTCTCGACGTGTCGAGTGCTCACCATACCCCCCCTTGAGCCTTCTTTGGTACAAGTCGCCCGCAGGCTTGCCCCTTGTACCCCTCCACTATGGTGCATAGAGCCGAAGAGTTCCACACTTCCAGTTAGGACTTACCCATTAGACTTGTGGTTGGTACGGAAGTGCTTTGCAACAGATCCCGCAGACCGGTCCTTATAGTGCCCCGGGTGCGACAAACCAGTGCCCGAGCTTGCACCCGGAACCCACCATACTTATAACCTAGTCAACTCCACCAGAGTCCAGAGACGAGAATAACAGGGAAATTCATATACAGAATCCAGCTATCTACGACTCGTTCTTTTTATCCTATAGCAGTTGTGCCGGTACATTGGGCACTAGCTAATATTTTTATAATAGAGTGACAAGGAGTTAAGGCTCAATAAGCATGGCTTGGGTTTGCACACAAGGACGGGGATCTAATAAATATAAGTGTAAGGCTTGAATATTGGACTAATGCAATATTAACCTATGAGTTATAGCGATAATTTATTAAAACATGGGCTCAATTATGATCAACTATTTCCACAGAGGTGGTCGATGACTTGCCTTGATCCGTGAATGGTGAAGGTGGAACCTCGGGGTAAGACTCGGGATCTTCGACGACGTTGTAGTCTTCTTGATACGGAAAAGTAAACACAACATTCAATAAACAATCCAAAACCAAGCATACAAGCATACAAGTTGTTGTTGGATTTAAGTAAGGGAGATAGAGTCTTAAATTCTAGGGAATGGTTACTTAAATATTTAAGGTTAATTTTTAATGAGATTCCTTAATTTTATAACTTGATATAATTATTTTTCCTAGGGGGTTTTTATTTCCCCTTTTTTAGAGGTGAACATAAAAAGGTATAATTTAGCCTTGATGTTTTTGTGGTATCAAAAAATAGTGACTTTAAATTATTAAGTCTTCTGAGGTGGGCTATATAGTTTTAAGATAATTTCCTAAAGTATGGATATTTACTACATGGATTAATTAAATATCCTACAAGGGCTTTTTGTGATAGAACAAAGTGGGCAAAATGGATGTTCTATTTTTAAATTGTATTACAAATGGTGAACTCAAGTTGTTAGGTTTTCTAAAGTTATTATATAAGTTGTCATGACATTTTTATAAAGTGTTTAACTTCTAGTTTATGAATTACTTAATTATCCTACAAGGGCTTTCACAATATTAACTCATAAAATAAAGTGGCAAAGTGAGTATTCTATTTTTATTGTTTAATACAGTGGAATAAAGTCATTAAGTCCTATGAATTTATTATCTAAATTTTCATGACATTTTTGTAAAGTGTTATATTTCTATTATATGAGTTAATTATTAAATGGGCCTAGGGGATGTTTATTTAATGAATTATAATGGGCCAAATGAATTGTTACATCTTTATTGGCTTATAAACAATGTACTGGAGTTAATAGATCCTCTAAAATTATTATATAAATTTCTAAGAGTTTTTCTGTATTATTTAAAGGGAATATTAATTAAATCCAAAAAGGGGTATTGGGAATGTTATTAAATAAAATGTCATGGACAAAATGGTTATTCCATTTTTATTGTATTAATAACAGTGAAATGGAGTCATTATATCTTCTGGAATTAATTTATAAATTTTTAAGGATTTATCTGAATTATTTAATGGAAATATTAATTAAACCCTAAAGGGGAATTCTCTTCATTATTTAATAAGATTATCATATGCCAAGTAAACATATTGTTTTCATTGCATAAAAGTGTAGAGGATAAAAAGACAAATTTTCCAGAATCAAAATGGTGAATTTTGGAGTTAAATTGAGCAAGATATGAATTTTTAAAGTTTAAAGTATTTCTATGAATTTTATTTAAACCAGAAATTAGTCTCTGGTCCACGGTGAGCCAGGCCCACGGTGGACCAGCGACTGCGCGCGTGAGCCGGGCCACTCAGGACCGCAGGATCAAGATCCAACGGCCAGGGCGCGTGCGGGGCGTTTAAGTGGCAATCGACGGCTCACAGGCCTCGATACCCTTTCGGCTAGATCAACGGCCGAGATAAATCCCCACGCGGGTTTTAATCTGCGCCGTTCAGCTCAGATCGCACGGTGGAGCGTGCGTCCGGCACACATGCGGCACGGGGAAGACTGATGTCTTCGTCCCCGGCTCCGGTGGTGCAACGGCGAGGGTTAATCGGCCGGGCTAGGGCCTAAAACGAAACCAGCAGAGCATGGGGAGCTCAGGCGTACCGGCGGTGGCGACGAGAAGCGACCGACGGCGATCGGCGACGAGAGGGGGCGGAGGAGGGCCTTGGGTCCGACGGCGACGCGACGGTCTGGCGGTGATCCGGCCCGACGGAGGTGAGGCCGAGGTAGAGGGGACGACGACGGTCCCGGTGGAGGCGACGGTGAGGGCGGTGGTGGCCCTGAATGCCGGTGATCGACGGCCGGAGTTTGAACAGAGGGGAGGGAGAGAAAATGGTTGGCGGTGTTCGGTAACGCAGGTGTTAGCGCCCTGGAGGTGTGGGCGAGACGCGGTGGGTGCAGGAGCTTTTATAGAGGTCACCGGTGGCGAAATTGGAAGGCCAAATGAGGGAAACCGAGAGGGATTTGTCAAGTCGCCGGCGAGGTTTCCATGCGCTCGGTTTGCTTTCCAAAAGGGATGAAACCGCGTGGCAATAGCCGGAATGGCATCGCCGGGGCTTGGATTTGAGAATCCGGGCGGCAATTTGGCGCGGGGCCGACCGGTGGCAAAGATGGCAAGGAGGGCGCCGTCGGGATGGAAGGGGGAGATCCCCTTCCATTGTTGAAGACGATCCTGACAGGTGGGTCCCACCTGTCAGTGAGCGCGCGCGGAGGAGTGAGGGGATGACGAGCGGGCCCGGAGTGGCAGCGGCAGCGGAGGGGCGTCGGTGGCTGCCAGGTGGGGCCGGCCGAGGGCGCGGGAGAGGAGGTTGGCGCCGACAGGTTGGCCCCGCCTGTCAGCGAGAGGGGCGGGACTAGGCTGGGCCGAAAGGCTTTGGGAGGGGAATATGGGGTTGCGGCCCATTAATATTTAAAATTGTTTTTCTGTTTAAAATAATTCCTGAAATTGGTTTATTTGTTTAAGGCTTGAAGCACTGTTGCTAAAATTTTGTAAAAATTCTCAAAAATATTTCTTGGCCTCTAGTTTATTCCATAAAATTTTCAAGTCCAAATTTTGAATATTTGTCTCTGTTTGGCTTTAATAGGGCTCTTTTAGGATTTTTATTAATAACAAAATTTCAGAAATTCTTTTAATATTATTTTTCCTTTATTTTATTCCCTTTTAATTTTGGGGCTGTTACAATCCTATCCCCCTTACAGAGAATCTCGTCCTCGAGATTCGAAGCGAACTTCGGGAAAACTGAGGGACTGAGTTCTACTGGTGCTCCGGATTAGGAGGAGGAGTCACATCAGAAGTAGGCAGGGCGATCTCCGGATCTGGGTTGGTTGAGACCAAATTGGGAGTGTCTTTGGTTGTATCTTTGTGGTGCTCTAGAGTATGGCCCTCTGGGTTTGGAATGGAGGATGGCGCCCGCTTGGGGTAGGGGCACTTGCAGGCGTAGTGGCCTTTTTGGCGACAGTTGAAGCACACAATCGGCTTGCCGTTCTTGTCCCTCTTGTATCCGGTAGCTTGCGCTGGAGTTCTTTCGGCTGGTGGTGCTTGGGGTAGGATGCCTGTGCTTGGTCCTCCTAGGGTGGTTCGTGGCTTGGCAGGGGTTGGTGCTGGAGATGGAATTGCTCTGGATTCCGGCATGATTGCTTCGTTCACCAATCTCTAAATGTTGGCGAAGTCCCCGTAGATTAACTGAAGGGAGAGCTCGTGGTGGTGTTGCTGGAGACGGAACAACTGTGCCTGCTGCTCTTGCATCTGCTTTTGTAGTTGTTGCATCTGGGTAAGCAGTGTGGCGATCAGTTGGTTCTGTTTTGTCATCATCTCCGTAAGTGTGGGATGATAGACAACAGGGGTCTGCTGACGTCCAGCTTCACCCCACTGAGGCAGGTTGCCTGAGGTGTTTCCGTCGCGCGGGTCTTCTGATCCTTGGTCATTGGCCATCCTGAAGTTGAGGGGTTCAAAAAGAAGGTGCCGATATTAAGGGGAAATTGTTGCTGATTTTATTGCCTAAGATGAATAATTTGATCTAGATGCTTACATATTTCACACTCATGCCTTATATTATTTTTAATATAAATGATTTATCATGTATTTTATTCACTCAACATTCATGTATTTTATTAATTTGTGTTAGAATTTTAAGATGAAGTGATGTTGATCATATCTTATTGAATTCCTTGGTACCAAAAATTCAAGAAAATTTTTGGAACACAATTTTGATGCTTAGGAGAATTTTTAGGAAAGATACTCTAGCTAATTTTAAATGAAATTTTTAGGCCCATATTTTATCTTTCCTCTTTCTTGATTTATACTAAATCCTTTTCTTGAACTTTATTTATTAAGGGGAAATTTATTTTTAATGCCTCGCATAAATCGAGGTGTTACAATCCTAACTTCCTTAACAAGAATCTCGTCCCGAGATTCGGAAAGGCTAGAAGTAGAAGGTTAAAGTTAGGCTTCAAGTCTGCATTTTCATATATTGAGCTTGGCTAAGTTAGGGCTTTCTTGACAACTTGTCTTGACTTCATGATTGGAGTTGATCTTACAGAACGGCGACGAACGAATCACGTTGACTTGAAACTAGAGGTAGATTCTCTCCTTTAGATTGGGATTATGATCTAATAGGTCTAGGGAAATGATATTAAGCTTTATTTTAAAATGATCGTTCTTGCGATTACATTTATTTATATCTTCATTCATTCCTTATTTTTGACATGAATGGTAATACAATCAAGTAAAAAGAAAAGCAATCAATCGTAAATCTACGTCTATGGTAGCTCGGGGGACGGCTCGATCACGGGCTCGTGGGAGACGGTCGGGGTTGAGGAACTTGCTGGTCCTGCGGGTGGAGCACTACGGGAGATCCTCTTGGGCCTCACGGTGGGGATCCGAAGGGGTTTATTCTTGCGAGGTAGAAGAGGTGCGATCTCCTCAAGATCCTTCTTCAAGTCTTTGAGCTGCTGGCGGAGCTGGGTATTGACCATGGCGCCCTGGCGTAGGAGCTCGTTCTGACGCCTCAATTCTTCCACCTCGAGGGTCAGCTGGGGGTTCTGCTCAAGCTGTCGACGGAGCTCAGCATTCTCGCGGATCAGGTTCTCCGATGAGTGACGGTAGAAGTCGATGGTGTCGTGCTGACTATCTGCGTCGAGGACGGCCTCCGTGTGAAGGTTGTCCATAGCCTCCAAGAGTCTCATGGTGCGGGCGATGGCGGAGTTGTCCTGAGGGAGGGAGTTGATGTAGATGCTGCGGTGACTCCCGGGTGTGCGCATGGGCATGAAGCGGTAGATGGTGTCGCGAAGGTGGCAGTCGTAGACCAGCCGAAGCTCGGCGAGGGACTGAAGAGCGGCTCGCTGGCTGGCCACCACGAAGGAAGGTCCTCCGACTCCATGGGTGTAGAAGGGTGGCTGCGTGGAGGAGGGGCGGATAACAACCGTGACCTCGCAGTAGCTCTCGTTCGCATCGGGAAAGATCTCGTGGAACGCGGGCTCATGGGGAAACCCCAAGAAGTCGACGAGCACGCGAAGCTCGCGGATGAATCCGGCCTCGTCACAAAGAGTCCCGCTCATGGTATGAACCGGCATCTACAAAAGAGAGAAACTTTTTGTGAAAACCTCGGAAGATGAGAGGATAAGCAGTGTTTGTAAGAAAATATAGTAAATATAGGTCCTAGGGTCAGGTCTGTTTGGCTTCCTACAGTCAAGTCGGCTCTGATACCATCTTGTCACGCCCCGATTTAATAAATCAGGACTTTATTGAAATTCCATAGAAAATCAATAAAACAAGACGTTCATCATGCGACCACGTACAATACGAGCAAATCATTCACGGTTCGTAGACCGTATTAGTACAAAAGTGAATAAAGATGAAGAGAAACTAATAAAATAAGGGTCCTAGATGAACGCCTCCTTCCAGTCTCGCCTTGACTGGGTCGCTACTCCAGACCATCATCCTCCTCGTAGTAGACGGGCTCTGATGTTGTAAGTCAACGGGGTGAGTACAGATGTACTCAGCAAGCCACCGAATGCAAATATAATGCAAGATAATAACAAGGGAGATAGTGGCTAATTTTGCGGAAGCAGCTTAATTGTAAAGCTTTAAATGAGAGCAATTTATTAGTACGGAAAAGTAAACATGTGCATGTGTATCATCATCTTCTACCTCGAGGGGTACAGTCACCCCACCTCGCTCAACAGTCCTTACGTGCCATGAATAACCCGAACATTCACACAATTGTAAACTAACTGCGAGTAGTCACACAACCCGGCCTTGACCGTGGGCTCGGCTTTTCGAAAATATTAAATTACTCTGATCAGAGATGTACCACTGTACCCACAAGGCACGCACTCATCACTTACACCAAAGTGTAACGAGATGACCCATTTCACGGGAACTCGTGCCAAAACCTTCCATATGGTTCCCTCCGACTCCACAACACCCTCTTATTGGTTTCGTATCGTGTCTCGACGTGTCGAGTGCTCACCATACCCCCCCTTGAGCCTTCTTTGGTACAAGTCGCCCGCAGGCTTGCCCCTTGTACCCCTCCACTATGGTGCATAGAGCCGAAGAGTTCCACACTTCCAGTTAGGACTTACCCATTAGACTTGTGGTTGGTACGAAAGTGCTTTGCAACAGATCCCGCAGACCGGTCCTTATAGTGCCCCGGGTGCGACAAACCAGTGCCCGAGCTTGCACCCGGAACCCACCATACTTATAACCTAGTCAACTCCAACAGAGTCCAGAGACGAGAATAACAGGGAAATTCATATACAGAATCCAGCTATCTACGACTCGTTCTTTTTATCCTATAGCAGTTGTGCCGGTACATTGGGCACTAGCTAATATTTTTATAGTAGAGTGACAAGGAGTTAAGGCTCAATAAGCATGGCTTGGGTTTGCACACAAGGACGGGGATCTAATAAATATAAGTGTAAGGCTTGAATATTGGACTAATGCAATATTAACCTATGAGTTATAGCGATAATTTATTAAAACATGGGCTCAATTATGATCAACTGTTTCCACAGAGATGGTCGATGACTTGCCTTGATCCGTGAATGGTGAAGGTGGAACCTCGGGGTAAGACTCGGGATCTTCGACGACGTTGTAGTCTTCTTGATACGGAAAAGTAAACACAACATTCAATAAACAATCCAAAACCAAGCATACAAGCATACAAGTTGTTGTTGGATTTAAGTAAGGGAGATAGAGTCTTAAATTCTAGGGAATGGTTACTTAAATATTTAAGGTTAATTTTTAATGAGATTCCTTAATTTTATAACTTGATATAATTATTTTTCCTAGGGGGTTTTATTTCCCCTTTTTTAGAGGTGAACATAAAAAGGTATAATTTAGCCTTGATGTTTTTGTGGTATCAAAAAATAGTGACTTTAAATTATTAAGTCTTCTGAGGTGGGCTATATAGTTTTAAGATAATTTCCTAAAGTATGGATATTTACTACATGGATTAATTAAATATCCATCTTGTCATGCCCCGATTTAATAAATCAGGACTTTATTGAAATTCCATAGAAAATCAATAAAACAAGACGTTCATCATGCGACCACGTACAATACGAGAAAATCATTCACGGTTCGTAGACCGTATTAGTACAAAAGTGAATAAAGATGAAGAGAAACTAATAAAATAAGGGTCCTAGATGAATGCCTCCTTCCAGTCTCGCCTTGACTGGGTCGCTACTCCAGACCTTCATCCTCCTCGTAGTAGACGGGCTCTGATGTTGTAAGTCAACGGGGTGAGTACAGATGTACTCAGCAAGCCACCGAATGCAAATATAATGCAAGATAATAACAAGGGAGATAGTGGCTAATTTTGCGGAAGCAGCTTAATTGTAAAGCTTTAAATGAGAGCAATTTATTAGTACGGAAAAGTAAACATGTGCATGTGTATCATCATCTTCTACCTCGAGGGGGACAGTCACCCCACCTCGCTCAACAGTCCTTACGTGCCATGAATAACCCGAACATTCACACAATTGTAAACTAACTGCGAGTAGTCACACAACCCGCCCTTGACTGTGGGCTCGGCTTTTCGAAAAGATTAAATTACTCTGATCAGAGATGTACCACTGTACCCACAAGGCACGCACTCATCACTTACACCAAAGTGTAACAAGATGACCCATTTCACGGGAACTCGTGCCAAAACCTTCCATATGGTTCCCTCCGACTCCACAACACCCTCTTATGGGTTTCGTATCGTGTCTCGACGTGTCGAGTGCTCACCATACCCCCCCTTGAGCCTTCTTTGGTACAAGTCGCCCGCAGGCTTGCCCCTTGTACCCCTCCACTATGGTGCATAGAGCCGAAGAGTTCCACACTTCCAGTTAGGACTTACCCATTAGACTTGTGGTTGGTACGGAAGTGCTTTGCAACAGATCCCGCAGACCGGTCCTTATAGTGCCCCGGGTGCGACAAACCAGTGCCCGAGCTTGCACCCGGAACCCACCATGCTTATAACCTAGTCAACTCCAACAGAGTCCAGAGACGAGAATAACAGGGAAATTCATATACAGAATCCAGCTATCTACGACTCGTTCTTTTTATCCTATAGCAGTTGTGCCGGTACATTGGGCACTAGCTAATATTTTTATAATAGAGTGACAAGGAGTTAAGGCTCAATAAACATGGCTTGGGTTTGCACACAAGGACGGGGATCTAATAAATATAAGTGTAAGGCTTGAATATTGGACTAATGCAATATTAACCTATGAGTTATAGCGATAATTTATTAAAACATGGGCTCAATTATGATCAACTGTTTCCATAGAGGTGGTCGATGACTTGCCTTGATCCGTGAATGGTGAAGGTGGAACCTCGGGGTAAGACTCGGGATCTTCGACGACGTTGTAGTCTTCTTGATACGGAAAAGTAAACACAACATTCAATAAACAATCCAAAACCAAGCATACAAGCATACAAGTTGTTGTTGGATTTAAGTAAGGGAGATAGAGTCTTAAATTCTAGGGAATGGTTACTTAAATATTTAAGGTTAATTTTTAATGAGATTCCTTAATTTTATAACTTGATATAATTATTTTTCCTAGGGGGTTTTTATTTCCCCTTTTTTAGAGGTGAACATAAAAAGGTATAATTTAGCCTTGATGTTTTTGTGGTATCAAAAAATAGTGACTTTAAATTATTAAGTCTTCTGAGGTGGGCTATATAGTTTTAAGATAATTTCCTAAAGTATGGATATTTACTACATGGATTAATTAAATATCCTACAAGGGCTTTTGTGATAGAACAAAGTGGGCAAAATGGATGTTCTATTTTTAAATTGTATTACAAATGGTGAACTCAAGTTGTTAGGTTTTCTAAAGTTATTATATAAGTTGTCATGACATTTTTATAAAGTGTTTAACTTCTAGTTTATGAATTACTTAATTATCCTACAAGGGCTTTCACAATATTAACTCATAAAATAAAGTGGCAAAGTGAGTATTCTATTTTTATTGTTTAATACAGTGGAATAAAGTCATTAAGTCCTATGAATTTATTATCTAAATTTTTATGACATTTTTGTAAAGTGTTATATTTCTATTATATGAGTTAATTATTAAATGGGCCTAGGGGATGTTTATTTAATGAATTATAATGGGCCAAATGAATTGTTACATCTTTATTGGCTTATAAACAATGTACTGGAGTTAATAGATCCTCTAAAATTATTATATAAATTTCTAAGAGTTTTTCTGTATTATTTAAAGGGAATATTAATTAAATCCAAAAAGGGGTATTGGGAATGTTATTAAATAAAATGTCATGGACAAAATGGTTATTCCATTTTTATTGTATTAATAACAGTGAAATGGAGTCATTATATCTTCTGGAATTAATTTATAAATTTTTAAGGATTTATATGAATTATTTAATGGAAATATTAATTAAACCCTAAAGGGGAATTCTCTTCATTATTTAATAAGATTATCATATGCCAAGTAAACATATTGTTTTCATTGCATAAAAGTGTAGAGGATAAAAAGACAAATTTTCCAGAATCAAAATGGTGAATTTTGGAGTTAAATTGAGCAAGATATGAATTTTTAAAGTTTAAAGTATTTCTCTGAATTTTATTTAAACCAGAAATCAGTCTCTGGTCCACGGTGAGCCAGGCCCACGGTGGACCAGTGACTGCGCGCGTGAGCCGGGCCAATCAGGACCGCAGGATCAAGATCCAACAGCCAGGGCGCGTGCGGGGCGTTTAAGTGGCAATCGACGGCTCACAGGCCTCGATACCCTTTCGGCCAGATCAACGGCCGAGATAAATCCCCACGCGGGTTTTAATCTGCGCCGTTCAGCTCAGATCGCACGGCGGAGCATGCGTCCGGCACGCATGCGGCACGGGGAAGACTGATTTCTTCGTCCCCGGCTCCGGTGGTGCAACGGCGAGGGCTCCCGGCTGCGGCGAGGGTTAATCGGCCGGGCTAGGGCCTAAAACGGAACCAGCAGAGCATGGGGAGCTCAGGCGTACCGGCGGTGGTGACGAGAAGCGACCGACGGCGATCGGCGATGAGAGGGGGCGGAGGAGGGCCTCGGGTCCGACGGCGACGCGACGGTCTGGCGGTGATCCGGCCCGACGGAGGTGAGGCCGAGGTAGAGGGGACGACGACGGTCCCGGTGGAGGCGACGGTGAGGGCGGTGGTGGCCCTGAATGCCGGTGATCGACGGCCGGAGTTTGAACAGAGGGGAGGGAGAGAAAATGGTTGGCGGTGTTCGGTAACGCAGGTGTTAGCGCCCTGGAGGTGTGGGCGAGACGCGGTGGGTGCAGGAGCTTTTATAGAGGTCACCGGTGGCGAAATTGGAAGGCCAAATGAGGGAAACCGAGAGGGATTTGTCAAGTCGCCGGCGAGGTTTCCATGCGCTCGGTTTGCTTTCCAAAAGGGATGAAACCGCGTGGCAATAGCCGGAATGGGATCGCCGGGGCTTGGATTTGAGAATCCGGGCGGCAATTTGGCGCGGGGCCGACCGGTGGCAAAGATGGCAAGGAGGGAGCCGTCGGGATGGAAGGGGGAGATCCCCTTCCATTGTTGAAGACGATCCTGACAGGTGGGTCCCACCAGTCAGTGAGCGCGCGCGGAGGAGTGAGGGGATGACAAGCGGGCCCGGAGTGGCAGCGGCAGCGGAGGGGCGTCGGTGGCTGCCAGGTGGGGCCGGCCGAGGGCGCGGGAGAGGAGGTTGGCGCCGACAGGTTGGCCCCACCTGTCAGCGAGAGGGGCGGGACTAGGCTGGGCCGAAAGGCTTTGGGAGGGGAATATGGGGTTGCGGGCCATTAATATTTAAAATTGTTTTTCTGTTTAAAATAATTCCTGAAATTGGTTTATTTGTTTAAGGCTTGAAGCACTGTTGCTAAAATTTTGTAAAAATTCTCAAAAATATTTCTTGGCCTCTAGTTTATTCCATAAAATTTTCAAGTCCAAATTTTGAATATTTGTCTCTGTTTGGCTTTAATAGGGCTCTTTTAGGATTTTTATTAATAACAAAATTTCAGAAATTCTTTTAATATTATTTTTCCTTTATTTTATTCCCTTTTAATTTTGGGGCTGTTACAAATATCCAAGTCAAAGTAAAGTTTTTGGCAAAGTATGAAAGTGGAAAAGCTTCGAAGTCTTACCAAGGCATTCAAATGCCACTTCGTTTAGGCCCCCTCGGCCCGAAGGTTGGAAGAGCCCCTCCGGCCAAGAGCGTGCAAGGGGCTGAGACGGAGGGTGATGAACTCCTCCGCAAGGTCCCTCATGCTCATCTTCGCGGCCACCCTCCGAAGAAGTGAGATCCTCGAGCAAAGGGTGTCGGAGCTAGTCTTCACCACGCCTTTGCGCCGATAAGAGATAAGTGCATTGGTACTCCGAAGGGGAGAGTTCGCGCCGACGGAGGCGTAGAACCACTCTTGATCCCACTTCGAGTACCATTTGCTGTTGGCGGCCCTCGCCGGGAAGGCATTTTGGTACTCCTTCTGAAGCTGGAAGTTGGTGCTTCCGAAGGCCAAAGCCCTTGTGACGCAGTCTGCACCTTCCCTTGGCTTCGGTTGGTAGTTAGCATCATGAAGGGAAACAAAGACGTATGCGCGGCCCTCGCAACCTTCGGCCCTCATGGCCCATTCAAACACAGCAAGCCTCGCCACAGCGTTGGGGGAAAGCTGAGGAAGCTCGAGGTTATAAGCCTTCAGGACTTCGCTCAATATCCCCACCGTCGGCAGTCCGAGGCCGGCTTCGAAGAAGGCTTCGAACAGCACCACTTCGTCAGCCCGAGGCCTCGGTATGGCCTCCGACTTCTCCGAAACTCAAAGCTGGATCTTCGACGCAATCTTCCCCTCGCAGGCCCTTCGGACGGACTCCTCTATGGAGTTCGAGGCCCTCATCTCCAGTGTTTGCTCGAACTTGTCGGATGGCGACCGAAGGTCCCTCGGCCCCAACCGCCTCGGTGCAAGCTTCGCTGCCGCAGCTGCCGCTGCCTGTGCTTGGGTGGAGCTCGAGCTCGAGCCCAAGGCCAAAGCCTTCGAAGCAACCTTCTTCGGCATTTTGTGGAGCTTCGGCGCGAAGGGGCTAAAGCTTGCGAGGGGTGCTTCGCGCGAAGCTAAGGAGGATAAGAGAGCGAAGGATGCAAGGCGCTGAGAAGAAAGCAAATGAGAAGTGTGCCGAAGCTGTGTGCGGTAAACCCCTATTTATAGGTGGTAAAAATCCCGACGGTTCGTGGGCCGAAGCCACTGACTGGTGGGCCTCCAACGAAGGCGAAGCGGCCCGGCGCACTATAACGGTCAATTTTATAACCGTTGCGGGGTCAGTTGATCCCCCCGAGGTCATTCTGATAGCTGATGCAGGAAATTATCACCTGCGCATTTCGAAGCCACCTTCGGTCCAAGCTCCAAAGGCCTATTTTCCCTGAAGTTATAATTTTCTGTCATTTGTCCCAAGGGCGCGCGCACCCCTTCGTCCCGAAGGCCTGCAAGCGATGGGCTATTGTTGGGGGAATAAGTTTTCCCTTGAACAGGGGCCAAATGACGTCAGCCTCCGACAGCCTTCGGCCTGAAGCTCAACACTGTCGAAGCCTGTTCCTTTCTGAAGAAGTTGTTTCCAAGCCCCAAGGTACACTTCGAAGCCCTCTGGAGCAAAGCCTCCAAACCCCTTCGGAGCCCTCCGGAGCGAAGCCCTCAAGATCCCTTAAAGTTTGCCAGAAGCTAAGTCTCGGGCTAACTTCGAAGTTAGCCTCTGGGACTTGTTCGGAGTTAGCCTTCGAGCCGTATCCATAGTTAACCTTCGAGCTCCCTTCAGAGCTCCTCAGAACCAGTCTCCGGACCCTCTCTAGCCAATTCAAAGCTAAGTCTCCGAGACCCCAGTTCGGAGCCCCGGTTCGGAGCCCCACTTCGGAGTGTACTTCGAAGCCTCCTTTGCAGCCTCGCCTGAAGAGCTCCAACCCTTACTCCGAACCCAGCAGATATTTACACCTCGCTACAATGTAGAAGTCATACCAGGGGCCCCTTTGCTCCTAGTATGTCGTTTAGCTGGTAAAGAAGTGATGTTGTCTAACACGTCTGTAAAGCTGTAAAACACTTTTGTACAGTAGCTAGCTTCTTTTCCCCTTTTTGCCCTTATGAGCCTAGGACTTATAGAGGGCATTTTAGTATTTTCCTTTGGCCTGTGTGCCTATAAAAGCAGGGCCAAGCCTTTGTAACAGGATAGCTGGGCCAGGGCCATGAAACCCTGGAGTTCACTACACCACACCGAGGCATACCATGCCAAATCCACCACAAACTGGACGTAGGGCTATTATCCCTTAGGGGAGGTCCGAACCAGTATAAATCTTTTCTCCCTCTGAGAGAACCCTTCGAGGTTCATTTTACATACCATATATACACATACAAAACCTGTGTTGTAGCTAACACAATTGCTACAACAGTTGGCGCCGTCCGTGGGGACCTTAGTCCTAAAAGCTAAGTTCTATGCCACTGTCTGCAACTCGAAGTACGCTTGAGGGGGGAGCTTCGAAGCTTTCTTGCTTCGCGCACCCTTCGGCAAGGGGCTCCGCTTCACGTTTCGAAGGCTGTCAAAGCCCTAGGGGCTACGAGGTATGTACAGTTCGAAGTACCACTTCGATGTACAATTTTACAATCACATTAGTATAAAATCGAAGCCCTGCTTCGCTCAAAATTGAAGCTTTGCTTCGCCTTAAGCCGAAGCCTTGCTTCGCCTTTAATGCAAACTTTTGCTCCATCTTATTGAAAAATTGAAGCCTCGCTTCGCGTTCTAAAACCGAAGCTATGCTTCGCGTTTCGAAATTGAAGCCTTGTTTCCTTTCAAAAATTCAAAGCCTTGCTTCGCCTTATCAAAAACCCAAAGCTTTGCTTCGCTTTATTTAAAACTCGAAGCCTTGCTTCGCTTTACAAAATCTGGAGTACCCCTCCGAAGGCTACACAGTGCCTCCGGGCCCATAGCAGTGGGCTAGAAGGACTCCGGGCCACCGGCCCGATGCGTCCAAGGATGCCAGGTCATCGACCTGATGCGTTCGGGATACGAGGGCCACCGGCTCAACATATCCCAGAATACTGAGATCCGTTCTCAGTATTCAGAGTCGAAGGTGGCTCAACTATCACAGGTTCAGTGAATCCACACCAAATATCCTTTTCACTACAGGATCAAGCTCAAGAAGCCTTGCTTCGCTATCCGAACACGCACCGAGGCCTCGCTTCGCGTGACGTGATCTAATCTAAAAATTAAGCATCTCGAAGTCATGCTTCGCTTAAAATCTAAGTGCATTTCGGAGCCTTTCTCATGCACAACATCCAAATCCAAGCATGTCGAAGCATGCTTCGCTTAAATTGGCTACGCTGAAGCCTTGCTTCACTCCAAATTAACGCGTTCGAATCCTGAAAGAGGCCTTTGCCCGATGTGTTATAAGCATCCGAAGCCGCCAAAAAGCGCACCCCTTCGCATTTTTTATTGCCCGCACCAGCAACGACTAAGTCCCTAGCTGCCACGAGCAAGGGGGGAAGCATGTATGCGAAGTGTGCGAATGTAATACGCAGTACGAGCATGACAAGCTAAAAAATGTTCGAAGCCGTCAAATAATGCGAAGCATGCAGACGAAGTATGCAAATACAACAAATTCCATTCATTGAATGATAATTGAGAAGTATGTTACAAATATACTTCGAAAACAAAACTACGAGTAGTCTGTATCTAAGCCTAAGAAAAAGCGAGTTTGAGGTCCCAACCCTCACTTGCCTTTCTTTCGGCGAGGGCCCCCTCGGCTGGACGAAGCCTCGTCGGAGCCTGCTCTCCCACGTCCGGTTCGTCCAAGCCCTGAAGCCCGCAGACCTCGTCTTCCACTTTGCAGGTCGCTCCAAGTCTGCGAGGCATGCGGTGCCGGGTCGAAGGCAGAGAAGTCTAAAGCTTCATCGCCTGCCAAGACCATTCGTGAAGGCAAGGATGAAGAACTCCGAAGGGACTCCATCTTCACAATGCCCAGTAGATCCTAGACTACTTCGGGGATGTCTTCGCCGTTGGGCCCCCTCGGGAGTTTAAACCGAGGAGGGCCTTCGGACCTAGCTACCTCAAGGACCGCCCACAATTGGTGAAGTTCTTAATAGTCCTCAAGTACTTCGAAGTCAATATTCGGAGACTGATCCTGGGCAGGTATAAATCACCCCCGCATTCATATTAATAAACTGATAAGTTTTTACAAGCCTACAGCTAATAATTACAAGGAGCCTAAGGAGTTCTACACCTTCGGAGGCGGAGGTGCCGACGTCGAAGGCTGAGCTGGCGAAGCATGCGCCCTGGCTCGGCGAAGGCGAAGGGATTTCTAAAGCTCGAGGACTGCTTCGCAGCCTTGGTCTTTCCAAGGCTCCTGAAGTCACCGCCAAGCTCCGCGGACGCCAGCCGAAGGCATCACCAAGTGTTGGCCTCCGAAGGCCACAGGGGTCGCTGAGGTTGCTGCTTCGAGGTGGTTGCACCCCATGTCATGAAGCATTTGCAACACCCCTTGGCCCGCCACTCGGTCGGCCATCAAGGCGAAGCCCTTCAAGGATTGCTCCGCCGTCGCAGCCACTACCTTCAAGAATGCGGCGCAGTCCCCAATTGGGTCCTGGCTGCCGAAGTCTGGAGCCCGACACTCGGTCCCTATTTGTTGCAGGACCTCGGTCAGGCTCAGGGTGGCTTCGTCAATGTTCTGGCAACGAAGTTTTCAAGGCGCTGAGCTCTTTGGCGAAGCTCGGAATTCTCCCTTGCCAGCGAAGCTTCAGCATCCTTCGTAGCTTGAAGCTCCGCTCGGAGCCTGTCAGTCTCCAAGGCCAAGGCTTCCCTAGCTTTGTTAGCCTCGGCTCTCGCCGCCTGGGCTGAAGCTTTGGCCCGCCTTCGCTTCTCGGCTTCCACCGAGACTTCGCGTCGGAGGGCCTCCTTCTCCTCCGCCAAGCGCGTCATCCGCCTGTCCGCAG
This sequence comes from Zizania palustris, assembly GCA_019279435.1. Lineage (NCBI taxonomy): Eukaryota > Viridiplantae > Streptophyta > Magnoliopsida > Poales > Poaceae > Zizania > Zizania palustris. The sequence continues at coordinate 18,226,672 of JAAALK010000081.1, forward strand.
AAGTTGATGTTGTTGCGTTCAGTGCGAAGGCCTGGAAGATTCAAGAAAATCATAAGTGTTGATCGAAGCCCAAAGTATGACTCGAAGGTTGTGTAGGACTTCGTTCACCTAGATGAGGGCTTCGTTCGCGTTAATGAAGAGGTCCATGGGGTTTGAGTGGCTGAGTTGAGCCACCAAGCCTCCTGCCTCTGCAGCTGCGTAGCCCTCGTGGAAGTTGTTGAGGGCCGCCTCCGTCACGGCCCCCTTCGGCAGCAAAGGCCATACGATTTCCTCCGCCGCAGCCGCTGGCGCAGGCTTCAGCAAGGCTGGGCTTCGGTCCACCACCTGGACTTCCTCGTCACCTCGGGGGTCCCCTTCGTCATGACCGCTGCCTCCGTCTTCTTCAGACGAGGAGCTGACAGACTCTGAATTACTGCTGCTGCTGCCGGAGGCCTCCGTTGGCTTCAGCACAGCGGGCCTCGCACCGGCATCATCTTCTGCAAAAAGTTCAAGTCAAAATCCACGTGTAAAAGAGAAGTATGTTTGAAGTGTTTACCTTCGTCGGAGATTTCTTCGAAGGTAGAGGGGTCAATGTGTGCCCCCTAGTCCCTTCGCTGCGAAGCCGGTGCGTCGACCTCCACGCCCGAATCCATCGCCGTCGAGGTCTTCGCTACCACCTCGGTAGCCGTTGCCGGAGCACTTATTGGCTCCACTTCTGTTTGAGGGTCCGCGGCCGTTGCCTCCTCCGGAGTAGAGGCTTCGGTCGCGGGGACCTCTGGCCGAGCCCTCGAAGTTTCGGGCTCATCGTCTTCCCCTCTTTTCCTCTTGGAGCCGGTTGTCGAAGCTGCAAGGTGGGAGAAGTCTGGCAAAGCCTGGACCTCTTCGTAGCGGTCATTCTGACAGCTGACGCGGGCGATATTACCTGCGCATTTCGAAGGCACCTTCGGTCCAAGCTCCGAAGGCCTATTTTCCCTGAAGTTGTAATTTTCTGTCATTTGTCCCAAGGGCGCACGCACCCCTTCGTCCCGAAGGCCTGCAAGCGAGGGGCTACTATTGGGGGAATAAGTTTCCCTTGAACAGGGGCCAAATGATGTCATCCTCCGAAAGCCTTCGGCCCAGAGCCCAACATTGTCGAAGCATGTTCATTCCTGAAGAAGCTGATTCCAAGTCTCAAGGAGCACTTCAAAGCCCTCTGGAGCGAAGCCCCCGAACCCCTTCGAATCCCTCCGGAGCGAAGCCCTCAAGATCCCTTAAAGTTTGCCAGAAGCTAAGTCTCAGGCTAACTTCGGAGTTAGCCTCCGGGCTCTGTTCGGAGTTAGCCTTCGAGCCTCGTTCGGAGTTAACCTTCAGGCTCTGTTCGGAGTTAACCTTCGAGCTCCCTTCGGAGATCATCAGAGCCAGTCTCCGGACACTCTCCACCCAATTCAAAGCTAAGTCTTCGAGACCCCAGTTCAGAGCCCGGTTCGGAGTATACTTCGAAGCCTACTTCAGAGTGTACTTCGAAGCCTTCCCTACGGCCTTCGCCTGAAGAGCTCCGGCCCCTACTCTGAACCCAGAAGATATTTGTACCTCGCTACAGTATAGAAGCCATACCAGGGGCCCCTCTGCCCCTAGTATGTCGTTTAGCTGGTCAAGAAGTGGCATTGTCTGACACGTCTGTAAGCTGTAAAGCACATTTGTACAGTAGCTAGCTCCATTTCCCCTTTTTGCCCCTATGAGCCTAGGGCTTATAGAGGGCTTTTTGGTCTTTTCCTTTGGCCAGCGTGCCTATAAAAGCAGGGCCAAGCCCTTGTAACAAGGGAGCTTCTCCAGGGCCATGAAACCCTGGAGTTCACTACACCACACCAAGGCATACCATGCCAAATCCACCACAAACTAGACGTAGGGCTATTATCCCTTAGGGGAGGTCTGAACCAATATAAATCCTTTCTCCCTCTGAGAGAACCCTTCGAGGTTCATTTTACATACCATATATACACATTCAAAACCTGTGTTGTAGCTAACACAATTGCTACAACACTGAAGTTTGACCCAAGTTAGAAGTCGTTCAGAGCTAACCTCTATCGGATCCTCGACTTGATGCTCCGAATCATACCGATCTACATACTCCAAAGATGTTATGCCTTTATCTTCTTATTTGATGTAAGAGAGGACTTCTCTACAAACATCGGGTGCTATCTCTCCATGCTCCCCCTGAGGAACAGAAAATCATGGGTGCCTATAAGGCCTTAAGCTCTCAAGAACAGCCCAATATTGGCGAAGCCCTTCGTCAAGTTCTAATACTTCGAGATCAAAATCTGAAGCATGTGGCAAAACCTAAAAACAAACATCCAAACAAAGACTTTTCATTCATTGAAGTAGAAAGAACATTACAAAGTCTTTTTACATTGAGAAACCAAGGGTGGTTTCGGTCTGGATGATGAGTGATTGACAATGATGAGCGTCTGAGCGAGAGAGTGGTCGAGAGTATGTGGAGTGCATCGAGGGTTTCGATGTGGAGTGAAGGTGTGGCTGCCGAGGGTTTTGGTAGTGCGTTTTGTTCTTGTTTTGGCTTGTCTTGTTTGTGCAGGGTGAAGATGCTGACCGACTGTCAACGGCGGGTGATCGAGGGTCGAGCGGGGAGCTTGATGCCGAGGATCAGGGAGGTTGGGTGAAGTTGGATAAGATCTCAAGAGTGCATGAAGAGACGGAGCGAAACTCGGACGGACGGCTGACTGCGATGGCGTATCGACCGTGTTCGCGAGAGGGAGGCCAGGACAAGCATTCGCGCGGCTCGAAGGGATCGAGAGCGGAATTGGCTTGCTGGCGCTCCGAGTCGCGAAGCGGTGTCACGAGTCGAGGAGCTGAAAAGGCTTTGTCGGTTTTTGCTGAAAATCATCGAAACATTTACCGTTTTTTCTATTTCAATAAAATAGTGTCAAAGTGTTAGTTTAAATTTTTAGTGTCATTGTGTGTACTTTTTAGAGTATTTTTGGAGTATACATATTCTGAAAATATTCTAAAGAGGAGTCATGTAATTTTCTAGAGTAAAATAAGGTATTTTCTATTTGTATTTTCAGTTTTGTAAATAGTGTCTTTTCTAGGGGGCTTAGTGCAAAATTTGTCTTCTAGAAGGTGGAGTTGTTGAGATAAATATCCCTGGTTGTGTGTGCTGTCTAAACGGACGTGAGGATTGCAGAACTTTTATTTTTGAGAGCTATCAAATTCAATTTTGCTTCTTCTACGATGGAGGGTTTTTGATTCAATGTGAAGCTTTTTCCCTGCGATTGAAGTATTACCGAGAGTTTTGCTGCTGTATCGCTGGATTGTGAACAGGAGCCAGGGCTTTGCCGGAGGAGCAACAGCGTTGCCGATTATGAAGTGCTACAGCGAAGTTGCGCTGGCGCTGGCGCTGGCGCTGGATCTTTCTGAATGCAATTTTGAGAGCCAGATATCTTGCGATTTTTCTATAGAACTCGATGTGAATGTCTATACATGATCTGTTGTAAAAGTTTTGAATGTTCCATTTTCGAAATTTGGATCAAGTTTCTGATAGTCTGTGTATTTCTTTTGCTAAATCCAAGTAACACATCTGGTTCTGTTTTTCTGGCAGAACTGTTTTTATTTGTTGGTGCTGAAATTTGTTTACAAGGTGTTTGATCAAATATCTAGCTGATACATGTTTAGCTGTTCATGATTGGATCCCAATAGATGATCATGTTTTCTCTACAGGGTCATTAGTTGAAACTCCTTTTAGATTTAGTTCACGTTTTCTCTTCTTAATTCTCTAGTTTTTTACTGAACATGGTTTCAGTTTGGAAGGAAACTTAAATTCTGTGATATAATCAATGTTGATCAGTCGTTTGAATCAGTTTCAATCAGATTGCAATTTGTTTAGTTGAATGTGGTCTCAAATCTGAAGTAGTTTTGAGCTTATTTGAAGTGAAGAAAGGTTGATATATTCAGATCTGATTTTCTGTTCAGAAGTGATTGAATTTCGATTGTGATTGATTTGAATTTAGCTGATTTACTTCTATAAACTTAAATTGATCGTTTGTGTGAATGATTTGAGATTGATTGACTAAAAACTTGAAACAAAGCTGTTATTGGGCGTTTTGAATCTGTTTGAGCTCTAAATTGAACTGATTGATTTGAGGTGTGATGTTGTGTTTTTAGAGGAGCGTTGGGTGATTTGATTAGGCCATCACTTCGAAAGAAAGTGTCGAGGCGCCTATTCACCCCCATCTAGTCGTCATTTCGATCCCACATGCATGGCAAAAGCACCCTAAGAAGCTAGACCTTTGGGTCCGGAGGCAAAGCAATTGGCGGAGGTGGAACCGGAGGCCTCATATGTGCTTGCCTCTGCCGACGGGCTTCATCGATCCACGCCTTGGCCGCATCTTCGCTATCTACTTTCTAGGTTGCCCGGAAAGCTTCCCAAGCTAAGGCGACGCCCAGCGATGGTTGCAACAAGCCTTCGTCAGCAAAGCCTGCAAGCGTCGAACCCTTCACCGGAGCAATGGAAACCCCGACGGCTTCGAGGTGATGAAGAACTCCGATCCTAGCTACTTGTCCGGAGATTTCTCCGTAGCGAGTACTGGAGCCCTTCATCATCTTGGTCGCCGCCTGGATCATCTTGAGCTTCCGACCAAGAGGTTCGTCCGTCGCAGTTGAGGATGATGGGCAGACTGTTCCAAAATATTCCAGAACACCCCGGAGGGTGTCCATAGTCTGATCAGCCACCTCGTTATGCTTCGCCTCAACCCTTGTCATGTCAGTGGCGATGGTGGAAAGCTCGGTTGTCTTCGTCATCAAATAATTCTTCTGAGACAGCGCTTGCTGGAGCGCTTCTCGGAGCCACACAAGTTTGGCCCCGGAAGTCACCCCCGCTGCTCGAAGCTTGTCGACTTCAGCCCTGAGCACCACCCGCTCCGCTTGAAGCTCCTTAATTGAATACGCCAGGCCAGCTTGAGCATGCTGCTCCGTTCGAAGCGCCTCCTCTGTAATGGCCTTCGCCCTCTGCTCTTCGAGGTGTTTTTCCTCCAATTGCAAGGACTTGTCTTCGGAGCCCTTAAGAGCTACCTGGAGTGTTGTAACCTTTCTTTTGAGCCGATTAAATTCGAGCTCGTTGGAAGTCACCGCCGCTCTAGCAAGAACAAATTGCTACAAAAAGCAAAGTAAGTATGGTGTAATTACAATAAATTAAATATACATTATGTCTCTCGCATACCTGGAGGGTAGCCCTGTCGAGGGCAATGTCTAGCTCTGATCTACTGGCTTCGCTTAGCGCGGAGACCAGCTCAGGGTTGCCAACCTCTTGGCTCTTTTGAGCCAAGGGCTGCAGGAGAAGCCGAAGCCCTGTCCACTACTCCAAGAACGGAGCTAATAGCGAAAGCCAGGACAGGGCCCTCCGATCATCTTCGGCGGGATCCTCCTCCAAAACCTCCACCGAAGGATCATTCGTTGACCCCGACGGCGTCATCACCAAGGAAGGGAGAGGCCAAAGCCAAAACTTGCCTTTACCTCTCCCCATTGCGAGAGCCACCAGAGCTACCTCTTCCATCGGAGTGTCGCTCTCCGTCGGAGTGGACCCCTCCACAGGAGTGACCCCTCTGCTAAAGCAACTCCAATAGAAGTAGCCTCCGCTGACAGAGCCACCTGTTCTGTCGGAGCCTCGTCCCCAGCTGGAGCCAAGTCCTCCGCCAAGGCTCCGTCTCGAGTCAGAGCCATGTTGCTCCCCGAAGCATCTACAAACATAAGGTATTTGTCAATCATCTAAAAGATATTGCCAATATAATGGAATTATTTCAGGTATGATGAATCAAGAAGTAAAGACTGAAGGCTTACCTCCATCTAAATTTTGAGGAAGAATTACGGGATCCCCCATATACTCGTACATTCTAAGGTACTCCTCGATGTCCTCCCCCGAAGTTTGGGCTAGAGTGGCGGACGTAGAGGCCCTTACCTCCGTTACCACCACTCCGGTCACAGCGAATTGGAGCCCTCCGGCTCCGCTCCCTGAGCCCCTACGGGTTCAGTTCAGACTGCCTCCTCCCCTTCATCCACCGGCACCGCCTCGACATCAACCCAAGGTGGATCTTCGGTTTCGGTCCGAGAATCCCCCTCACCACCCTCCATGAGTAAAGCTTCAAGCTACCTCCCTATTAGGGCCTCCGAAATCTCCTCCTCTTAAGAATCCTCCGAAGAAGAGCTCTGAATATCTAATGAAGGTGGAGACACTGAAGGAGATGGGAGCTTAGCCTTCCGTGCCACCTTTTTCGCTGGAGTCTTCATGGCCTTGGATGTCCTAGTAGCAGCTTTCCTCTTTCGAGGAACCGGGCCCGTTGCGTCGAAGCTTGGAAGAGGAGGGGCTTCAATCCCGAGTGTACTCCATACTCAGTTGGAGCATTCCCAGCTCCCGACTAGCTCCACCCTCCGTTGCTTATCCATTGCGGTAGGGGTCCCTAAGCACCCTCTCCGCTACCCGAGCTATTTTCTCTGGAGCCAACGCCAACGGAGCCGCTAAAACAAGGTAACAATCTGTTAAGAAAAATTACAAATATTCTATAAAGCTAATTTAAATGCAGAAGATATCGAAGTGTTACCTAGAGAGTTCGAAGCGATCTCTCGAAGCTCCCCTTCCGAAGTGTTGTGGAAAATAATGGGCCAATCGGCCCTGAGCGGAGGTATCCGGAGGGCGATGAATTCCTCTGCCAAGTCTCGCATGCTCATGCGCTTGGCCACCGAAGATAGCAACCCAAGTCTCATTGAGAGCAGACTTGAGTCTGAGGTCACCTCCGCTTCCCTCCTGTACCAGATCTCTTGCAGGGGCCCCGCAAGGCCGGAGTCTTCACCAACTTCGGCATAAAACCACCGGAGTATCCAATCGGAGTACCACTGGTCATTGATCGCCTTCGCGGGTGTTGACACGAAAACGTGCCCCCGCACTTGGGTCAGTTCAACGATCCAAAAGTGTGCGGATACTTAGGGGCAAGCCTAAGCGTGACGCAGCACCGACGTCGCGTTCCGACTACCCTTAGTCATGATAAGGGGGGTGGAGTTGCCATGCAATCAGATCACAAAAAATAATCCAATTAGCTGAAATAAATATATTAAACAGAATAAAATCAGCAAACCGGTCGGAGCCTGTCTGCTTCGAAGTACGGTGCGAAGGGTGTCACCGAAGTATACCTTCGGCGTCTGGTGCGAAGTGCCCCGCCGAAGGGTAACTTCGGCATTCGGACTAATATGGTCGAAGGTGAACTCCGAACGGATCTGGACGCGACAATCACCTCCGAACGGTGGGGTTCGACATGAAGTCTCTAATACGGCAGGGTACGGAGTAACGACCCGAGCGCAACGCGTAAGCGTAACTTTGTCTGGAGCGGAGTATGAGTGTGGCGAAGCCTGTAGTGACGAAGTGTGCGAGCGAAGCGTGTAGTTGAAGCTTGTAGTCTCGCCGAAGGGTGTTCTGGCAGCCTCTGAAACTGATCTCTCAGCTCCGGATGCCTCCGACAAAGTGGCTCCGAACGTAGGTGACCTGCAACGGATGAGATTTGAAGTACCAATTCGGCCTGAGGGCTGAATTCTGCTAAGTGTTGCACTGGTAGCGAAGGTAGCAATCTGTTACGCAGATTAGCGGATACTTCACAGGCGAAGTAACAAGGCGATAGCAATCTATTACGTAGATTAACGGATACTTCACAAGCGAAGTAACAAGGATTACCACTATTCTGAAGTGGCCGGTGGAGGGCTTCCAGGCAAACCCACGAAGAGGTACAGGAAAAATAAAGATAAAGTAAATGCGATCAAAGCTAGGGCTTTGTGTTTGGGTTGTGTTGGGGGGCCTCTGAACTAGCTTCGCCTCTTTATTTATAGGGGCTAAGCCTTTGATCTAATTTGCTATAATTCGGCCGGATAGGTATAAAATTTAGCCGGAATTGTATCCAACTCTATCTCTGCTGAAGTGGGCTTCGACCAGGCCCGTCGAAGCCTACTCCTCAGGCCGAAGCTTTGGCGGTGTGGGCCTCCGAAGGCTTCCTGGCCGAAGGACGTGGGCTGGCTAGAACCTTTCGGAGCCCATAGCCCAATGGACCTTCGGCCCCATAGGGCTTCGGCCTGACCTAGGACACGTGTATTTTTAGCCCAAATTACCAAAATTGATATTTTGACAATCTTAGCTATTGATGCCATTTTTTGCCATCAACGTAGGCCCCCTGCCTTTTAGTGAACTAAGTGAACTAAAAGCACCATGAGCTAAAGACGATATCGTCCATATCGGCTTTTTGACACTTTTTACGTTGTTTGCCACACGCTTGGGAAATACCTTTTCAAATATCTACCATTCAAAGCTCTTTGAAACCGCTCTCCTTGCAGAGATTCCAACATATATGCATTGTCGGGAGCGATCTCGGCTATTTTGAAAGGACCTTCCCAACTAGGTGACTATTTACCAAACTTGGGAATCTTAGTGCCTAAGGGTAAAATCGTCTTCCAAACCAAGTCTCCTACTTGAAATGATTTTGGTTTAACCTTCTTATTGTAGGCTTTAGCTACTCTCCTCTTATCTACTTCTATGGCCTCTAAAGCCTTTAGTCTCTTATCGGTCACTTCTTCTAGGCTATCTTTCAAAAGAGTTTCATACTCGTTAACCGATAAGTCATCTTGCTTTAACACTCTTAAGGAACCAAGATCTACGTCTATAGGCAAAACAGCTTCTTGTCCATATACCAACTCATATGGACTGACCTTGGTAGCACCGTGCTTTGCGATTCTACAAGCCCATAGCGCCTCAGAAAGCACTTCATGCCACCTTTTAGGAAATTCTTCAATTTTCTTCTTAATGAGCTTAATCACAGTTTTATTACTAGACTCGGCCTGACCATTGGCCTGAGCATAGTAAGGTGGAGAGTTTATCAACTTAATACCATAATATTCGGCGAAGTCCCTCACTTATCTAGAAACAAATGAACTACCTTGATCCGTAGTAAGAGTTTGAGGAATGCTGAATCTATGTATGATATGCTTCAAGATAAAATCACGTACCTCATTGCGAGTCATGTTTTTGAGAGGCACGGCCTCGGTCTACTTAGTGAAGTAATCTGTCACCATCAACACGAACCGATGCCCTTTTGAGGAAGGAGGGTGAATTTGGCCGATGAAGTCTAAACCCCAACCTCGAAACGACCATGGCTTGACAATAGGGTTGAGTAACGAGGCAGGAGCTAACTGAATATTGCCAAACTTCTGACATGCTTCACACCCTCTATAATACTTAAAACAATCCTCAGTCATAGTCGGCCAATAAAAACCTGCTATTTTGAGCATCCAACTCATTTTCTGGGCCGACTAATGAGTGCCACAAAGTCCTTCATGGACTTCTCCCGTAGACACCTGGGAATGTTCGTGGTCTAAACACTTCAATAGTACTCCATTGATGGTTTGGCGATACAATGTGTCGTCTATCAACATGAATTTGAACGCTTGTCGCCGAACATTCCGATCAACCCTTTGGCTAGGGTCTCTCAAATACTGGACGATTGGATTTCTCCAATTGCCCTTGTAGGCTTCGGAGGGTCTTGCCATTTCACTCTCCAAAAAAGTTTCTAAGCTACTAATTTCGAGGTGCCCCCCGAGCCGTTCCTTCTCCTGCCGAAGTCTGGCCGGACTGGCCCTTCGGAGTGTGCCGGGTCGAAGCCCTCTAGAGGGTCCGGACTCCGAAAACCTTAACCGTGCAGGGGACTTTTGCTCACGGCCTCTGGCATGCCAGACCCCTCGGTGGGCAGAGTACCCCGGTCCTGGGACCTCAGCGCGTAGTAGCCTTTGGTGGCCAGAGGGGTCCGACCCGGAGGGTGCGCCTGCCCAACGTCACTGGCTTCGGCAGTGAGACCAAGCGTCGGTTTCTCCCATACAGAAAATTTTCCTCTCCTAACTTGGTAACCAAATGCTTGCTGAGCCAAATCATTTGCAATTGAATTGGCCTTTCTTGACACGTGAGAGATTTCGAAGTCATCAAAAGCAGCAACTATGTCTAGACATTTATCCAAATAGCTATTTAGCAGGCCATTAAAGCATTGAGCACTTTTAGCTACTTGTTGTACTACTAACAAAGAATCACCATACGCGTGGACATGTCTAGCACCTACAGATTCTAGAAATTCAAGCCCTAGCAATAAAGCTTCGTATTCAGCTTGGTTATTAGTAGAAGGAAATTCCAAACGGGCCGAAGTCTCAAAGTGCATTCCATTAGGTGATATGAGAACCACTCCAATACCTTGGCCACTCTTGCAAGACAAACCATCGAAATAAAGTTTCCATGGCACTACCTCAACTAGAGCAACATTGTCACCCCAGCTGACATCTATGTGGTGATCAACTATAAAGTTGGCCATGATTTGGCCTTTCATAGCTCTCAGGGGTTCGTAGGCCAAATCGTATTCAATCAACGCGTAAGCCCATTTTCCGATTCTTCCACTTAGAATTGTCTTCTGTAACATGTGCTTTATAACATCGGTTTGGCAAACGACAACACATGTAGTAGGGAGAAGATAATGGCGTAATTTGGTGCACGCGTAGTAAAGCGATAAACACAAACGTTCCACGAACGCGTACCTGGTTTTGGCATCCAGCAGCGGCGGCTCAAGAATGTGATGATGTACTCTTTTCCCTCTACCTCCTGGGTTAGCACAGCCCCGATCACGCTATCTTCAGCAGTGATGTATAGCCGAAACAAAATCCCGGCTTTGGGTGCTCTCACCACAGGTGGTGATGACAAGCACTCCTTGATTTTCTCAAAGGCACTTTGTTGGCTTTCCCCCCAAGTGAACTCGACTTCGTTTTTTAGCTGGACTATGGGAACAAAGGCATCAATCTTGATGGACAAGTTGGATATAAAGCAACGCAAATAATTCAACTTGCCTAGCAACTTCTGTACATCCTTTTTGAACGTCGGCGCTGCAATGTTTCTAATCTTCTCAAGCCTCTTAGGATCAATTTCTATGCCTCTCTCGTGAATCATGAAACCTAAGAACTTACCCGCCGACACACCAAAAGCACACTTGAGTGGATTCATTTTCATGCCATACTGTCGCATCCTATCAAAAGCAACCTTCAAATTGGCTAAATGGTTTCCCATAATGTCCGATTTGACTACAACATCATCGATGTAAACTTCTAACATAACCCCTAGCAAGTCATAAAAGATTGAGTTCATAGTGCGCTGATACGTGGCGCCAACATTGTTCAAACCAAAAGTCATAACAACCCACTCGAATAAACCAACAAAACAGGGGCATCGAAAGGTAGTCTTGTAGACATCCTGTTTGGCCATAAAGATTTGATTATAACCAATATTGCCATCAAGAAAACTCAGTACCTTGTGTCCTGAAGCATCATTGATCAGCATGTCGACTATCGGCATTGGATACTCGTCTTTCGGAGTGGCTCTGTTCAGATCTCTGAAATCAATACATACCCGTATCTTGCCTCTCCCTTTCTTCTCTACAGGCACAATGTTAGCAACCCATTCTGCGTACTTGCATGGCCTAATAAATTCAGCCTTGAGTAGTCGTTCTACTTCTTCTTTAACTCGGTCATAGACGGTCGAGATAAAGCGACGAGGAGGTTGTTTATAAGGCCTAAATCCGGACTTGATAGGTAGCAGATGCTTCACGAGCTTGCGGCTTAGTCCTGGCATCTCGCTATACTCCCATGCGAAACAATCGACATATGATCGAAGTAACTTTATTACTTCGGCCTTTTCATCAGGCCATAAATGTTGGTTTACAAAAGTCGGCCTTGGGATGCTACCATCACCTATGTCAACTTCCTCCAAGGGATCGACCGACGCAAAACCTTGTCCTAATTTCTCTACTTCGCTAAAGTCCCTGAAGGCCTCGGCAATACCGTCTTTATTAGACCGATATTGCCCTACCCGAGACTTTAACCAATCTAGATTACTCTTGCTTGACATGACTACTAATAAAAAAACAGCCGTGCTACACCAGCTGGCTTTATAGACACTGGTACAAAACGCCCTCCGGATACGCTAACAAATCGTAATATGAAAGATATCTACCTGACAGACACTCTACTTTGTTATGAACAGCGTCAACCGATACATCGGCCAATGCCACTTGGGCCGAAGTATCTACGGGGATGATTTCTACTTCATCGTCGTCCCACTGAATCAGGCACTGGTGTAGGGTAGAAGGAATGCAGCAATTCGCATGAATCCAGTCACGCTCAAGCAACACGTTGTAGTTACCTTGTACATCGACGATGAAAAACACTGTCGGCAAGGTCTTGTTGCCCACTGTCAACTCCAGGGAGAGCACGCCCTTGGCCTTGGAGCACTCGTCATTGAAGCCGTTGAGCATCAAGTTAGTCTTCTTCAGATCATCCTCGTCCCTATCAATTTTCTTCAATAACGAGTAAGGCATTAAGTTAACAGTGGTGCCACCGTCGATGAGCATCCAGGAGATCTGCTTTCTATCGATGTGACCTCTAACGTAGAGAGGCTTTAGATGGTGAGCCGATTCCTCGGGCTTCTCGAAGATGGCATTGCGCGGGACGAGGTTCAGTTGAGCGACCTTGGCCTCGTCCTGTGGTAGGGCGAACTCGGCGGGCAGCGTGACGACATTGATGTCCATCACCTGGGGTGCGGGCCCCTCGGAGATGAGCGAGTAGTCGTCGTCGATCATGTCGTCGTCGTCGTTCGGTCTAGGAGCCGGGTTGGTTATCTCAACCGGCTTTATCCTCCATACCTGTCTTGTAGACATCTTTTTCTGTGATTTGGACATTCCTAGAGGTTCCCAAGATTGTTGCGGCTTGGTGCCAGGTGCTACCACCCGGTTTCTGTCAACTGTGGCCAAAGTGGTACTGCCTCCTTCGGCCTCACACACCCTGTGTTCAGAGGGGCCTTCGATGCGGATCCCGGCAGTCAGACCGGCCTTGCTCAGCCGATCGAACCCAGCTTCGGCGCGGGCTCCAACCAAAGTATGGGACTTACCTCCGTCAGACTCCGGCGATGAAGCCTTCAGGATTGGGACCTCCTGAGACCCTACCCTGATCGTGATAGCTTCGGACTCCCTGACTTCGGCCTCCACGCGCATGTATTCTTCACCTTCGCCCTGCATGACCCGATTCGGAGGCACCACGGACAGCATGTGGATGATGCCACCCTCTGCTACGTCTGTTTGTCCCTGCCATCTGTAATACTCCGAAGAAAAACAAGGCATAGTGTTAAGTTGCGGAGGGTACTCCGACCCGGACACATACGGAGCCCACGGAGTTCCTGTCCAATTGTACGGCGGAGGCATCGGCGGCTCTAGTGGCCTCGCCCACTGTGAGCTGAACCCGTTACCCGGAGAGGGGTTCAGCAAAGTCGACAGTGTCTCAGACCATACTAGCGAAGGGTCCTGCCAGGCCGAAGGTACATCCGGCTAGTGCAGGACGAAACCTCCCATCGGAGAGTTCGTCCAAAAGGGTGAGGGGTTCGGCCATTGGGGGCCGAAGTTGCTGTATAGGGGGTTCGACCACTAAGGCTCGAAGCTACCGCATGGGGGCTTCGTCCATTGAGGCTCGAAGCCACCGTACGGGGTGTCAGGCCACTGTGGCCCGAAGCCGTTGTGTGGAGGGTTCGACTGCTTCAGCCCGAAGTCACCCTCTGAAAGTCTTGGACCCTTCGGCTGTCCCAGTTTCTTAGTGCGGGGACCTGCTTCCTTGGCCCTTCTTTGATGTTTGTTCAACAGCATGTTGTATGTTACCTTTGGCCTCTTGTGAGCCTTAGCCGAAGGGGTGTTAATGTTCTGTTTCCACACTCCTACCTCGGGGTTCTTTGGTATGAGCGTGCGAGTGCGCGGCTCTCCAACAATTACATCCTTCCCCTTAGCCGACTCGGCCTGTTCTGGCTGAATCAACACCTTCTTCTCGCCGAGGTCGACGGCGTTGACGGGAAAAGGATCTTTATCCAGCTTCATCTTTGGATTATGGTCTATCTTCAATCATCCGTCTTCTATGGCCGATTGGATCTGCCGTCGAAAAACATTGCAGTCGTTAGTATTATGTGAATGTGAATCATGCCACTTACAGTACGGATGCTTCTTTAACTCATCGGCAGATGGAATGACTTGACCTTAAGGTAACCCGAGAAGCTAATTTTTAAGAGAAAATCAAATATTTTATCACACTTGGTTATATCGAATGAGTACTTAACCTCACTAGGTCGATTCTTTGTGGGAGATGGTCGTAATTCGGAGCAAGTGATAGGTTTACTCTTAGCGTTCCAAACCCATTCGGCCACGTACATGTCGGCTGAATCCTCCTCTTCTGATTCCTCCTCGTCGGAGCGTTCCATGATGTGGATTTCAGCCCTAGGCTTGTTAAACGTCTTAATAAACTTCTTATCTTTGGTTCGGCCTTCCTGGACCAGAGCCTGATGTAAAACTTTGCTAACTTCTAAGAAGTTCTGGTTGTCTAATCTTTCCTTAATCTTGGAATGTAACCCATTAAAAGCTAGTTCTATCAAGTCCCTTTCTGAAATATTAAGGCTAAAACATCGGTTTCTAGTGTCCCTAAAACGCTTGATGTATTCAGAGGCATTCTCGTTGGATTTCTGCCTAACCGATGTCAAGTGTGAAAGCCTAAGTTCTGTCTCACGTGTGTAAAAATAATCATGGAATTTCTGCTCTAAATCATCCCATGTCTGAACGGAGTTCGGCGGGAGTGCCGAAAACCAAGTGAAAGAGGTGCCGGATAGCGAGAGAGAAAATAGTTTAACTTTTAGAGCATCTATCCCGCTAACCTCTCCACACTATGCCAAAAAATGACTAACGTGCTCTAGTGTGGTTTTGCTACCCTCACCGTCGAACTTAGTGAATTCAGGGATTCTATAGCCGCGGGGGTAGGGTATTGTATCGAGATGGTCAGGGTATGGCTTACTGTAAACCCTAACCCGACCTTTGGGCACAAAGCTGGCACACTCTCTAAATAGCGCATGGATCCTCTCTTCTATGTCATCTTGGCACGTCGCATTGTCGCCTACGCGCGCCTCTCATGCGAGGACGCGACACGCGGTGGGATATCGGTGTGTCGGCCATGGCTCGTGTTCGGGCGCCTGCGCATGTGGTGCGGGCAGCGCGGGTACCGGCACAAGTGGTGCATGGTACGCAGTGCTAGTTTGGCCGTAAGTACAATGATTAGCCTCGGCCATAAGTGTTGAGGCCGGAGACATCACGGTCGTGCCAGTGTTGCCGTCAGTTCTGTCGTACACATGGTTTACCGGAGGTGCACTAGCAATAGGGACCGGGGGTATGGCCTTAGTAAAGCTGAACCTTCTAAGAGTTGCCTCTACTTGGGAGCTGACTGTCGAATCTAAACGGTTGGCTAGAGAAGCGCTAACGGCTTGATCTACTGATGCAGCTATTTTTTGCTCAATCTCTAAAGAAGATAAACGAGGCGATACGGGTGTTACATGGGCCTGAGCGAGGTCGGTGGTGACGATGTCACGCTTGATGAAGCCTGTGCGTGTCTTAACGTAGCCCCCAAGCATCATGTCTTAGAGCGCTTTCAACTTTGCCTCGATCTCTGCTCGGTCTTCTGCGAGGATATCTTCAAGCGTAGGTATCAGGATGTTACGGTTGTCGATATCCACGCCTCCTATGGTGTCCATCGGCGGTGTAGACGTAGTAGTTGTTGCAGATGTACCGGTGGCCGATGTAGACGTACCCTTCATGTTGGCGTAGCTTTTTCCCAGCGGAGTCGCCAAAAAGTGTGTTGACGTGAAAACGTGCCCCCGCACTTGGGTCAGTTCGACGATCCAAAAGTGTGCGGATACTTAGGGGCAAGCCTAACATCGTGTTCCGACTACCCTTAGTCGTGATAAGGGGGGTGGAGTCGCCAGGAAATCACATCACAAAAAATAATCCAATTAGCCGAAAGAAATATATTAAACAGAATAAAATCAGCAAACCGGTCGGAGCCTGTCTGCTTCGAAGTACGGTGCGAAGGGTGTCGCAGAAGTATACCTTTGGCGTTTGGTGCGAAGTGCCCCACCAAAGGGTACCTTCGGTGTTCGAGCTGATCTGGTCGAAGGTGAACTTCGAACGGATCTGAACGTGACAATCACCTCCGAACGGTGGGGTTCGGCGTGAAGTCTCTAATACGGCAGGGTACAGAGTAACGACCCGAGCGCAACGCGTAAGCGTAACTTCGTCTAGAGCGGAGTATGAGCGTGGCGAAGCCTGTAGCGATGAAGTGTGCAAGCGAAGCATGTAGTCGAAGCCTGTAGTATCGCCGAAGGGTGTTCTGGCAGCCTCCGAAACCGATCTCTCAGCTCTGGACGCCTCCGACGAAGTGGCTCCAAATGTAGGTGACCTGCAACGGATGAGATTCGAAGTACCAATTTGGCCTGAGGACCGAATTCTGCTAAGTGTTGCACTGGTAGTGAAGGTAGCAATCTGTTACGCAGATTAGCGGATACTTCATAGGCGAAGTAACAAGGCAATAGCAATCTATTACGTAGATTTACGGATACTTCACAAGTGAAGTAACAAGGATTACCACTGTTCCGAAGTGTCCGGTGGAGGGCTTCCAGGAAAACCCACGAAGAGGTACAGGAAAAATAAATATAAAGTAAATGTGATCAAAGCTAGGTCTTCGTGTTTGGGTTGTGTTGGGGGGCCTCTGAACTGGCTTCGCCTCTTTATTTAGAGGGGCTAAGCCTTTGATCTAATCTGCTATAATTCGGCCGGATAGGGATAAAATTTAGCCGGAATTGTATCTAACTCTATCTCTGTTGAAGTGGGCTTCGACCAGGCCCGTCGAAGCCTGCTCCTCGGGCCGAAGCTTCGGCGGCGTGGGCCTCTGAAGGCTTCCTGGCTGAAGGTCGTGGGATGGCTGGAACCTTTCAGAGCCCGTAGCCCAATGGACCTTCGGCCCCATAGGGCTTCGACCTGACCCAGGACACGTGTATTTTCAGCCCAAATTACCAAAATTGATATTTTGACAATCTTAGCCATTGATGCCATTTTTTGCCATCAACAGCTGGTAAGTTCTTCAAGTGCCCCTTCCGGAGCTATAAGTTGACACTCCCGAAGGCCACCAGCAGCTTCGAGATTCCAGGCCCGTCATGTGTCTTAGGTTGGCACGAAGCTTCGTGGGTCGCCACGAACACTTCGAACCTTCCTTCACACCCTTCAGCTCGGAGGGCCCACTCAAAGACCACCAACCTAGCTATGGCGTTCAGAGGCAGCTGCGGCAAGGTGACATGGAACATCTCCAATACCTCTGTTAAGAAATTTATTGAAGGGAGCCCGAGTCCGGCTCCGAAGAAGGCTTCGAAGATGACAACTTCTCCGCTCCTCGATGCCGGTATGACTTCTTCTCTGGGGATTCGAGTCCTCATCCCCGGTCCTAGTCTTCCGCTCACTGCCTCTTCTACGGACTCCGCCGTGCAAGACGATCGCCTGAGGATGAAGGTTTGCTTCAGTGGATTCTTCGACGGTGGGTGGATTTCCCGTGGATCCTTGGGCCAGGAACCCCCTAGGGCTCCCGCCATTGCTGCCGCCACAGATGCGGCCCAAGCTTGCCGCTGCGCCAAAGTCGTTGCCGCCGCAGGCACTCTTGCACTTGTTCTCACCATCGGTGGAGCACTCGAGAGTTTTAGAGAGTCAGGGCGAAAGAGGAAAGTATGGAATTGTTGAAGTGCAAAAGCTCTGTAAAAACTTTTCACCGCTGATCACTTTTCTCTTTTATAACTGATATGTCCTTGTTCGGCATGATTCGCGCATATTTTCACCCTTCCAGATTCAACCCGCGTCAATGACACGTAAGGCCAAAGGGTGAAAGAATGTAAATCCGCAGTAAACTTTTGTGGATGTCACTTTCTCGAAAGGCCTAACGGCTAATTGAGGGATAACAGTACAAAAGTAATGGCTCTTTGCGATTTACTGTTGTTATAACGGTTCAATTTCCTTTTGATCAATCATACGGAGGTTGAAGTTCGAAGCTCGGTTTTGATGCATCTCCGACACCAAGGATGCTTCAAACGATTATAATACCTTGCATTCTTTCTAAGGTCCTGAGCATTAAAATATTTCTTGCGTATACTGCTCTCCTTGTTGTACAGGCTATCCGGAGAAGCGTATTCGAGGGGCTACTGTTGGGGGAAAATACTTCATCCCCATGATCCTCCAAGATTCCAAGCAAATACGTTATACAACGAAGATAAAGGCAAGTCTTAATCTCGGAGCCCAAGACCCCCTCCGAACTGAAAGGCTCGAAGCCAAAGGGTTCGTCCAGGCTCCGGTCCGAAGAGACCCTCCGAAAGACTTCCCCTCCGGAGTGGAAAACAACTAAAAGGATGGGACGTTTGCTTTATCAACATCCTTCGAGCATGTTTTACCATATTAACCCTATAAATGATACCGAAATAGTATCCACTATGTCGGTTGTAATTAAGGGGTAAAAAGGTTTTTCTTTAGAGATTTTACCTATAAATACCCCTCTTCTCACCCTATAAAAGGCATCGAATATTTAGATATTCAATACACACTTCAAATTATCCTAAGCTATTATCCTATTCGAAGGCTTGAGATAGTTCGCATTCACAAACACTTTGTTTGCCAGTTCTTGGTCTTATAGAACCTGTTAGCATAATCCGTTGCGCCAACAACACTTAAATCTCATTCAAAATCATGGCTCATCATAAATACCACGCTTTGTCGCCCACTCTGAGGCTGTCCAAAAAGGGACAATTCGGACCTGCACATCTCACATGCATGACACGTGTGAGATATGTTGGTCTGAAACGGGTGACGCTTTGGTTTTGTTATACTACTGGCATTTTTCTCACTAATGAAATCATTGCATATGAAAAGAATATATATAAGGAAGTATATGTAATACTAATCAACCTAATGAAATCATCAACAAACTAAAAATTAATACAAGAATAAATGTAATAGCATATATAATAGCACAACATATATTGCATATGAAAAAAGAACATCACATACGAAACACGTGTAAAAGCACAACATTTAATATAGGAACATTTGTAATAGCATAATAGTCTTAACATTGCTAATAACACAAAAATAACATTAATAAATTTAAAATATTATGAAAAATAGTAAATACCTCGAATTTTGCGACATGCAAGCAAGGAGGTGACGGGCAGGCAGAGATGAGACGGAAATGGTGACGTCAGCGGGCTCCACGCGGTGATGGTGTGGGTGGAGGAGACGGTTGGGCGGTGGCAACCGACAAGAGGCGGTTGGCGGCACGAGCGCGCGGTGGCGGCGTGAGCGAGAGAGGGTGCACGTAGGGCCAGAGTTGGGAGCACAGGGAAACTAGGTTTCCCTGTATGCACGCGGGGGGAAATTAGACCGTAACTTTCGTTGGCCACATAATTTTCGTTGGCCACAGTGAAAGCCAACGGGAAGTTAAGTTAACTTTCGTTGGCTACCTCTGGACCAACGAAAATTAATTAACTTTCATCGACTTTCAGAAATGCCGATGGAAAATAAAAAGGTCGACAAAAATTCACTATTTTCTTGTAGTGATTTTCAACGACTATATCTCTAACACATATACTATTATACATGATCATTATTATTGTTGATGATTAATAGATTTTTTATTATCATTCAATGGTAAAAATTGCAACTATTATATTTTCAAGAGCTATATTTTTATCGTGAATCTTTATTTTTTTCATGAATAAATAAATATCCTCTAATTAGTATAAATAATTGATCTCAAAACATCTTAAAAATATAAAGAAAATAAATTTTCTTTTTTTTCCTTTTTTTCTTTTTTATTTTCTTTTTTATTTTCTTTTCTTTTTTCTTTTCTTTTTTCTTCTCTTCTTTCTCTTTTGTGACGTGGATAGGGGGATGAGAGAGGAGTTCCCCAGATTTGGGGATGAAGAGAGAGGAGTAGAGGATAAGATAGAGTAGGGAATGAGATAGGAAATCTACTGGAGGGAGGGTGATTTTTAGAGCAAATGTCCTAAATTTGACTATAGGGGATGGTATAGGGCATCTGTTGGAGATGCTCTGAGGATTTGTTACTAAAAAATTATGCTATTTGATTATTTATTGTAGACTAAAATGATATGTAATCAAAACCACCTTAAAAAAGCAAAATATCAAATATTTTGTTTTACACGCCCTTACCCCCAGTCTTATCACAATTTTTAAATAATACATTTAAAAAAATCAAATTAGGTACATAGATTTCTAAAATTGCAAATCTGGTCTTCTATCGACATTTGATCGATCTGCCAATCGGTCTAGATCGGACGGTGACAGGGTCCTATTGGCACATGAAATACCGATCTATGCCATATGGTCTGTCGATCTGAGGTCACCCACCCTAGATTAGTATTTCATGTGCCGATAGATTGTCTATAAAAGGGGTCTGAAACCTCTGTCCTAGCCACCCCTTGTAGCTCCTCCCAACCCGCAGCTAGTCGTTTCTCACTCCCAGGAATATCTTTTCTCCCTCTTTTTTTCTTTAGGCAGTATAAAGTTTAGGAGTAGATTAGGGGTACATTAGGAGTAGATTATAGATAATTTAGAAGTAGATTAGAGATAATTTAGGAGTAGTTTAGAGGTAATTTAGGAGTAGATTAGGGATAATTTTATGAGTAATTTAGAAATAATTTAGAAGTAAATAATTTAAATTATCTTTATATTATCCCTAAATTACCACTTAATTGTCCATAAATCATGTTTTAATTACCTCTAAATTATCTCTAAAATTCTCCTAATCTAATATTAATTTACCTATAATCTACTCCTAAATTACCATAATCTATTACTAAACTACCCTAAACTACGCTAAGGACGTGGCATAACTTGAATCTAGGGCGACTCTGTCACTGTCTAATCTAGGTTGATTGGCCTAAATCAGCGGATCAAGGTCGATCTAAGCCTCTAAGGCCAATTGGCTAGATCGGCACTTAAAGTGCTGACAGAAGGCCTAATTTGTAATTTTTGAAATTTGTGTACTAAATTTAAAATGTGTTTTAAAAAATTATTGTTTTTTAAAAAATCAATCTATCACTATGTACGGCGGCAGCGAGGGCAAACATCCAGAGCTTCTTGGACTGGGCTCCCAATTATAGGCTTTTGGCCCATATAATAACAAAAACAGTATGAATAATGAGCCTTAACCTAATTAAGGCCCAAACTAAATTAATCCGGCCCGCGAGAGGGGATTGATGGGTTGGCTAGCTACTCGAGTCCGCCGCTATCCCTCGTTCCCTCCTTCCCAAATGGAAGTCCAGCGAGCGATCCCGCTGTGCAGCGGCCGTCGTGCGCGGGCGCCGCTACGGGCACGGGGAGAGAAGCGCCCGCCATAGGACGGAGCATGCACCCGACCATCGGCCGATCTTTACTCCGGAGCAGACGAGCGGAGGTACGTAGGGATGGCGGGGAAGCTATCGATGCCGCACCGCGGGACGGTGGGCAGATCCGGGAAGGCGCGGCGGTGACGGGTCGACCGGGGAGGGCGAGGGGGACCGGACCTGCCGCCGTTCCGACCACCTCCACCACGGGATTGCGCAAGTGAGATCTCTCGTAAACAAATTTCTGCCGCCTTTTCACTCGGGCTGATCGGATTGCCAACTTGCAATTATTATTAGAAGAGATATAACACCATTCAATTAGGGGGCATTAGTTCAAAATTTTCTTATTATTACATTTTTGTGGTGATTGTGAATGTGAAATTCTGTGATGCTCATGTAAAGCCGCCACGCGCTGTTGTTTGCTTACACTGCTCAGATCATGGGAAGTGGCATACTGACATGGTTTGGAAATCAGAAGAAATTTCTGCTGTATTCAAACTGGATTAGGAATTTATGCCGTTTTATTTAAAGTTTCCCGTACAACGAATTACATAGTCCTAATATAATGTATGCGGTACACACAACCTGGATAGTTAATTTTCAGCTGCTATCATGTTTCTTAATTATAGCACGTCCTAATCATAGAAATTACTAGTTTAATCTATTTTCTTATATAGCAGGCATAGTACCTCACACCGTCACACGATTCTACAATTGATAGAAGCTAAATGAACCACTTCAAATCATGCATGGGGTTTCAACTACTCTAGCAATTTTTAATTTTGCTGTTTGAATAGTCTGATATCCGATTGTGCAAATAGGTATAAAAAGTCATTGGTAGTACCAGCTAGGTCCATCCATCACCTAATTCAACCATATAAGTTCTATTTTGTAATATTCGGCTGTTTGTATTGGCCACATTTTTGGTCCAATCATTGGCAGGAAACTTGTGGGTGAGTGAGAAAAAACAAGACGATCGAAAAATTCTGGGATTTTTTAGCCCTAGACCAATCTCTGGTGTGTTTGGTGGGGAAGCGAAGTGGGCTGGAACCGTTCTATCCTACCTCGCTTGTTGGGTTGGGAACGAGAGGACGAAGCTACCCCAAGATTTCTCAAGATTCAGGACGGCTCCATTCTATAAAAAAAATATAACACAGCTGTCCTATTTTCACACCCAAGCATGAGCTCGTATCAAGCAGCGACATGGAGGATCGGTGGTGTGGGGGAGCAGGAGAGAAGTGATAGGAGAGCAGCGGCGTGGTGCAGCGGCAAGGAGGGAATCAGCAGGGAGCAGCTCGCGGGTAGTGGAGAGGGATCGGTGGCACAAGTGAGCAGCAGTGAGAGGATCGATGGGAGAGCGACGGCATACGGGCATAGGGCAAGGAGCAGCGAGGAGGGAAGCGGCAGCCGAGCGACGTATGACCAACGCCGTAACGGAACGGAAGATGACGGCGCGACGGATGGTGGCATGGCAGAGCGGCAGACGACGGCGCGACGGCGCGACGGAAGCTTGGTGGGAGATGAGCATAGTTTGGTCTGGGATGAGTGAGATGAGCCTTTTTTTTCTATTATAGAACTCGATAGAGTATACTTCTTTAAAATAAAAGTTATATCAAATGCTTCTGTAAAAACAATATTTTCGAGAAAAGTTAATTATACTAGAATTTGTGAACCAGTTAAAATTATTTGTTGTTTTTTTTTCTATTTTCTATCAGCTGAAGTGACTGTTTGACCCATGTAAAAACAGAACGACATGGCTCTTTTGCCGCCCTCACCGCGCGCAGGAGTGAACGAGACCAGCCGCCCGCCTGCCGCGCACTTGTTGTCCGCTTCTTTGGCTCTCTTTTCGGCCATCGTATGCTTGCAGGTCGATATAGTTGACTTCAATGGAAGTTTCTTGGCACGTGCACGTGATTTTGCCGGTGCTAATCCTATTATACTGGTGATCACAAAGGTGATTGTTTTACATACTTCAAGCATACTCGTGTTTTAACTACAGCTAGTGTTGCCAGCCAACTAAACTAAAGCTGCTTCTTTTTCTGAGGGAATAAATCTGATTCTTTTTGTAGGTCGATCTCCTTCCTAGAGATACATATTTCAATTCCGTTAAACTAAAGCATACTTCAAATAAGAATTCTTTCCTCTTTCTGCTCAGGTTTTTCATTCTAGCATCACTGCAGGAGCAGAAGCAGGACTGTGCCAGGGCGGGCGAGCTTTCCTGTCTTTCCAAGGGTAAAACAGTCGCTTCAGCTGGTAGAAAATAAAAAAAAACAAATAATTTTAATTGGTTCAAAAATTCTGATATAATAATTAACCCTCCTCAAAAATACTAAATACTATTTTAGAGAAACCTTTAATATAAGTTTTATTTTAGAACAGTTTACCGTGTTGAGTTCTATAATAGTAAAAAACTTATTGGGATGGAAAGATAACTCTTCCATCCTCGATCATGGCTCAAACCAAACAAAAAATATAACATATATATCCTCACACCATGCAACTCTCAAAACTAGAATGGAATTGTCATGGGCTGGAGTGGGTGTTTAATAAATTCCTAAGCTTTTCATATGAAATCTAAGGAAAGAAAAATTTTCTTCATTTTTCCATATACTAATCCTCTATTCCAAATGAATAAACAGTAACAGTTCTATAGGAATTTGAATTCTATAATTTTTCCTCTAAAAATACTTCGAATCAAATGAGCCCTAAAAATGTTTTATGCTTTGCTGGTAAAAAATGGGTGATAACTGACAAGACAACATCATGCATAGTTGGATAACACTTACAGACAGAATTTATATGCTCCTTTTTGTAAACATCTAATGTGGAATCAAACACTATACAGTGGAGTTCTCTTTCAGTTGATTAACAACATGTTTGAAAAGCTTCAAATTCTGAGAAGTATTAGTTGGTAAGAATTTAGAGAAAGTGATATTTCTCAACTTCTTAATTCTAGATTTTAGAGAGTTTCATAATCTAAAGCTATAATCTGGACCATTTGAAAAACTTCTGTAGTGGTCAGAAATTCATCCACATATACCCTAAATATAGTAAGCCACATATAATTAATTTTCACCTCTAGGTACATATATAATATATGAAAGTAAAGTGCATCTGACGAATTATATCGCCAGTAGCTCAGGTATAGCTTTAGCCATTAGGATTATTCATGAAGTTAGTATATAAAAAAGGCATGCATGCAGATGCTGTGTTGCTTTCAGTTGCTGTCTAATTTATGTGCAAGTAGATTCTAAAACATATACAGATTAATAAAGGCGAACATATGCTAGCTAGCAATCCGAGCCCATTGATTGATTAGACTAGCTTAAGAATGGACTCAGGAATTTAATAAGTTAGCTCTCCGGCGTGGAAATGGATATTATTGGCGAGGTGTGGGTTTAAGTATGTAATAATGATTTTATGAGTATGTGTATATATAGCAAAGACTGATTGTAGTATAAGATAAGAATTTATATAGATTTAGTTTCTCCAAAGAGAGTAATGATTGATATATGTATATATTGATCACACTCAATGATGATTTATCCACTTAGGTTGTTTTGCTTCATATGATACTTTTGAAGGCTAGGTGGTCTTTCCTTATATATGCGGGGGCGGGGCAGTGTTTATGAATTCTAGCAGTTTATGGGATCTTTGAAGTGTAGGAGATAGAATCTTAATAAGAAATAAAACCTTATTTAATAGGTAAGCTATTTTATATTAAATATTTAAACTATTGTTTCATGGAGATATAAGGTAGGAAACACCAATATAAATAACTAAATACGTGGAATATGCTAATCTAATAAAGTGGTTTTCAGACAATTATTTGTCAATTCGAAATAGTAAACCCTGTATACACAGAACAATTCTTTTCTCAATAGCCTCAAGTTGATTAGCATACCAGTGTGAAATTGTAATTTTTCTGTTGCAAGGATAACGCTTACCCATGGATGAGCATGAAATAAAGAGGAAACAACTTTTAAATTTCATTATATGATTTTTAAGAATTTTAAAAATACCACGGTTACTATAACTATAGTATCTCTATATCTGTTATTGACACATTGATAATATATTTTTAAACCACAAAAATATAATAAATCATTTCTATCTTTTCTAGAAAGAAATAGAATTTGCTAGGCCAATGAGAGAGAACAGTCAGTTCCAATGTGATAAGAGTGCAGTCAGGGATTCCTGTTGCTTCATGACAAAAGCCTTCGAGTGAAGACATGACCCTAGAGACCTCTATCTCTCTCTCTCTCTCTCTGACCAAAGCTAGGGAAGAAGAATAAAAAGGAAGGACAATATCTTTCTCTGAACTGTGGGATTAGTCCGCCCAAGAACGTGAAGCTATCACACCGTCGGATATATCAAGAAGCTGCAGGCCGAGCACGAGCAACTGAGTACAGAAACGGTCAGCTGGCATGCTGGCACGCCCTACTTCGGTCTTATGTGTGCTCTTGTTTGTCATAGAAGGGATACCTGAGTCTTGGTATGTTGTTCTTACTCTTATATTCTTCGTTCTTCTTTGTCCAGAAGTGGTTGATGAGTTATGTAGCAGAGATGTGTGATGTTTTTCCTTGTTTTGGGGTGTTCTGAGCGCAGAACCGAGATTACTAGACGCTAGTTCCATGTTAGAGGCAGAAGAACTTTGAGCTTCTGGTTCGTGTGGACATACTGGGATCAACAAGCGGCTGCACCTCCAGGATGGGAGAGGCTAGTAGTTCAGGACATTCAAGGCAGAGTCCCCATGTTCTTGGTTATGGCTTCCATGGCACCATGGCCAACTCCATGCCTTCCGCAAACTTCTTGTAAGAACTCGCCCTCTCTATCTCTCTATCCATGTTTTTTCTTCTCTCTTTTGGTGATTCAGTATTCAGGTGCACCAAGAAACATGATCAGGACCATGCACTTCCTTTAAACTATTTACTTATTGTGCCATAGTGTTGGCATTTTTTTGGCTTTTTTCTGTTAATTCATGCTTTGGTTATATGCTCTTACGTACACAAGAATCTTTCTGTAGATCATTTTGCCCGATATCCCCCCAACAAGCTGCTGATCTAATGCTAATATGTATTCATTGCCCTCTGTCTACCTCACAGCGAGCAAGGAGGTGCTACCTATTTTGGAGAACTAGAGGAGGCTCTGATGCAACAGGTTGCCACACTCAGGAGGACTGAACAAACTGCAACCACCACCTCCACTGTTTACCAAGGGGACACCACGCGTACGTACATCTCTAGTCTCTCCTCTGTCCTCTCTCGGACCATGAGCAAAAGCGCATAACCTTCTGCGACACTTTCCCGAGAGGTTAGGGCATTGTAGTCAAAAGTAACCATGCGAGAGCAGAAGTGGCAGTTGTGCTAGCTGCTTGTGTCTAGTAGCACTACTGTAGTGTGAGCGTGTGACTATCTTGTGACTCCTGTCTCTCTCTCTATCTAGACTTGAGAACTCAAGTACTCAACAAGTCGATCTCCATGGACCATGGTAGTACAAGTACCACAGCCTACCAACTTTCTGGCTCTCTGGCTGCAAGCACAGCTCAAAGAGAATAAATTGGGCTAACTTTCACGGCAACAAGGGCCCCACTTCCCTTTTATCCCAATGCAGCTTTTTATCTCTGGAATTGCGATGCATTTCTTGATCTCCCCTATGGCCTTATGATATCTTCTTGCAGCCTTCTCCACTACTGCTACTGCAACAGCTACAGCAAGGCCTCCTACACTGGACATCTTCCCATCCTGGCCTATGAGGACTCTTCACACACCTAAGGTATGCATCTACCATTTCTATCTCTAACCCTGCTATTAGCAAGGACAAATATTCATGCATAAAGTTACAATTGCTCTTTGCTCTTGCTTTTACTTTGATGTAGGAGGACTCAAATGTAGCAGCAGACACAACAGACTCAGAGAGCAGCAGCAAGAACAATAGCCACCAAAATGCCTCATCGGACCAGCAAGGGTTAGTAGGAGAAAGGGCAGGCCACTTTGATCAAATTCAACAGCAGCAGCAAACCAAGGTATGTATCATGTATGTATTGCTGTGAGCCTATGATCATAGCTGTTGTTTCCCTTGTTAGAGTTTCTTGCTTGATGCATCGGTGCATTTTGGTTCTGTGCTTGATCTGCATCGATCTCTCTTGGTCATCCTTATCATGCAAGTGCAATGGTATTGTTCCCTTTCCCTAGTCTGGCGTCATGTCACTAGCTAGCCCACAACTTCCAAGATGCTCATGTGGGTACATGCTCCTATAGGTAGATGAACCAATGTTCAGGGGCATTTAAGATCTCGCTGCTCCCAAGATCGCCAATC
The DNA here is from genome assembly GCA_019279435.1 of Zizania palustris. Classification (NCBI taxonomy): domain Eukaryota; kingdom Viridiplantae; phylum Streptophyta; class Magnoliopsida; order Poales; family Poaceae; genus Zizania; species Zizania palustris. Next base: position 18,254,303 of record JAAALK010000081.1, read on the forward strand.
CCAACACGATAGCTGAATATTTTGGTCATATATAAAGTTCCAGCTTATTTCCCTGATGCTTCTTCCATGGGACCATTGTTTTCTACGATCAGACGCTACCATAGGATTCGCTCTCTCACTAGATAAAAATTTAGGATTTGCTCTCTTTTAGGATTTGCTCTCTCACTAGATAAAAATTTAGGTTTGCTCTCTTTTAGTGTGTAATTCATTATATACACTTCTTTAGTGTGTTTTCTTCAGAAAATAACCCTTTATACATTTTAGTACAAATTTAGTACATTATACTGTATTTTGCCCCCTAATGACCATTTTGCCCATATGTACAAAGTGATACGACACTAGAGTTTTCGTGTTGAGTAGAACTGAAGCGCTTCCTTTTTTCTCTGTAATAAAAGCTAGGGCAAGGGCAGCGCGCAGCCACGGTGAGGGAGAAGGCCAGAGCACTTGGTACGTAGGGGCAAAATACAGTATAATATATCAAACTTGTACTAAAATGTATTAAAGAGGTATTTTCTGAAGAAAGCACTCTAAAAGAGGACATATAATGAATTACACATTGAAGGAGGGTGAGTCTTATATTCTCACTAGTTCTCATCTAGTGAGAGGGCAAATCATGAATTTTCTCAATAGTAATTGTAGATGGGGAGTATTTATCAATATATGAATAGTCATATTTGCAAATTCAATTTCTATTGAGACAATGCAAATCTTTATCTGACTGAGCTTGGACAACATCTTCTACAAGAACCAGTCATTCTAGTTGATCTTTTATTGTGGGAATGGATAAGTTTGGAGAATTTGAGGATATGTTAGATTAGTGCATGCTAGCTCATGTGCTGGCTGCTGCCGTTGGTGCTTAGGCGACAACGGAGCATTCTTACAATATTGTCTCTTGCTTGCAAACCTTGTGCCCTGATAGAAATGCACCAATCAATAATAAAAACGATACTTTGGGTCAGTGGTGCTTTAGGTTGTTTTCTGGTTAATTGATGAACTGCCAATATATTGGATGAATAGATAATCACATGGACTATATAAATTAGCACAACCGAAAGAGAGCTTTCAGCTTTGCAAATTAGGAGTCGACAGCAACATATAAAAAACAGAAGCAGTTTTTGTCTGTTGTTAGAGTGGGTGGCTTACTGGCTTCCACCCAATGTACACGACTGTTTTATTAGGGTGCTTGATGTAACGTGCTTGTAGAAATAATACTATATTGCTTACACCACCATACTACCATAGACATATCTGCTTTCCATTGTTCTTCCATCTTCCATAGACAGGTGTAGTAACTTGCATATTCTGACTTGTTCATATGTCCACTTGGCATGCAGAAGATGGCAACTAGCCATTCCACTCAGAGCGAGAAGACTGGCAACGCGCTTGATCCAAAGGTCTCTTCTCTTGTACTGATTAGTTTGATGCTAGCTTAGAGTGTGCTGATGTGTGCTATGTGCATGTATGCCAAGCGGATGCACAGAGCCCTGCAGTGCAAGCTAATGACCATTTCGATGCAGTGCCTGAGATCGAGAATTTGTTTATCTTTTTCTCTTGGCATAACCAGACGATGAGAAGGCTCGCTCAGAACCGAGAGGCAGCACGTAAAAGCCGGCTGCGAAAAAAGGTGAATGCAGTTAAGGTTACTCGCAATCTGACGTACTCAGATCAGCAGTAAATTATTGACAGTATTGCTTGCTCATGGAATATGGATCACGCAGGCTTACATCCAGCAGCTGGAGAGCAGCAAGCTGAAGCTTGCTCAGATGGAACAGGATATCCACAGAGCTCGTTCCCAGGTAACTTTTTTAACACAATCCTTATTTTTACATTTGAGAGACTGACCGTGTTAGGTTATTTATACAGTGAAATCTTAATTTCTGAGCTTTGTTTAGGGCCTGCTTCTTGGAGGATCTCCAGGTGGAAACACTAGCTCAGGTCAATATTCTGGATATATACTTGTCTATGAACAGTAGTTGGGATTCAAATGAGAAGATATGATTCACTGAAACCGAGCTTTATGATTGAAATTTGTTTCCAGGTGCTGCTAGGTTCGACGTAGACTACGCGCGGTGGCTGGACGACGACAACCGGCGCATGGCTGAGCTGCACGGAGGCCTGCACGTGCACTTGCCGGACAGTGACCTCAGAGCCATCGTCGACGACACACTGACCCACTACGACAAGCTCTTCAGCTTCAAAGGCGACGCGGCCAGGTCCGACATGTTCCACCTCATCACCGGGATGTGGGCAACCCCCGCCGAGCGGTGCTTCCTCTGGATGGGTGGATTCCGGCCATCCGAGCTGCTCAAGGTATGGATGGCCTCGTTTCTGAACAAAACATCATATTGCAGCGTCGATAGTATTTGGTCAGAAAGCGCACCACCTAACATCAAACATGAAACTCATTACCAGTTTATCATGAAAAATGTTGTCAATCAATTCTACAGGAAGATGGAATCAAGCTAACCCTGATCTCATCGTTCTAGTACACATATACGGTTTTCTAATTTCATTACATACTCTTCGTGTTGATGCAGATAGTGGCACCCCAGCTAGACCCCCTGACTGAACAACAAGTAGTTGGCATCTACAACCTTCAACAATCATCACAGCAGGCAGAGGAAGCTCTCTCCCAGGGCCTGGAGCAGCTGCATCAGTCACTAGCAGAAACCGTGGCTGGAGGGTCCCTGATAGATGACGCCAACATCGGGAGTTTCATGGGTCACATGGCCGTTGCCCTCGGTCAGCTATCCAATCTTGAAGGTTTTGTCATACAGGTAAAGATTTCCCATCTTCTCTGCTACCCTTCAATCCTGATCATCCTGTCAGTCTATAGATAGGCAAAATTTTCCCTGTTTGAATCAGCTTTGTAAATGAGCAATTCGACCACGAAATGTTTATGGCAACGCGCTGCTTTATCCAGGGGAAATTTTATTAGTTTTGCAGCAACTGTCATACTAAATGTTAGCGTGTTGTGTTGTACGTGGGCTCTAGGGGGGTTCGGCTAGCCCTTATCCCCCTGGCCTGGTGGTTATATGTGTTGGCAAGGGGTCTATCTCTATCTCTTATTCTTATCTCCTAGATTAGATCTATTCAGTTATAAGTAGTTGTCCCCTTGCCTCTATATATATGTACCTGAGCATTGGCTCATAATCAATAAATCTATTCCCAGCCATACTCTTTCATGGTATCAACAGACCGGGACCCCCCCCTCCCTCTCTCCCTTCCGCTGCCCCCGCTGATCAGCATGGCCGGGACTCCTCCTACCTCTACCGTCGACCCTACCGAGCTCGCACGTCGCGACGACGACGACGAGCCAATGCCTCTCGTCGACGCCCGCACTGCTTCCCGTGAGGCCGCCCTAGCTGAAGCCCCAAGGCGTCTCGTCGACACCCGCACGGCTGCCCGTGAGGCCGCCCTAGCCGAAGCCCAGGCCGTCGAGGAAGAAGCTGCTGCTGCATAAACCGATCGCGACGCCGCCACCGAGCGCATCCGTGCTGCCCTAGCACGAGCAGCTAAAGCTCGGGCCGACGCCGCTGCCGCGGCTGATCCCATCGCATCTCCTCCAGCGGATGGCCTGGGCGTCTCCAACGCCATGGCCCTCCATGAAGCAGCCGCCATCCTCAATCTCCACGCTAAGGCAGTCTCCGTCCAGAACGCCCACATCTTGGTGCCTATCACCCTCGACACAGCCGGCAACTACTCACGATGACGCGAACAGTTCCTCCTCGCCGTCACGAAGTACTCGCTGCAAAATCACATCTACATCGACCATGCCACCTCGGCCCTTCCTGACTGGACACGGATGAACGTTGTGGTCAAATCTTGGCTCTACAGCACGACCTCTTCTGATCTTGCTAAGGCCGTAATCGACCACCGTGCCACCGCCCGTGAAGCTTGGCTTGCCATCGAGGGGCACTTTCTCGGGAACCAGGAGACCCGCGCCCTACACCTTGACGCCAAGTTTCGCGCCTTCGCGCAAGGTGATCTCTCCATCACCGAGTACTGCAAGCGTTTCAAGAAGATGGCCGACGATCTCGGCGACCTTGGCGAACACATGACTGACCGCACCTTGGTCCTCAACGTGATTCACGGGCTCAATGAATGCTACAGGGACATCGGTGTTCATCTCCGGCGTGGGCGCCCCTTTCCCTCTTTCGCCGCTGTTCGCAATGAACTTCTACTCGAGAAGATAAACATGGTACAACACCCTGCTGCCCCCCCACCGCCCTCGTCGCTACGGGCTCCTCCGCACCCCACCAGCCCGCACCAACCGATGGCGACACTCGAACCGACGCCCCAAGCAGAACAAAAAGAAGAAACAGAAGGACCGCCGCACCACTTCAGGTGGCCCCCCTGCCCCTGGCGGTGGCGGCCCCTCTGGAAGCTCCTCCCACAACCCCGGGACTTGGCCCTCCTACAATCCGTGGACCGGGTCCATCCAGATGTGGCCCAGCCCACGGACACCTCCCCTGGCCCAGCTTCCTCAGGGTCGGATGGGCCCTCAATAGCAGCAGGCAATGCTCGCGTTCTAGGGGGCCCAACAAATTCCGCAAGTGGCTCAACAAATCCCCCATTAGCCGGCCTTTTTTCCGCCCTACGGGACCTGTGCTGGGCCTATGTTGCGGCCACAACAACCAGCACCGTCGACCACCTGGGCCTCCCAGGCACCGCACCAGCCCATGGTAGGAGCTTCGGCTTGGGACCAGACTCCCTCGCCTCCACTTTTAGCACCATGGCGCTCACCCCCCGGTGAACAACGACTGGTATTTTGATACAGGTGCTTCCTCCCACATGACCTCCCATGACGGTTCCCTCTCTCTCTTCAATTCCGTGGTGTCCCTCTCCCACCTCTGTCGTTGTCGGTAATGGTTCGCTCCTGCCAGTCACCGCGACCGACACGACACATCTTGGCTCTCTTGCTTTAAATAATGTTCTTGTTTCACCACAGCTCATCAAGAATCTTATTTCCGTTCGCTAATTCACTATCGATAACAACTGTTCTGTGGAATTTGACCCTTATGGTTGCTCTGTGAAGGATCTTCTCACGGGGACCCCATCATGTGCAATAACTTCGGACCGCTCTACCCTCTGTAGCTTCCCGTGGCGCACTCCCTTATCGCGGGCTCCACACCGGCTTCACTATGGCACCGTCGTCTTGGTCACCCTGGTCGCGAGACTCTCTTCAAGCTTGCTTCGGCCATTCCTGCTTATAATAAAAACTTGGATTCCATATGTCATACGTGTCAGTTAGGACGACATGTTCGTCTTCCTTTTGGTACTTCAGCCTCTCGGGCGTCAAACAACTTTGCTCTTATTCATTGTGACTTGTGGACATCTCTTGTTGTTAGTGTCTCTGGCTACAAATATTACTTGGTTGTTCTCGATGATTGCTCACATTACTTGTGGACATTCCCCCTACGGCTGAAGTCTGACACATTCACGACATTATCTAACTTTTTTGCCTATGTCTCTACCCAGTTCGGCGCCTGCATCCAGGCCGTTCAAACCGACAACGGCTAGGAGTTTGACAACTCCACCGCACGCACCTTCTTTCTGACACATGGCATCCTCTTTCGCATGTCGTGTCCTTACACGTCCCCACAGAACGGTAAAGCCGAACTAATCATTCGTACCACTAACGATGTCATCTGCTCCCTTTTGTTTCAGGCAGGCATGCCTCCATATTGGGCCGAGGCGTTGCACACTGCAACTCTCCTCAACATCTTACCCACCAAGACCCTTGACTTCTCGACCCCGCACTTTGCCCTCCATGGTAGTGCGCCGTCCTACGATCATCTTCGGGTCTTCGGTTGTAAGTGTTAACCCAATCTCTCGGCCACTGTCCCCCATAAACTTTCGCCTCGTTCCGCCCTCTGTATCTTCCTAGGATACTCTGCTCACCACAAGGGATACTGTTGCCTTGATCCTACCACCAATAGAATCATCATCTCTCATCATGTCATCTTCGACGAAACCAGCTTTCCCTTTGCCGAGCAACCCTCCCTTCCCACGACTATTGACTTCACCTTTTTAGATGAATTCCCTAACACGGTAGCTGCTCCCATAGGGCTGCCATTTTTGTCTTCTATAGGTACCTCTCCAGCCGTACCACCACTTCCGGCGCCACTGGTTCCACCAGGGTTTCATACCCTACCTTGTGCGGGTGTTGTGCCACGCGCGGCCACGGCTCCTTCGACGCCCACCGCGCCACGCGCGGCCACGTCTTCACCCTCGACGGCCACCCCCGCGCCATGCGCGGATGCCGCCTCTCCTACACTCCCACGTGCGGGATCTGCGCCACGTACAGCACCGGCTCTACGCGTCTACTCCAGGCGTCCCCGACCCGCCGAGCCTCCTCCAGCGGCATCCACTAGTCCCTCAGTACTGGTGCCGCTACCTCTTGGTGCTATTGCTATTACCCCAACGGTGAATCAGCATCACATGACGACACGGGCCAAGGATGGGTTCCGCGTACCATCCATGTTCCATGCCGCACCACAGTCTCCAGTCCCGAAGACCTTCTGTGGTGCCCTTGCCGATCCCAATTGGCGGGCCGCCATGGAAGAAGAACATGCTGCTCTCATCCAAAACCAGACCTGGGATTTGGTTCCTCGCTCGCGACATGCCAACATTGTCACCGGTAAATGGATATTCAAGCACAAGTTCCTCGCCAACGGTTCCTTGGAGCGTTACAAGGCACGTTGGGTCCTCCGCGGCTTCACTCAACGTCCAGGTGTTTACTTTACAGAGACATTTAGCCTTGTCGTCAAGCCTGCCACAGTTCACACGGTTCTCTCGTTGGCTCTCTCCCGCAAGTGGCCCGTTCATTAGCTCGATGTCAAAAATGCTTTCCTCCATGGCACTCCGACAGAGACAGTGTTTGCGACTCAGCCATCTGGATTCGAAGACCCTACTCACCCAGACTTTGTTTTCCGCCTCAACAAGTCTCTTTATGAGCTGAAACATGCCCCACGTGCTTGGTACAGTCGTTTTGCCACGCACTTGGTCTCCCTCGGTTTCGTGGAAGCCAGATCAAATACTTCGCTGTTCATCTACCGTCGTGGCACTGATATGGCATATCTGCTTCTCTACGTTGATGACATCGTTCTCACCGCTTCCTCAAGCCTGCCACAGTTCACACGGTTCTCTCGTTGGCTCTCTCCCGCAAGTGGCCCGTTCATTAGCTCGATGTCAAAAATGCTTTCCTCCATGGCACTCCGACAGAGACAGTGTTTGCGGCTCAGCCATCTGGATTCGAAGACCCTGCTCACCCAGACTTTGTTTGCCGCCTCTGATAGGTGTAGGTCACGTAATATTGAATTGATTGCATATGAGAAACCAGGGTACAATATATAGGGACCTGGCCTAGATAATCTCAACCACCATGACTTATAGAAACAGAATCATGTGGGAGATAGCGATCTGATCCTATGCGTGAAACAGAAAACAGAAATGCACAAGGCTGGCAATAGCCTTGCCGTGCATGTGTAACTATATTGGCTAACACCCCCCCGCAGTCTGAACTTCGGGGGCACAGATGTTCAGACTGGTCCTGAATTCTGTGAATACTGAGGTAGGAAGACCCTTGGTGAAGATGTCTGCAAACTGGGATGTCGTCGGGACGTGAAGCACACGAACGTCACCAACAGCAACACGCTCACGGACGAAGTGGAGATCAATATCAACATGCTTCGTACGTTGATGCTGAACCGGATTGGTGGAGAGGTACACAACACTTACATTGTCACAATAGACAAGTGTGGACCGTGTGAGAGGACAGTGAAGTTCCAGAAGTAGTTGTCGTAGCCAACAAGCCTCAGCAACACCATTTGCAACTGCCCTGTACTCAGCCTCAGCACTGGAACGGGACACCGTAGTCTGGCGCTTGGAGGACCAGGAAACAAGATTGCAGCCCAAGAAAACAGCAAAGCCTGAGGTGGATTTACGAGTGTCCGGGCAACCTGCCCAATCGGCGTCAGTGTAGACCACAAGCTCAGAAGGCGACGACGGTCGAAGAAGGAGCCCATGATTAAGGGTGCCGCGCAGATAACGCAGAATGCGCTTCACAGCCAATAGGTGAGGCTCACGCGGAGCATGCATGTGAAGGCACACCTGCTGCACAGCATAGGAAATATCTGGTCGTGTGAAGGTGAGGTACTGCAAGGCACCAACCAGGCTTCTGTAGTCCGTGGCGTCGGTCACAGGGTTACCGTTTGTCGCTGAAAGCTTAGTCTGGGTATCAACTGGTGTGCTACACGGCTTGCACTGAGTCATGTTGGCATGTTCCAGAATGTCCAAGGTGTACTGTCGCTGTGAGAGAAACAAACCACCAGAACGGCGCTTAACAACAATGCCCAGAAAATGATGAAGTTCCCCGAGATCCTTCATCGAGAATTCCTGCTGCAGAGCGGTGATGGTGCGCTGAAGGAGAGCAGGATTGGAAGCTGTGAGCACAATATCATCCACATAGAGAAGCAGGTAGACGGTGTCACGACCATGGTGATATATGAACAATGATGTGTCTGACTTTGCCTCAACAAAACCAATGGAGAGCAAGAAAGTAGCAAAACGGTTGTACCACGCTCGAGGTGCCTGCTTCAATCCATAGAGCGATTTGTTGAGCTTGCAAACATGATCAGGACGAGCTGTGTCAAGGAACCCCGTAGGCTGACTGCAGTAAACCGTCTCAGACAAGGTGCCATGTAAGAAGGCGTTCTTCACATCGAGTTGATGAACAGGCCACTGCTGCGACAAAGCTAGGGACAGGACTGTGCGAACGGTGGCGGTCTTAACGACTGGACTGAAAGTCTCATCGTAGTCGACGCCAGGTCGTTGCGTGAATCCTCAAAGAACCCAACGTGCCTTGTAGCGATCAAGGGAGCCGTCAGCCTGGTACTTGTGGTGAAAGATCCACTTGCCTGTGACAATGTTGGCGCCTGGGGGCCGAGGCACCAAATCCCAGGTGTTGTTGGACATCAGCGCAGAGAATTCCTCTTCCATGGCAGCACGCCAGTTGGGATCAGCAAGTGCGCTTCTATATGTATTGGGGATGGGTGATGGTGTCGTCGAAGCATGGAGGAGGGACGGCTGACGGAAGCCATGTTTTCCGCGGGTCGCCATCGAGTGGTTGTTGACGACGGGGGCGACCGGCACTGCACCCTTGGGAAGGGGAGGTCCAGCCGTAGCACCGCTCGGGCAGGGCGCAGAGCAAGGCGCAGCGGGCGGACGGGGGCGCCGTGTGTACACGTGCGGTAGCGGGGGGACCAGCGCACGGGGGGCTGGCGTCGCCGAGTCGGAGGAGGCCGCGCGTGGCGCGGGTGTCGCCGAGTCGGAGGGGGCCGCGCGTGGCGCGGGTGTCGTCGGGGCCGCACGTGGCGCGATGACGGGCAGGTGGAGGGCCGGTGGAGGTCGCGCCGCGCGTGGTGCAAGCGGTGGCAAGTCTGGAGTGCCGCCATCACAACCTGCATGGGAAGAAGGACCAATGGGGGAAGCACTGGTCATATGGTCAGTAGATAGGAGCTCAAGGTCAGTGAACGATGGTGGTGTTTTGGAACGGGGGAAGGAAGCTTCATCAAAGACAACGTGTCTAGAGATGATAATCCGGTTTGACGATAGATCAAGACATCGGTATCCCTTGTGATCGGAGGAATAGCCAAGAAAGATGCAAAGGGTGGACCGAGGCGAGAGCTTGTGCGGTGCTGTGGCGGACAGGTTAGGATAGCAAGCACAACCGAACACACGGAGATGCGTGTAGGATGGGTGGGATCCGTAGAGGTGGAAGAAGGGCGTCCCGAAGTCGAGCGTCTTGGTGGGGAGGCGGTTCAACAGGTAAGTTGTCGTGTGAAGGCCTTCGACCCAGTAAGAGGCAGAGAAGGACGCCTGAAACAGCATGGAGCGCACGATGTTGTTAATGGAACGAATCATACGCTCAGCTTTACCGTTTTGGGAGGAGGTGTACGGGCAAGACATCCGTAGTTGCACGCCATTGGTAAGAAAGAAGGACCGGGAAGAAGAATTATCGAATTCTCGGCCGTTATCACATTGAACACTCTTGATGGGACATTCGAACTGTGTTTGCACATATGTAAAGAAATTGGTTAGTGCAGCAAATGTCTCAGACTTCAGACGAAGAGGAAACGTCCATAAGTAATGAGAACAATCATCAAGAATGACAAGATAATACTTGTAACCGGACACACTCGACACATGAGATGTCCAAAGATCACAATGAATCAAATCAAAATTCTTGAGTGCACGAGAGTTTGAATTGTGAAAAGGCAAACGGATGTGACGACCAAGTTGGCATGCATGACATAAGTTGTCGATTGTGCTTTTATTACAGGAGATGGCTGTAGTACTAATGAGCTTGGATAGAGCCTCAGAGCCGGGGTGGCCGAGGCGGCGATGCCAAGTGTCGACTGATGTGGCGGAGGCAGCAACAAGGGCGTGCTGTGAGGAAGATGACGCCGGGAGGGACAATGAGTAGAGTGGGCCAGCGCTATTGCACCTGGTGATCTCGTTCCTGGTGCGAAGATCCTTCACAAAGAGGCCAAACGGGTCAAACTCAATGGAACAATGGTTATCAGTGGTAAACTGGCGAACAGATAGAAGATTCTTGATGATATTAGGAGCAACAAGAATATTATTAAGATAAAAGGGGCCAGGTAAGACTGAATGACTAGAAGCTGTAACAGGGAGAGTGGAACCATTGCCAATGATAATGGAGGAAGGATAAGTGGAACGTGGAGGGCAAAACAGCGATACGTTACTGATGTCGGGCGTCATGTGAGTGGACGCGCCGGAGTCGACGACCCACTCGGTGGTGTTGGGGGGTTCAGAGTCATCGTGCTGAAGTTGTTGGCTAGATGCTGCTGATCCCACCCGCCTGACCAGGGAGTCCATGGCGAGGATAGAGGCGGCGCAGGTGGCTGCATCGGAGGCTGCTGCTGGTAGTACGCCTGTTGCCACTGTGGTGACGGAGGACGCGACGCCTGCTGCTGCTGGACATAGGCGGTGAGCATGGCCTGCTGATAGGCCTGTGCTTGCTGGAAGGCCTGGGCCGTCTGAGGGTTCTCGGCGCGCGGGTTCGACGCGATCTGCTGAGACGAAGGGCGCTGCTGTCCTTGATGATGGCCGGTGTCACCCCCCTGGTTGGGCCACATGGTTATCTTGCCTGTCCAAGGGTTGTAGAGGGACGGCCACGGGCTGTTGCTCTTGTTCCGACGTCGGAGGCAGTTGGAGTTGCCGGAGGACGCCGGGGTGGAGGGTCGAGGCTGTGACCCGCTGCCGGTAGGAGTGGTCGCAGGGCTACCAGTGGGCGTAGGCAGCGTTGGCGTACTGGAGCTCTTCTAGGCGTTGGCGAGGAGGGCACTCGGAGAGGACGATGCAGTAGTGCCGGTGATGAGTTCCTCGAGGAGCAGCTCATTGCGGACCTCGTCGAACGAAGGGAACGGACCACGGCGAAAGTGAATCCGCATGTGACCGAACTTGTCGTTGAGGCCGCGCAGAACATTGAGGACGAGGGTGCGATCGTTGATGGTCTCGCCGAGGTCCCGGAGTTTGGCCGCCATGGACTTCATCTGGCGGCAGTAGTCGCTGACGGACAGCTCTCCCTGAGAGAAGGCGCGAAACTCGGCGTCCAGGCGCAGCGCGTGAGTTTCGCTGTTGCCCAAGAACTGCGCCTCGATGCCAAGCCAAGCCTGGCGAGCAGTGCCACCGCGGACGCGGACGGAGTCCATGATCTCCGTGGTGACCACGCCGTAGATCCAGGAGAGGACGATGGCGTCCATGCGTCTCCATGCCGAAACACCGGGATGGGTGGCATCGGAGAGGACGTGGCTAGAGAGAGCGTAGCGATCCAGGGTGAGGAGAACGAGATCACGCCACCGATCGTAGTGATTGGACAGCGGATCAAGGACAACGGACACAAGGGTCCGGATGTTCTCCACGCCGGCGGCCTGGGCATTGAGATTGGCGATGACGGCGGCTTCGAAGGTGGCGGCGTCGTCTGCTGGTGGGTCGTCGTCATCCTCCTTGGGTGGCTCGGCCCATCTGCGGGCTTCTTCAGCCTGATGGGCAAGATCGGCGGCGGCGCACCGCTCCTTCTCGAGGGCGGCGGTGGCGGCGCGCACGCGTTCTGCGGCGGCAGCAGCGGCCTGGGCAGCAGCGTCGGCTTCAGCGGCAAGGGCCTTGCGCTTCTCCTCTTCAGCAGCTGCGTGCTCCTGCTGCTCGGTAGTGAGCGCGCTGTCGTCAGAGGGAGATGGCTGAGGCGCCATGGGCACGACGAGGAGCGGTGAAGCTGCGTCGGCGGCTGGGGTGCGGAAGCGAGAGGTCACGGATCGTGACGGTCTCTTGATACCATGATAGAAGGTGTAGGTCACGTAATATTGAATTGATTGCATATGAGAAACCAGGGTACAATATATAGGGACCTGGCCTAGATAATCTCAACCACCATGACTTATAGAAACAGAATCATGTGGGAGATAGCGATCTGATCCTATGCGTGAAACAGAAAACAGAAATGCACAAGGCTGGCAATAGCCTTGCCGTGCATGTGTAACTATATTGGCTAACAGCCTCAACAAGTCTCTTTATGGGCTGAAACATGCCCCACATGCTTGGTACAGTCGTTTTGCCATGCACTTGGTCTCCCTCGGTTTCGTGGAAGCCAGATCAAATACTTCGCTGTTCATCTACCGCCGTGGCACTGATATGGCATATCTGCTTCTCTACGTTGATGACATCGTTCTCACCGCTTCCTCAGCACAGCCCCTATGAAAAGAATTTGCCATGAAGGATCTGGGTGAGCTCCACCATTTCTTGGGGATGCAGGTACAGCGCGATGATGATGGTATGATTCTCTCTCAACGGCAGTACATGCTTGACATCCTGGACCGAGCAGGCATGACAGAGTGCAAACCTTGCAATACGCTAGTGGACACTAACCCCAAAGTTTCTGCCGACTCTTGGGCTCCAGTCGCCGATCCTTTAGATTACCGCAACCTTGCAGGCGCCCTGCAGTATCTGACCTTCACGCGACCTGACATCTCCTATGCCGTACAACAGGTCTGTCTTTACATGCATGATCCTCGAGAGGCTCACCTTGCTGCTCTCAAGCGCATTCTTCGGTACATTCGGGGTACCTTGCACCTGGGACTTCACCTTCGACCATCGACGCTGAATGACTTGGTGGTCTATACTAATGCCGACTGGGCTAGTTGTCCAGATACTCGCAAGTACACCTCGGGCTACGCTGTGTTCCTTGGTGACAACCTGGTTTCTTGGTCGTCCAAACGTCAGAACACTGTCTCCCGCTCCAGTGCCGAAGCTGAGTATCGCGTCGTGGCCAATGGTGTCGCTGAGGCTTCCTAGCTCCGTCAACTTCTTCATGAGCTTCACACTCCGCTTCACCGCGCCATACTTGTCTACTGTGACAACATCAGTACGGTCTACATGTTTTCCAATCCAGTTCAGCATCAACAAACGAAGCATATCGAGATCGATCTTCACTTCGTTCGTGAGAAGGTAGTCATGGGTGTCGTTCGGGTCCTTCACGTCCTCACGACATCCCAGTTCGCCGACGTCTTCACCAAAGGGCTGCCTTCTTCGGTGTTCACTGAGTTTCGGTCTAGTCCGTGGCTAAGCACCGACGTTCAGACTGCGGGGGCGTGTTAGCGTGTCGTGTTGTATGTGGGCTCTAGGGGGGTTCGGCCAGCCCTTATCCCCCTGGCCTAGTGGTTATATCTGTTGGCAAGGGGTCTATCTCTATCTCTAATCTCTTAGATTAGATCTATTCAGTTATAGGTAGTTATTCCCTTGCCTCTATATATATGTACCTGAGCATTGGCTCCTAATCAATAAATCTATTCCCAGCCATACTCTTTCACTAAATAATTATTAAGGAATGCTTCATGTTCTCTCTCAAGGTATGTAAATGACCACATTAGTCAGAGTAAAAATGAAAAATTACACCCATCGTTTGTTAAGCTAGATACTATTTTCCACACGTAGATTTTATGTATTTCCCACATGTTACCTGCAGTGGCCTTTTAAATGGTTTATGTAGCCTGGTAAAAAGTTATTAGTCATCTAATACTTGTGTTAACTGCACTCTAACTAGAGCATGGATAATTTGGGTGATGTCATCGTTTGGGAGTAGATGCCATGTAGAATTTCTAATGCACTGAAGAGAAGAGAAAGATAAGATAGAGAAAAGAATCCATTTATTGATCAACATAGGGTATGTTTATTAATGGTTTCAATAATGATTAGATTATAAAAAATCATCTTGTATGAAAATTGTTTTGAGTTAATATGATATTTAGAATTTAGTTTTAGCTTGAATTTTTTTCTACATTCAAAATACAACATATCTTATTTCATATAAAAATTCCATATGAAATTTGAACTGTAAGTGCCTGAAATAATGAACAAAAAAAGAACATTCATGTTTTTAGTTTATATTTAGTTCTTATCCACTAATTTAAAATATATTTTAAAAAATCTAGTTTGTGACACTCGATCAACAATGTAGAGCTTAATATTTTTTAATTCTAAAAAATCAAATAAAGTTTGAAAAATAGGAGATATGTCATATTGTTACGACGTGATACATAGATACTGTGATAAGCATTTAAAAATATTTTGAAAAAGTTGTCATGTTGGATGTTAAGAGATTAGACAAGAAATAAGTTAGATTTGAAAGCAAATCAATGGTTACATTTTTTTAATTTGAAACTTTTTCTACAGTCAAAATGCAACATAAATTATCTCATGTAAAAATGTAGTATTTTTCTAGATCAATTTACTATTTTTAATTCATTAAGTGTATTTCTAATATTTGAATTGACATATGCAAATTTGAACTGCAAGCATATGAAATAATAAACCAACATTTATAGAAAAATCATATCCATATTTTTTAGTCTATTTGTAGGCTTTACCCACTAAATTGATTTTGTTTTTGAAAATCTAGGTTGCAACACTCAATCGGTAATGTGGAGCATAATGGTTTTCTAATTTTTAAAAATAAAATGAAATCTAAAAAAATACAAGATATGTTTATAATATGATATGTAGATGTTACGATAAAAAATTAAAAATGTTTGAAAAAGTTTCATGTAGGATGTTAAGAAATCTGGAGATTCTCTGAGGACAAATTTAAATTTAAAGATGGAATATATTGAATTTAAAAGCAAATTGATGGTTAAATCTTCTTTTTAATTTGAAACTTTTCTATAATTAAAATACAATGTATCTTGTCTCATAACAAAATTTGGCTTTTTCTAGGTTAATTAGCTATTTTTATTTATGGAATTATATTTCTAGGATTTAAATTTAAACATATCAAAATTGATTATAAGTGTATGAAATAAAAACTAAATTATTCGAAAAAATCATATTCATATCTTTGAGTCCATTTTGAAGCCTTATACACTAAATTTGAAAATGTTTCATAAAAAATATTGTCAATGAATGAAAAACACATTTGAAAAAAAAATGTTTGCGAGTGCCAAATTTTAGATACTCTTGGCAAACATAAACACAAATTTTTGCCAAGTGTTTACACTCGAAAACAAAATTTCAGTTCCAAAATTTTCACTCCTTGTGCCAAAATTTTTGAACCGAACGTATTAGGCACGCCCGAATTTCTAATATTCCCCTGTTTCCTGTTATAAATTTGTTGACTTTTTTCATGTTCAATTGTCTATAACTTTGACTAAGTTTTAAAAAATATTTCATGTTTGATTTAATAAAAATAATTTTATGGTATAATTATTGGTATTTTTTAATGGTCAAAATTTGAGAAATAAGATGTACTCCCTCTTTTCAAAAATCTTAGACCTATTACTTTTTAAATCAAGACCAAGGAAAAATTTAATAGTACTACTATTGTATGTATGAAAACACATGACTATTAAATTTCTCATGTATTTATTCTAATACATTAAATGGTACTATTATTGCATGCATGAAACACATGGCTAACACAATAAATGAAGCTCATTTAATACTTGAATCTAAGTAAAATACAAATAGGTCTAAGATTTTTGAAAAAAAAATAAAAAATGTAATAGTTCTAAGATTTTTGGAACGAGGGAGTAATACGTAACGGAGTGACTATCTTCGTGCAAATGCATTGCCATCAACTTTTAATTAGCTTCCAGGAATGGGTTTACCTGAACATGTACGAAACCTAACGTGTGGCACTGAGTTAATTTCCAGGCTGATCACTTGAGGCAGCAAACTATCCATCAGATGCACAGGATTCTGACAGTTAGGCAGTCAGCTCGATGTTTCTTGGCCATTGGCGAGTATCATAACCGCCTCCGTGCCCTGAGCTCACTTTGGGCTTCTCGCCCTAGAGAGTAAGCACCATGCAATTTCTGTGTTGATTCTTTCTTGTAGAAAAAATAAATTCTCCTACTCATATGTAGTTACTGCTGTAGATAGTATTTGTTTTATTGGATGATTCTGAAGTATGATTAGGCATGACTTAATAGAGGTGTGGATCATCTAAATAATAAGTTGTGTACGACTAATCAAGATGGAATGGACCTTCCTCCTACCAGCAAACTAAAGTCACAGCTTGTTTTGTAAACCATGGGATGCACTTCGCTTACTCGTCGTTTTCTTAAGGTTATGATGTCCATGAAATGGCCACCCCTAATTCATATTAAATGTAAACGAGTATATTTTACAGTTAACATTATCAGGTGTGGTTCTTACATGACAAAACACAATGCATGTCATGGTGTACAAAATAAGGACTAGACACTTTTTCTGTAGCTACTCTAGATTTTTCAACTATTTCAGCTAACTAACCAAACTGTATAAAGGCCTAAATGAAGCCACTTATCTTATTGCAGCTGTAATAGTAGCCTGTTTTTTTTTTGTCTGGATGCATCACTTATCTTACTGCTGATGCCTTCATTGCTGCACGTAGGATACTGGTGGTAGATGAAGGAGATTGTGGAGAGCTATGCATTGCAGCACATGCATCTGACAACCAATTTGCATCCTTCTGAATTCTGTTTAAAATGTACTTTGCAACTAACCTTCAAAGTAGGAGCAAAAGAAAAGCAAGTGGGAAGAATTATTTTTTTATGTAACCTGGCAGATATGTGAGAACTCAGAACAGAGCTGGGGAACAAGGCAAGCTCCAGGACTAGCAAATTTCTCAGAACGAATGTAACTCACATGGGAATTGTCCTGGGAAATCAAATGGTTTGGTGTTTGGGGAAATGAGAACAAAAAACGAGGGCACCAGTACGTGCTTAGTACATTTGCTGCGAGATTAGTTCTCACACCTCGATGCGCAACATCACATAGAGTAAATTTTTAGATTATTTTATTTTTAGTACTAAATAAAAATAAGATAACTCAGCTAAATAATCGCAATTTACTCAGTGTCTTAGGAATAAAGAACATGATAGCTTTCATAACAGTTTGGAACGGTGTTTACAAATCGTGCTTGGTTGTTTTCCTGGCTCTACTAGGTGCTTTGACCTGACCAGAGAAATCTGGTCGTTCGGCTAGTTGTCGATTAGTCGCGACTAGTTGACCGATTAGTGGTATTTTGGCGATCAGAAGAGAAGGCAGAGGCAGCGTCGTCGCGTCGTCATGTGAGGGGAGGAGGGGGCTGATGACGATGCACAACCACAGCGGGAGGAGTGGGCCGGCGACGGTGTGCCTTAGATTGGGAGGGGCCACCGATGGTGTTGGCAGGAGCGTGAGGATGAGAAGGGGTGCCGACGCCCTGTGAGATGTGCGGCGCGCAGGGGCTTCTGAGTTGTAAGGTCTCTGTGGTGGTTGTGAGGGAGAGAGGAGATGTGAAGAGTGAAGCTAGTGTTTAGTTAATGGGCTTGGGCTTTTCAATTTTTTTTGGGCTAATAAGTAATGGCCGAAAATTTGGCCCATACCAAGATATTTATTGTCATATACTATATAGTGTATATATATTATGTAAATTTTCTAAAATATATGAGATAATTAAATGAACCGACCAAGATTGGCTAATCGTGATTAGTTTTCTGGTAACTAGGATCCACTATGTGATTTGTAAACATTGGTTTTTGGAATGACAAATGTTCATTCAGTTCATGCGACTACGTATTTGTTTTTTGAGTTAACCAATTATTTGCTCTCTTTTTATTTTCTGAAAGTAACTGTTGATATATGAATGATCATCTATTTGACAATTAGATGGAATGGAAGTAACTATAATTTCTTTTTAAAACAACAATTGTTTTAGTGCTCCGTACAACTTTTGGTAAAGTAAAAGAAGGTTTCGTCGCTGTCTGAGTATTATTGCAATGCTTTACTAACATGCAAAATGGACAAATGGACGATGGTATCTCTACACTATCACGTAACATGCAAAACATTTGCGGTAGTTGAAAATCTAGCACAGAAGCTGCACCTAAAACAAGTGTGTTCTGCTCCTAATTCTATCTTAAATACTCAAAAGATTAAAAATTTATCAAAACATAAGATATTGAAGCCGTCACGTCATACACGTCCAATTCATTTTTATTCGCGTCTTTGCTTCTCGTACCTCTCGTTAAAGGAGAGTGTTGTTGTTTTTTTTCATTAATCTTTAAAGAAAACTTAAATCTCTTATAATAATTATAAGATGGAAAGAGTAATTAGGGGGTGTTTGGAATTTTAGCTCTGTCGCATCTAATGTTTAAATATTATTTTGGAGTATTAAATGTAGACTATTTATAAAACTCATTCATAATCAGAGGATTATTCACGAGACGAATCTAATGAGCCTAATTACGTCATGATTTGACAATGTGATGCTACAGTAAACATTTGCTAATTATGAATTAATTAGGCTTAAAAAATTCGTCTCGCGATTTAGTCTCCGATTCTGCAATTATTTTTATAATTAGTTTACGTTTAGTCCTTCAAATTAATGTCGAAACATCCGATGTGACACGGGCTAAAATTTAACCCCATATACCTAAAACACATACGTGAATTAAGGTCGTCCATACAAACAATTATAAAATCTACTGCTTACATATGGTGCACCTAAAATAATTGTGTTCTACTCCTAATTATATCTTAAATACTTTCTTCCTCTATAATATAATATAAAATATTCAAAATTTACCGGAACATAAGATATTTAGGATTTTGGGCTTGTTCCATCAAATCTTGGTTCATTCAATTTTATTCTCATCTTACCCAACCATATTTAGTTTTCTCATACGTCTCATTAAATAAGGATATTATAATATTTTATTTTTAATATTTGAAAAAACAAAACCTAAAATCTCTTATATTATAATACGAAAAGAGTACTTCACCTTAAAAAAGAGGTAAAATATGTACGTGAATTATGGCCCATACAAACAGGCATAAATCCCTCGTCCGGCCAACCTCCCTCCTCCTTGCTTCTCTCGTCCCACACTCCCACGGCCGGAGGAGACACAAGCAGCGCGAGTCGTCCGCTCGACCGCCACCCATGGCTCTCGCCACCTCCCATCACCACCACCTCACCCCTTTCCCCTCCTGCCACGCCGCCGCCGTCTCTCTCCTGCCGTTGGGTTTCCGCCGCGTCAGCGCCTCCCGATCTCTCCTCGCCACCGGCGCCCCGAGGTGAGCGATCTGCGGGTTCTGGACTCCGGTTCTGTCTTCCCGCCGTATTACGGCCTATCCTATCTAGATGCTTGATTCGATTAGACGACGGTAGGAGGGGTTACGGCCCGATGGCACTTGCGGATGGGCCGCATGCAGCGTTGGTGTGCTCTCGGGAAGAAGGAGCTGAGTCCCCTGCCTCGTTCGATCATGCTTTTGGAACCGTAACGGTCTTGGGTTCGAATTGGATGGATCCCCTTTCGTCGTTGCGTTTTCATTTTTTATGGTTATTGGGACATAGACTGCTCGATTGATTAATGCAACTTGGATTTGTGCACCATAGGTGTCACAAATCAGTCACTGACTCAATTGGATTAGTCTCCTACAAATTTTGGGAGAAAAAGATCTTGTCCATGGAATTAGGATCAGTCCTGTTGGCGCTCATGGTGTGATGAGTATACATGTTAGATGGCGTGTCCAGGGTTATACTGAGTGCTAACTTTCATATAAAACATGATCCTGTCTCTGATATTGTTAATTATCAATTAATCGGGTATACATATTCTGCTGTCAATGTCATATGCAGTGTGCCACTGTCCTGCCCCCCATTATTTCTCAGTGCTAACTTTTGGTTCCCCTGCTGCCATCTTTATAGGATTTGCTGCCAACCGATCAACTCAGCTAATGTGTCCGGAGCTTCTTCAACGGTATGTTCAAACAACTGTTTCGCTAGTAACTCCACAATTTTCTTGAACACAAGGAACTCTGCACTGCAGTATGCTTTTCCATCCTTTCAGTTTAGTTTTTAATATAGTACTGCCTAATGCTATGTAGGGTCGAATGTTTTTAGAACAATTGTATCTTCTCGATGTAATTGCCTAAGTTTAATAAAAACTTCTATTATAAAAAAAAGTACTGCCTAATGATCATATCGTCTTCCCGAGCACTGAAATCTGGCTCCACTAACCATTTTACCAACTAGGTCTCACTGTGCAATCTGTTCATCTGAGCGCTTCTGGGGAGCAGAAGTCCTCTTGTGTAAAGGCTTCTTGTGCAAAGAATTGCATCACATTTTATTGTTCCATAAAGGCTACTAATGTTTTCATATACTCAGATGATTAAAATGTGCTTAGAAAATGGATTTTTGTTTCTTGCAATTTTTATTTCCTTTACGTGCTGTTATTCTAGTGTTTGAAAATACATTCATGTGATTACTAAATGGTACGTTCTATTGTGTCTTCCCCCATTTTTGGCAGGCATCTGATGATGCGGTTCCACAGCCAGTTGTCCTGATAGATCAAGACTCAGACCATGATGCAACCATTGTGCAGCTAAGTTTTGGAGACCGTCTGGGGGCACTACTTGACACGGTATATATTTTTCTGCGGAGTATGCCTTTTTGTTTCTTTTGGTCCTGATTAGGAAATTTTCACTTTTGTGATTTAAGTATCTGTAAAATATTTTGTGGTGGTATTTACTTTTTGCAGATGAAAGCACTCAAGGACTTGGGTCTTGATGTGACGAAAGGAAGTGTGGCAACTCATTCAGCTGTCATAGAGACAAAGTTCCACATCATGAGATTGTAGGTTCATGGTGCTTCCAATTTGCCGCCTTTCTTGCACAGCATTTAGTTGTTTGTTTTTATTTGGAAACGTTAATAGGGTATACATATGTGTGATGAACCACTTTTTAAGCGTCATGCTTTGCTGAATAGCATGATACCACTATATTGTTACTAATAACGCTATTTGTTTTCCTTGTGGCCTGTTCTCTCTATACTTGCTGGAGTGCATATGCATTCATCAATGTATTGTTTCACTAGTTTCAGCTGTGCTGAAGTTTTTTCTGAACAGAAATCACATTTGGTGAATGGTGAATATCATGCTAAAACAGCTTATTGCATGTGGTGATTTGGACTATTTCAAGTTGTTCGAATAAATTCAATTTTTTAATTTTCTTATTATCTTCCTTTTTTCACTCTTTTCCATCTGTATCTAGGGGACGCAAAGTTGAGGACCCAGACATGATAGAAAAGATACGGTTAACCATCATTAACAACCTTCTGCAGTATCATCCTGTATGTTTCAATATTCATCATTAACTTTTATCTCGGAATCTTGGTATTGGTAATTTTGGAAGTGTTTTTTTTCCGAATCAAAGTATCAAACACATATTTGTTGTTGATGTGCATGTAGGAATCAAGTGAGAAGCTAGCTATGGGTGAAGTTTTTGGAATAAAACCACCTGAGGAGAAGGTGGTTTTCTGGATGTTCTTATTCTTCAAGTTCAGCAGTCAGCACTAATGCAGATCCATACTTTTGTTATCTAGGCATTTTTGCAGTTTTAGTTTTCTTTTTTCTCAGTGTTATCACACAACATATTGTGAACATTTAGACTTTCACAAATGTCATACTCTCTTTTTTCTGCTGAACTCTTTAGAATCCATGTTGTTAAAATTTTAAATTGAGTGTCAATATGTTTAGTACTATTAAAGTTAGGTGTATGATAACCGTCACTGGTATTCTTAGTTAAAATATTTCTACAACAATATGTTGAAAAAATTGTTGCAATATAAATTTACACAAAATAATGATCAAAGTTGATCTTGGAGGACATAGAACTAAAACTCAAAACCAAAATAAAGAGCGGATGGAGTATTATTATGTAATTAAGTTTCTATTCCAACAAGTTCGGCCCAAACTGATTTTGTTGTTCTCTGAACTGCCAGGTTGATGTTGATGTTGCAACACATGTAATAGTTCAAGATGATGGGCCAGAAAGAAGGTTAGATCCTGTTATTCCCCTAGTAATTATATTCTGTCCATTTTGTATGATTTAATCATATGACCTGTGGCAACTAAGTGGTAACCACATGTAGGGTTCTGTAGTCGAGACACTGTGACATTAGATATACCTGGCCAAGGGCATCATTTAGATGGTTTTGACAGTTGACAAATGAATTCAACCTTGTACTTTGGAGTTGAGGGACGGAAATTAAATCACATTAAGATTCAAGGGACCAACTATATAGTATAAAAATCTTCCTGGTTTTAATTAGTTAGAACTTTTCCATGATAACAGTAGTTACTAAATCAGTAAATATGTCGATACATCTAGTACATTAGTGCAGGGTTTTTATGCGCCTGTATACATTAGATATCTGTCCTTCGCTAAGAGTCACATCTCATAGGTCCAGAATTTTCTTCTATCCTTTTCCTTTATATGATGTGCACCATATGCTTTCCTCATTCTGTTAGTGCAACGTTTGCAGCATGCTTGACATAGAGACAGCTGATCGGCCTGGCCTACTTCTGGAAATAACCAAGATCATCGCTGATGTAAACATTAATGTGGGATCGGCGGAGATTGATACTGAAGTATGCCACATTTTCATACATTCAATATGGCATAGTTACGTGGGCTGAGGCACCTCCTTTTCATTAGTTCATATCTGATGTCTTCAACAGGGATTGGTTGCCAAAGACAAGTTTCATGTCAGTTACAGAGGTGCAAAACTAGACAGCACCTTATCTCAGGTTTGCCACGCCCTGATTAGCACTTGGTCACATCTGGGCAACATTAAGCTCGTATATCTTACTAACAACGCTTTGTATAGGTTCTGGTTAATTGTTTGCGCTATTACCTCCGAAGGCCCGAGACAGATGAAGATAGCTATTGATTCTTTTGTAGGCCAAGACAACACATGATGGCCTTCAGTTTCTTTTAAGTGATATCTTTGCTCTTGAATTTTTTTTGCATTAGGCATAACAAGCTATGCACATGACATTGAGATTTCGAATCAATTTTCTGTCCAGGACGTGGGAACTTAATAAACTCCTTATCACATCTCATTGATTCCTATCGTAGAGGAATCACATTAAACGGTCTGGGTAACTGGGTGTTGTGAGATGTGACTGTTGTCTGTAATTTCGTATATTTGCAATTTTGCATGTAAAAGTTGGCTATGTTATCTTCCATGATGGCTCAAGAGGGCAAGAGGCATATCAGATTTCAGAAGTCAGCACTCAGCAGAAAAGGAAATAAAAGAAGCTCAATACAGTTTATTGGCACAATTTTTTTTGGTTTTTTTATATATATCAATGTATAAACCCATTTGGAGAAGGTAACATCCACCAGATGCTATTTGATTTAATTGATCAGTAATGGTGTACGTGCTAAAATGTTTTTACGAAATCTCTACAGGCACTAAACCCGATCTACGTGTGATTGACATTATAATTGATAAAGACTTTGTGACCTTAGTATAAAACTGTTTGTCTCTATGGTCGTTACAGTATCCATTTTCCAGATAAGCCCATGCAAATATTTATCTTTTTTGAGTCTTGACCCTAGGTATCTAGGGTTGATGAACAGTATTTATTTTTTGATAATCAAGTAATATTGTACAAATGATGTATCATTAGAATTATCATCCAAATTGCTATATTACTTTTCTATAGTTAAATTTTTTTGCTTTAATGTTGCTCTTATGATCAAAGTACATTACTCTAATGATCTTAAATTAATATACATATACTATTGATTAAAACTGATAAGTATTCTTTCTGTTCTACTTCATTCGTCTCAAAATACAACAGTTTCTACGATTCAAATTTTATCTCAAATATTGTAACTTCTACAATTTTCTCACATAAATCTTTCTATTTTACACCTATCTACCATTTAACTACTGTTTGTCTAGAATACTAGTTGCATATAGTATTAATTGCTTGGAGTTGCCTCCACTATTTACATTTGTTTATATTTATGAGGAGTAGTTCAAACTTTTTTTCTTGCATATTAATAAACATGTTGTTGGTGTAATACAGAATTATACAACATGTTCAAGTTTAAGAGGACCTTGAAGGGCATGGGGTGTATTGCTAAATTTGAGGTCTCCGTTCAGGATAATAGCTTTCGAATGTAGTCTGTATTAATTGGTGCTTCTAGTATTCGATGTTCTTTACATTGTATAGGAAATATATTTATAGGCAAAATACATAGGATAATACTGAATTACCCTCTATGTTAAAGCAACTATTACATCATATATAGTGATTTTTATAGGGGTAAATAGGTAACCCCTCTTGTGAACACACTTGAAGTTATACTGCTTCGAAGGGCATTTGGAGCTCATAGTTCTAAATGCCTCGTCCGAGTAGTTTTCGGAGGCTTCGAATCTTCTTCAATGTCGACGGGTAGTCTTCATGCATCTGACCTTGTCTTAAAGACCTTAAGGCTATATCATGTACACATTCTCACTTAGATTCCATTAAGGAAAGCCATTTTGACATCCATTTACTATATATCATAGTCATAAAATGTGGCAATTGCTAGGATGATTCGGATAGACTTAAGCATTACGACAGGAAAAAACGTTTTGTCATAATCAACACCTTAAATATCTCTAAAATCTTTCACCACTAATTGTGCCTTATAGATATGGACATTTCCATAATCATCTATCTTTTTCTTAAAAATCCATTTACACTCAATAGTTTTTACATCATCAGGTGGATCGATCAAGTTCCAAACTTGATTCTTTCACATAGATTCTAACTCGGATCTTATGGTTCCAAGTCATTTCTTAGAGTTAGTCCCATCACCACTTCTGAATAGTTCTTAGGTTCATCATTGTCCAATAATAATATGTCACACTGCCTAGTGGTTAAAAACATAAATAGCTCGGATGCATGACTAACCTTCCGGACCACCGCAGGGCTGGTGTCTCAACAACAGGTTATGCAACATCTTACATATCAAGTTGTGATCCAGTAGGATCTGAAACACATTCCAATGGTTCTCGAACCTCTTTGAGTCACACCGTGCTCCCACTAACCTCTTTCGAGAGAAACTCTTTCTCAAGAAATACACCATTTCAGGTAGGGATGTCAATGAGGCCTCGTTCCCCGATCCTCGGTGGGGATTTCCTCTATTAGGTGACGGGGATGGGGGAAATCATATCCCCGTGGGGAGACAAACGGGGAATCCTATCCCCATCGGGTGAAGTAGGGATGATGACGTTCCTCCACTCCCCATCCCCGTTCCCCATTAATAAACTCGCAAAAACTGACATGTCGCTCCATATTATCTCTCTATATAAGCAAAACCCTAAATCCAAAATCCTCAATCCTTCTCCCCATCGCCCTATTTCTTCTCTATTCTATCACGCCGCCCCAAGGCCCGACCACGCGACTGTGCCCTCTGCTCGGCCGCGCCCCATCGCTTGTGGAAGCCATCATTGGTGAGGTATGCACTGCTCGTTGCCATTGGTGGGTGAAGGATTTAGGGTTTTAGCAGCGACGACGACGGCGATGGCGAG
Source organism: Zizania palustris (assembly GCA_019279435.1). NCBI lineage: Eukaryota > Viridiplantae > Streptophyta > Magnoliopsida > Poales > Poaceae > Zizania > Zizania palustris. Next base: position 18,280,221 of record JAAALK010000081.1, read on the forward strand.
GATACGAATGCAGATTGGAGAGGGATCGTCGGATGCCCCGGTTGCACCCCTTCGCTCGGCCGTGGCCTTCTATTATGTCCTGCAGCCTCCTCCCCGCATCGCTCTGCTACCTGTCATCACTGTTTCCACGCCACCACCTGCCATCAATGCCAACGGGGAGCGGGGACAGGAAAAAACTATCCCCAAAGCTAGGGATGGGGATGGGGAACGAGCTGAGGATTTTTTGTTCTACCGGAGACGGGGATGGGGACCCCTCCCTATAGAGGATCATCCCCGTTGCCATCCCTAATCTTCCGGTTCGGGCCCAAAACATCCAAAAATAACCTCATGTTTATAATTTATTTCTATCCAAAACTTCCAATCCAACCGGAACTTTTGAACCTAAAACTTTCGGTACAAAATTGGAACTTCTGAAAATAATGTACTATATCGAATTTATTTCGGCCTAGAACATCTGGATCATATCCAAAACTTCTAGTTCATAAAGAACCTATAACTTTTGGGTCAAACTTGGAACTTTTGGTTCCTCTAGAAAACCAAATCTAGGGTTGGCCTAAAACTTTTGGATGCTTCATCAGATCTTGGAACTTCTGGCCTTAGACCGAAACTTTCAGTTACCTCAGAATTCTCTTGGAAATTTTTCCATCAAAATGCTATACAAAGGTTTGAAGCAAGATTGCTTTGTATATGATACAAGGATTTCTGCAGAGTTGGCTCTATGTCCATCAAAATGCTCTAAGGCTCTTTAGATGAAGGAAGAGATGATGTCTCCTGATATAGTCACTTACAATATTATTATTAATGTACTATGCAAGTGCAAGAGTGGTCATCTCAAAGATGCTTTTGTGTTGTGGATAAAGATGGTATGTGATGGTTTGAAGCCTCACCGTGTCACATACACTTGCTTGATTGATGCACAAGGTGAGAGCTGAGGGGCACCTAAAAGAAGCAAAGAATACTTTTATGGCATGGTTGCAAGTGGTTTGGTACCCTCAACTGTGATCTATACCATTTTATTCACATGTATTGCAAGAAAGAAAATCTTTATTTAGCATATGGCTGGTAAACAAGGCTCTTGAGGGAGGAGTTGAACATAAAGAAGTAACATATAATGTGCTTACAAGAAGCCATGTAAAATGAGGAGAATAGGAGACCTGCCTTTGGCTTATCAACATTTTAATGACATGCTGAAGAGGGGTGTTGGGGGAATAGTTTTCCCTTGAACAGGGGCCAAATGACGTCAGCCTCCGACAGCCTTCGGCCCAGAGCCCAACACCGTCGAAGCCTGTTCCTCTCTGAAGAAATTGTTTCCAACTCCCAGGGTACACTTTGAGAAACCAAGGGTTGGTTTCGGTGTTTGTGATGAGTGATTGACAGGTTTTTTCCCTCTGGTTCGAAGGGGTACCTCTGAAGGGGGTTCGGAGGTTGGAACTCCGAAGGTGTTCGGAGGTGGTTTCACCTAAGGGTTCGGTGGTTTGGTTGCTGCAGCTGTTGCAGCGGAGTGTACCTGTCGGAGGGGTCCGACAGTACACGATGATTGGGTCTGTACCGAAGGTCTCGATACTTTGGGCGGTACACCGGAGTGTGTGCCGAAGGTTGCTAACCCGGAGAGGTCTCCGGAGTATTGGAAACACTTGTCTGTTTGTCTGTGGTGCGCAGGGGACCGTGGAGGCGACGGACGGTTCGTAGCAGGTGAACCTGGGTCAAACGGGAGGCTTGATGCCAGGGGAGCGGGGAGCTCCGTCACGATGACTGCGAAGGGGTCTAGGTCAGTCCTCGGGTCGAGGTGCGCCAGGAGAAGGCAGTAAGTGCGGAGCGTGGCTCCGGGTGAAGGTACTCCAAGACAAAGTCCTCGGAGGTGAGGCACTTCGAAGGGTACTCCGGAAGGAGTGACTTCGGAGTATGGTGGATCAAGTCCTCAGCAGAGGCAAGGCGTTTGAAGTGTGCTCCGGAGGGAGACATTCGAAGGTACCCGACGAAGGTCTCAGAAGTCGAGGCGCGTCGAAGGCATGGTCCGGGTGAGGCTCGTCGAGGAGTGTGCTCGGGAGAGACACTGCGACGAAGTGCTCATGGAATGCTTCATGCGGAGGCCTTGGACGAAGGAGGGACTTCGAAGGGTGGTACTCCGAAGGAGGGGCTTCGGAGTGAGGAAGGCTTCGGAGCAAGGAAGGCTTCGGAGTGAAGGATGACTTGTGGTACTTCGGCCATGCATGGCTTTGGTACACGAACTGACGGAGTTCGAGCTGGGAGTAGCTGCGAAGCCGTGGTGGTCCACTCCGGAGGTGGTGGTGCGAAGGCCCAAGGGCTTTGATGGCTTCGGCTCAAAACCGTCACTGTATCGGAGGCTATCTTCGGCGAAGCGAAGGCCATCAGGCTCAAGGCTTCTCGCCGAAGCTACCGCACCCCTCACGTGCGAAGGGAGGCTGCAGAAAGGTCAAAGACTGCAAAGGCTGACACTGTCTGCTCTGCAAAAAGCTGACGTTGTCCCCTCTGCAAAGCTGACAGAGAAGCCTCCAAATAAAGTTAGACTACCTTTTGTACCCCTCTGTTCTGTAGAGACAAAACTGGTGTAAACCCTAGGGGTAAAGTAGTCATTTCACTTGGGTGAACTGTGGGCTATAAATATGGGGGCTCGGTAGGTAACATTTAACATTTTGAGCATTTACTGTTGAGCTCCTGTACTAGCCTCCGCATACTTTGTATTCATCCTGAGTTCACTTTTATTGTGTTCCTTGTTCAAGCAACGAAGCCCGACTTCTGTGTTGTTTTTCTGCTTGAACTTGTTTTGCATACCTCGCTGGTTGTAGTGCACCGAAGCCTGTCTAGGCGAAGGGTGTTTTGTGCGAAGTGTGTTTTTCAGTGCGCGTTCGCTCTATGTAACAGGAGGCTAGACCTCGCTGCTTACTAGCGAAGCCCTGATCGAAGCCCTGTTTTGCTTCCTGTGTCGAAGCCCTTAGCGGAGTCCTCATAGTGTGCGTTTAGACCTTCGCAGTATGAAGCCCAGCACCAGTTGCTGTCGCTAAGTATTGGGTCGAAGTCCTCAGAGGGTAGTCTACTCTTGCGAAGGGTGAAGTGCGAAGCCTGCTCAAAGCACCCTGTGTGCGGAGCCTGCACTGACTTAGCAGAGTTGTCTTCGGGGTTGTGGGTGGAGCGAAGTCTGCTTGGCTTCGGACTTTTACTCCTTGCGAAGCCTGTGTTCGGAGCCATCAAATACCTCCGAACCAGACCTTCGAAGGTTGGTGTTCGAAGCCTGTTCCGTAGTAGACAGAATTAAACCGAAGGCTATTTTTAGCCCAAGTTTTTAAAAGCTCCCATTCACCCCCCCTCTGGTCGCCGTTTCCGGTCCAACAATTGGTATCAGAGCGGGTTAAGATCACCAGTTGACCTTAACCGGTTTTGTGATCTGTTGGCGACATGGACAGAGCAAGTAAAATTCCTCTGTTCGATGGGACTGACTTTGCATACTGGAAGGTGCGCATGGAGGCTTACATGTTAAGCCAAGGAAATGCAATTTGGGAGATTGTAGACTCACAATACTCCATCCTTGAGACTCGCACCTCTCAAACAGAAAAAGATCAGTATAATGCCAACTCCAAGGCTAGGAATATACTGTTCATTGGTTTGAGCCGGAGTGAGTTCGATAGGGTGTAGCACCTTAGGACTGCTAGGGAAATTTGGACCACTCTCACTATTTTTCATGAGGGCTCTACTCAGATCAAGGCCAGGCGCCAAAGCACATACAATCAACAGTATCAGCTGTTTGTGCAGGCACCTGGTGAATCTATAGATGCCATGTTTTCACGTTTTGATGCTATAGTGAGTAACTTGCGGTCCAACGGGACGCTTGCTTACAATGATCATGATAGGGCTATCAAGCTTCTCTATGCTCTTGACCGTAGCATATGGGAAGTAAAGATATCCAGCATTGAGGAGTCCACAGGTTATGACACATTGACCTGTGATGAGCTCTTTAGCAAGCTGAAGTCCACAGAGATTGCCAAGGCATCTCTTGCAGTGCACAGAAGCTCTTTGCCACAGCCATTGGCATTGGTTTCTAGCACTAGTCATGGCACCGCTGCAGAACCAAGCACTTCTGGTACTTGTGTTCTTGCAGATGGTTTTGCTTTGTCCTCCCTGGTCTCCGTCACAAAGGAGCAGGTGGACACTCTGGATGATGATGAGCTTGCTCTCATTGCCAGAAGGTTCACCCGCTTTCATCATGAGAGACGGGATCAAAGGATAAGTGGTTTTAGTGGTTGCTTTGAATGTGGCGACACTTCTCATATCAAGGCAAATTGCCCTAAGCTCAAAAAGAGAGATGAGAGTGAGCGCCCCAAATACCACAAAAAGGAGAGGAAGCCTTTTGTGAAGGGCAAGCGCGGCAAGGTGGCTAAAAGAGTAGCCAAAGCCGCTTCTAGAGCGTTTGTTGCTGCTCTCAGCGACATCGACACTTCCTCAACTGAGGAGTCGAGCTCTGAGGAGGATTCCCCAAGGAAGGAGGACAAGAAGGACAAAAAGGGACGAGACTTCACCGGCCTTTACTTCATGGCCGACAGCGATCACAGCGGCGATGAGCTTGACTCATCTGAGGTACCTCTATCATCTCACCAACTACTAATTAAATTAGATGAGCTGAATGAAGTAGTTCTCGGTCAGGATAGATTACTTGTGCAAGCCACCAGAGAAAGAAAAGACCTTAGACTTAGGCTAGAATCTGTTTCTACTGAGTATGCCATGCTTAAGTCTAAATTTAATGATGCTGAATGTGAATCTTGTTCAGTTGTCATGGGTGAGCTTGCTCAGTTGCGCTCTGTACATGCTCAAACTCTTTCTGAGCTTGAGACTGCACAGAAGCAGCTTTTGGTGGTGGATTCTAGACCTCTTGATAATATTGAATGCATGAACTGTTCTTTATTGCGCGAGAGCATTAATTTACGTGATAAACATGTTCATGATTTAGAGGCTAGATTGGAGAGGGCCGGTAGTTCTAAGGATGTGTAGCCTATTTGTGACACGTGCATTACCCTTAAGGACCAGCTAGGCACAGTTAGAGAGCGAGCTGAGAACCTCATGTCTGAAAATGAATACCTTTTGTCCGTGGTTAACAAATGCACTGAGGGAAAGGTTAGAATGGATTTGCTCTTGGCCAAGACCAAGATGTGTGCTGACAGAGCAGGGGTAGCTCTAGATTGTGGTTTTGAGAGGATTTCTTCAAACAGTAAGAACAAAACTGTTTTCACCTCACCCACTACCTTAGAGAAAGAGAGAGCTCTGTTAGACACCCTATCATCCAAAAAGCCTACCCGACCACCAAAGAAAACCATCCCTCCTGCTAAGAAAAATCCTCCCAAGAAAACCACTCAGAAGAAGCCCAAGGAGCCTGTGAGAGTTTCTCCTGTGACCCATGAGAGTGCCCCTAGAAGAATTTTTCACTGTTCCTACTGTCAGTGGGCAGGTCATTTGGTTGGGTTCTGTTTTCGTCGCATCAAGGATGAGCGACACTCTCAGGCGATGAGTTATCAGGACATGCATTACCCATCTTTAGGTATGCATGAGTCTGAGTTTTACTATCGTCCTGCTTTTGAGGCTCCTCATGCTTCTCGGAGAGGTTTTGCTCCTCGAGGTGTTCACCATGTTCCATATGGTGGTAGACCCCGGGCGAGTAACTTTGTACCTCGTCAGAGTAGGAGACCTCGACATGTTGTTCGATCACAGCATGTAGGTAGACCTCGCGCTTTGCATCATTCTGATTATCATGTGCGTAGACCGTCTACTTTTACTGCGCCTACTACTCGTGTTACTCAGTGCTGGATGCTTCGTCATTTTTTCACTCACCCCAGCACTGAGCGATCGAGATATTCTTATCATGTGTAGGTGACAGATTGAGGCTTGGAGGGCACGTGGATCATGGACTCCGGTTGTTCGCGCCACATGACCGGAGATGCAGCATGGTTCTCCAGCCTCACCACAACCAAACAAAGGGAACATATCACCTTCGGAAACAATCGAAGGAGTAGAGTGAAAGGTAAAGGTGTGGTAAGAATTAACTCGAATTTCACTCTCAAAGATGTTGCTTTGGTTGAAAACCTGGGATACAATTTGTTGTCTGTATCTCAGTTGCTTGATGAGGGCTTCGAAGTGCGATTTCATCGCGATACTTCGCAAGTGCTCAATTCTGATGGCGTTGTGGTGTGTAAGATCTTTAGAGTTGGGAGAGTTTTTGGAGCTGATTTTTCAGAGTCATCTGGTTCTTCTCATTGTCTTGTTGCACATTCGACTTCTGAGCTTTGGAAGTGGCATAGGAGACTAGGGCATATGAGCTTTGAGTTGCTCGCTCGTTTGAGTGCCCTAGGCCTGATCCGAGGATTGCCCAAGCTCAAGTTTGAGAAGAATTTAGTTTGCGCTCCGTGTCGACATGGAAAAATGATTGCCGCTTCGCATTCGCCAGTCACCACAGTGATGACTGAACAACCCGGAGAACTTCTCCATATGGACACTGTAGGTCCTTCTCGGGTTAGTTCTTTAGGCGGCAAGTGGTATGTTTTAGTGATTGTCGACGATTTCTCTCGCTACTCTTGGGTCTTCTTTCTTGCCAGCAAGGATGAAGTGTTTTCACACTTTCGGAGCTTTGCTTTGAGACTTTTCACTAAACTCCCTGGTGCATTAAAATTCATTCGAAGTGATAATGGCACTGAGTTCAAAAACAGTCTCTTTGTTGACTTTTGCATGGAGCATGGCATAGAACATCAATTCTCTGCTCCGCGGGTTCCTCAACAGAACGGTGTCGTTGAGAGGAAGAACCGCACTTTGGTTGAGATGGCTAGGACGATGCTCGATGAGCATAGAACTCCTAGAAAATTCTGGGCTAAGGCCATGAACACTGCTTGTTACATCTCAAACCGAATCTTATTGCGCTCAATATTAAACTTGACATCTTATGAGCTACGTTTTGGGAGACAGCCCAAGGTTACTCATCTTCGAGTATTTGGCTGTCGCTGCTTCATCCTAAAACGTGGTAATTTGGATAAATTTGAGTCGCGTTCTTCTGACGGGATCTTTTTGGGTTACACTACACATGGTCATTCTTATCGTGTTTATAATTTGGAAACTAACACTGTCATCGAGTCATGTGATGTGACTTTTGATGAATCAACCCCCTCTGTTAGTTCTGCTCTTGAACAGGCAAATGAACACGACATGGAACAGACCATCTTCGAAGACAAAGATCCCGGAGATTTCGAGGATGAACCCCTACTACCCTCGACATCAACCCCCGAAGCTGACCCCGCTTCAACCACTTCAGCACGAGGTCCCGAAGCAACTACCTCGACATCGGTCATCTTGGACCATTCCAACGCACAAGTTGAGGGGGAGACTGCATCCCACCGCGAGGCTCCACACCATGTTCAAAGGATGCATCCTCCCGAGCAGATCATTGGTGAGCTTGATCAAAGGGTAACACGTTTCCATGCTCATTTCATTGATTCCGCTTTTGTTGCTTCTTTCGAGCCCTTAGATGTTAGTCATGCACTTTCTGATTCCAGTTGGATCAATGCCATGCATGAGGAACTTGAAAATTTTGAGAGAAACCAAGTTTGGTCATTAGTTGATCCTCCACCAAATGTTCATTTCATTGGAACAAAATGGATTTTCAAAAATAAACAAGGGGAGGATGGGACTATAGTTAGAAACAAGGCTAGACTTGTAGCTCAGGGTTATTCTCAACTAGAAGGGATTGATTTTACTGAAACTTTTGCACCTGTTGCTCGCCTTGAGGCCATTAGGATTCTGCTTGCCTTTGCGACATCCAGGGGATTCAAACTCTATCAAATGGATGTCAAAAGTGCTTTTCTTAATGGCTTCATAGGCGAAGATGTTTATGTAAAACAACCCCCTGGTTTTGAAAACCCCAAGTACCCACATAAAGTCCTTAAACTTCATAAGGCTCTTTATGGACTCAAGCAGGCTCCTCGGGCATGGTATGACAGACTTAAGTCTTTTCTGCTTGAGCGGGGGTATTTGATGGGCTCTGTTGATAAAACCCTGTTTACTCTCAAGCATGGCAAAGATTTCCTCCTAGTTCAGATTTATGTGGATGATATCATCTTTAGTGGCTCTTCTCATGCTTTGGTTGCCGAGTTTGCAGATACCATGAGCAGGGAATTCGAGATGTCCATGATGGGCGAGCTTACATTTTTCCTTGGTTTGCAAATCAAGCAAAGCAAACAAGGTACCTTCGTCCACCAGACGAAGTACACCAAGGACCTGCTTAAGAAGTTTGACATGGTAGATGTGAAACCCCTCGCCACTCCAATGGCTACATCTGTAGCATTGGATCCTGACGAAGATGGAGAAGCCGTAGATCAGAAGGAGTTCCGAAGCATGATCGGCTCCCTCCTCTACTTGACTGCTACGAGGCCGGACATACACTTCGCAGTGTGTCTGTGCGCTCATTTTTAGGCTTCACCACGAGCTTCGAACCGTCAAGCGGTAAAACGCATTCTCAGGTATCTCAAACATACCCTTGAATTTGGGATATGGTATTCAGCGGCATCCTCTTTATGTCTTCGAGGTTATTTCGATGCGGATTTTGCTGGGTTTAGGATTGATAGGAAAAGTACCTCTGGTACTTGTCATTTTCTGGGTACCTCTCTGGTTTGCTGGTCTTCCCGCAAACAGTCTAGTGTTGCACAATCGACGGCTGAGGCCGAATATGTTGCTGCAGCTAGCTGTTGCTCTCAGATTTTGTGGATGGCTTCCACTTTGCGGGATTTCGGGTTAGATTATAAGAGTGTTCCTCTTTTCTGTGATAACACTAGTGCTATTTGTATTGCAAACAACCCGGTTCAGCACTCCAGAACCAAACACATTGATGTACGGTATCATTTTTCAGAGATCACAATGAGAAGGGTGATATTGAACTTCAATATGTTGATACCCAACACCAGCTAGCCGATATTTTCACTAAACCACTCGAAGCTTCTCGATTTGCCTACTTGCGTGGGGAACTTGGTATTTGTCACCCGTACGGCATTTTGTGAGGGGGAGCTGTCTTTAATTGTATTGCATATGCTCATTATGTGTGAAATTGCATTTACATCTTTTGCACTTATATGCCTGATTATAATTCATGAAATCATGTCAGCTCAGCTCTTTTTAATTTTTCTGAAACATTAATGTGCATGATGTTTTCTTTTTAAAACTCAATTCATGCTCACTGCTCAATCTTGTATCTAGCATGTATAGGCAGGACTGCTTTAGCTATCTTTTATCTGCTTGATAGCAAGACACTTTTCTTTGGATGCTAAACATTGCAACTTGCAAAATTGTTCTACATCTTCATGGATACTCATCAAGTGCTAAACAAATTGGTTCACTTAATTAAAATCAAAAACTCCATGATTTGCATGCTTTAAGTAAAAAGATCCAGGTGGGTTTGTTTGTCGCACTACTCTATTCTAGACTGCTTATCATTGCACATTGGTCTGAACTGGAATAGTGTAGTGTCTGCCAAAATCATTGCTTTAAGCTTCTGATGGTTTTCATGCCTAGGCTTGGCCTGATTGGAAAGTATAAGGTGGACAAACAAATAACCCTTGGCATTAAGAAAAGAACAACAAAATTCATTGGTCATCAAGTTTGCTTTCATAGCTCCATTTGATCTAGACTTGTCTGTCTAGAGTAGAAATTGACTAGCTTTGCGCAGTCCTTGCTTTTACTTGTCTAGTTATCGTGATTGAGTGGTGATGCTTTTATTTCAAAAATGATAAAATCACATGCTGTCATCATGTTTTTAGAGAATGTTAATTTGAGCTGAGCCCATGATCATTGGTATTACTACTGGCATATTTTTGCTTTATATGTCTTTGTAATTCTTCTCATTTCCAAGCTATGCATCTTTTAAATACTCCTTGATGCTTGCATTGCCAAAGGGGGAGAAATTGCTACGTTCTCTGCCGCAAAGGGGGAGAAAGTTGGGTTCTCTGTTGCAAAAAGGTATAATTTTCACAAGGGGAGTTTTCATCTGAAAAAAAGGGGAGATTTGCCGAAGGGGCTTTTACTCTTAAAAAGGGGGAAGAAAATTCTTTTGTCAAGTGACATGATTTGGCTCGTTTCTGAGTTTTTATGGTCACTTGTGTGCTGAACTTTTTCAAATGTTCTTGAACTTGATTTTGGTTGTCAATGCACTCATCAAGCGGGAGATTGAGAAACCAAGGGTTGGTTTCGGTGTTTGTGATGAGTGATTGACAGGTTTTTTCCCTCTGGTTCGAAGGGGTACCTCCGAAGGGGGCTCGGAGGTTGGAACTCTGAAGGTGTTCGGAGGTGGTTTCACCTAAGGATTCGGTGGTTTGGTTGCTGCAGCTGTTGCAGCGGAGTGTACCTGTCGGAGGGGTCCGACAGTACACGATGATTGGGTCTGTACCGAAGGTCTCGATACTTTGGGCGGTACACCGGAGTGTGTGCCGAAGGTTGCTAACCCGGAGAGGTCTCCGGAGTACTGGAAACACTTGTCTGTTTGTCTGTGGTGCGCAGGGGACCATGGAGGCGACGGACGGTTCGTAGCAGGTGAACCTGGGTCAAGCGGGAGGCTTGATGCCAGGGGAGCGGGGAGCTCCGTCACGGTGGCTGCGAAGGGGTCTGGGTCGGTCCTCGGGTTGAGGTGCGCCAGGAGAAGGCAGTAAGTGCGGAGCGTGGCTCCGGGTGAAGGTACTCCAAGACAAAGTCGTCGGAGGTGAGGCACTTCGAAGTGTACTCCGGAAGGAGTGACTTCGGAGTATGGTGGATCAAGTCCTCAGCAGAGGCAAGGCGTTTGAAGTGTGCTCCGGAGGGAGACATTCGAAGGTACCCGACGAACGTCTCAGAAGTCGAGGCGCGTCGAAGGCCTGGTCCGGGTGAGGCTCGTCGAGGAGTGTGCTCGGGAGAGACACTGCGACGAAGTGCTCATGGAATGCTTCATGCGGAGGCCTTGGACGAAGGAGGGACTTCGAAGGGTGGTACTCCGAAGGAGGGGCTTCGGAGTGAGGAAGGCTTCAAAGCAAGGAAGGCTTCAGAGTGAAGGATGACTTGTGGTACTTCGGCCATGCATGTCTTTGGTACACGAACTGACGGAGTTCAAGCTAGGAGTAGCTGCGAAGCCGTGGTGGTCCACTCCGGAGGTGGTGGTGCGAAGGCCCAAGGGCTTTGACGGCTTCGGCTGAAAACCATCACTGTATCGGAGGCTATCTTCGGCGAAGCGAAGGCCATCAGGCTCAAGGCTTCTCGCCGAAGCTACCGCACCCCTCGCGTGCGAAGGGAGGCTGCAGAAAGGTCAAAGACTGCAAAGGCTGACACTGTCTGCTCTGCAAAAAGCTGACGCTGTCCCCTCTGCAAAGCTGACAGAGAAGCCTCCAAATAAAGTTAGACTACCTTTTGTACCCCTCTGTTCTGTAGAGACAAAACTGGTGTAAACCCTAGGGGTAAAGTAGTCATTTCACTTGGGTGAACTGTGGGCTATAAATATGGGGGCTCGGTAGGTAACATTTAACATTTTGAGCATTTACTGTTGAGCTCCTGTACTAGCTTCCGCATACTTTGTATTCATCCTGAGTTCACTTTTACTGTGTTCCTTGTTCAAGCAACGAAGCCCGGCTTCTGTGTTGTTTTTCTGCTTGAACTTGTTTTGCATACCTCGCTGGTTGTAGTGCACCGAAGCCTGTCTAGGCGAAGGGTGTTTTGTGCGAAGTGTGTTTTTCAGTGCGCGTTCGCTCTGTGTAACAGGAGGCTAGACCTCGCTGCTTACTAGCGAAGCCCTGATCGAAGCCCTGTTTTGCTTCCTGTGTCGAAGCCCTTAGCGGAGTCCTCATAGTGTGCGTTTAGACCTTCGTAGTATGAAGCCCAGCACCAGTTGCTGTAGCTAAGTATTGGGTCGAAGTCCTCAGAGGGTAGTCTACTCTTGCGAAGGGTGAAGTGCGAAGCCTTCTCAAAGCACCCTGTGTGCGGAGCCTGCACTGACTTAGCAGAGTTGTCTTCGGGGTTGTGGGTGGAGCGAAGTCTGCTTGGCTTCGGACTTTTACTCCTTGCGAAGCCTGTGTTCGGAGCCGTCAAATACCTCCGAACCAGACCTTCGAAGGTTGGTGTTCAAAGCCTGTTCCGCAGTAGACAGAATTAAACCAAAGGCTGTTTTTAGCCCAAGTTTTTAAAAGCTCCCATTCACCCCCCCTCTAGTCGCCGTTTCTGGTCCAACACACTTCGGAGCCCGCTGGAGCGAAGCCCCTGAACCCCTTCGGAGCCCTCCACGGCGAAGCCCTCTGGAGCGAAGCCCTCAAGATCCCTTCAAGATTGCTAGAAGCTAAGTCTCAGGCTAACTTCTGTAGGACCGAAAGTAGCGACCATAGGGGGGGTGAATGGGCGCCTAAAAAATTCTTGCTAAACTATATTTTAAGCCCAACACCCAAAGGAGCTTAACCAAACAAAACAATATTAGCAAGGCAAATTACTTGTACTATCGTTGTCTAGCCTAAAAAATTGACCGATGTCCTAATTAAAATAATATATAAAAAAACTCAATAAAAGTATTGTAGTAAATAAACTACTAATCAAATAAATAAAGCATGGATCATTCACAAATTAATTCTGATATAAACCTAATAGTATTTCACGTGAAAACTAGAATAAAAATTTATTGCGACTAATAAATTTTCCTTTTCCTTTTATATGAGCAGATTAAACAGACATATTTAAATTAATATTACGAGATAACTAATCCGCAGATAAAAGAATAATATCTAACAGATAAAAAATATTATCTATGAAAAGATTAACAACTATTTTACTGCTAATTAAAAAAAGATCATTAATGATTTAATTATTCTACCTAAAAATAGTAGATTAGATTAAAAAGGGGATTACCTTAGCCTGCTTGCTCAACGCCATTTCGTCTTGCCAAAACCTCCGCCGCACAGTGCTCGTTGCTTCGCCGTGGGAAAACGTGCCATGTGAAAATTTGCTGCCCCGCCGTTCCGTGCACAACGCCTGTGCGTGACGCGAGTCCCCTGCGCTTTGCGCTACGCTGCACGCCGGGCTGCAGAAAACAACACGCCAACTTGAATTCTGCCGCCGCACAGAAGCCTTGGGGCCCGCAAGCTTTTCTCACCGAAAGTCGTGCATCCGTGCGTGATGCAACAGTGAATCAGCGTGGGCTCCGCTGGAGAAGAAAAGCTGCCAGATGTGGGAAGAAGCAGCCGTGTGCCTGCGATGTAGATACACGTTACACGATGCCAGCAGATGCACAACGCCTGGCCGACGGGAACACCAATTTCTCTCGATTTGCGTGCACAGGAAGAAGAAACCATGGAAAGGAGAAGCCGGCGGAAGGAAAAAAATGGATTGTAGATTAATCTATTAAAAACAATCATCTATCCCCAGGGGGATAGGGGCCTATTTATAGGCAAATCCTAATACATGAAAAGACTAATTTACCCTCGGGTAAAATTAAACTGACTCTAAAATAAATTCCAAAAATTACTAAACTAATCTTAGAAAAATTACCTGACTCAAATAAAAATATTCTAAACTTAAAAACTAAATATTAATATCCTAAAAACGAATTAAACATAGATTGTCAGTTTTACGCCGAAAGTGACAAAGCGTCCACCGTCTTCGCACCGGGTACCCGGATTGGGCCGACCCGACCCCGCAGCTTCCTCAGCCCGGCAATCGCTCGCCGCCCGTGTACCTGAGTCAAACCCAGTCAACAGACCAGTGGATCATCTGTCGCTCCTAGCCATGTACCCAGATTGGGCCAGCCCGACTCCGCAGCTCCTCTGCCCGGCCGTCGCTCACTGCCCGTGTACCTGAGTCACATGCGCCTCAGACTCGGCAGGTCTTCATCTCTCCCTTCCATTGACTTCCATTGACAATCACTCATCACATCTGGAATATCAAAACCATATTCTTCAACATGGTTTCTCGAGCCTCCTTCGGAGTTAACCTTCGAGCCTTGTTCGGAGTTAACCTTCGGGCTCTGTTCGAAGTTAACCTTCAGGCTCCCTTCGGAGTCCTTCAAGCCAGTCTCCGGACCCTTTCTAGCCAATGCAAAGCTAAGTCTCCGAAGCCCCAGTTCGGAGCCCCAGTTCGGAGTTCAGTTCACGTATACTTCGAAGCCCACTTCGGAGTGTACTTCGAAGCCTCCCTTGTAGCCTCCGCCTGAAGAGCTCCGGCCCCTACTCCGAACCCAAGAAATATCTGTACTTTATTACAGTGTAGAAGTCATACCAGGGGCCCCTCCGCCCCTGGTATGTCGTTTAGCTGGTCAAAGATGTGACATTGTCTGACACGTCTGTAAAGCTGTAAAGCACTTTTGTACAGTAGCTAGCTTCTCTTCCCCTTTTTGCCCCTATGAGCCTAGGACTTATAGAGGGTATTTTGGTCTTTTCCTTAAGGCCTGCGTGCCTATAAAGCAGGGCCAAGCCCTTGTAACAGGACACCTTCTCCAGGGCCATGAAACCTTGGGGTTAACTACTCCATACCGAGGCATACCATGCCAAATCCACCACAAACTGGACGTAGGACTATTATCCTCTAGGGGAGGTCCGAACCAGTATAAATCCTTTCTCCCTCTGAGAGAACCCTTCGAGGTTCATTTTACACACCATATACACACATACTAAACATGTGCTGTAGCTAACGCAATTGCTACAACAGTTGGCACCGTCCGTGGGGACCTTAGTCCTAAAAGCTAAGTTCTCTGCCACTGTCTGCCACTCGAAGTACGCTTGAGGGGGGAGCTTTGAAGCTTTCTTGCTTCGCGCACCCTTCGGCAAGGGGCTTCGGGTGCAGTTCGATGGCCATCTTCGCCTTCCCCGACCCTTTGCATTTCGGAGCTCACCCTCCAGCAAGGGGCTCCGCTTCGTGTGTCGAAGGCCGTCGAAGCCCCAGGGGCTACGAGGCAAGATTTCAGCTACTTTACAAGGTATGTACACTATCCAAAGTATCACTTCGATGTACAATTTTGCAATTACTTTGATATAAAATCGAAGCCCTGCTTCGCCTTAAATCGAAGCCCCGCTTCGCCTTAAATTCGAAGCCTTGCTTCGCCTTTAAAGCAAACTTTTGCTCCATCTTATTGAAAAATTCGAAGCCTTGCTTCATCTTATCAAAAAACCCGAAGCCTTGCTTCGCCTTATTTAAAAATTCAAAGCCTTGCTTCGCTTTACAAAATCCGGAGCATCCCTCCGAAGGCTACACAGCGCCTCCGGGCCCGTAGCAGTGGGCTTTGAGACTTTCGGGCGACGGCTTGGCAAGTCCGGGATTCCACGCTCCGGCCTGATGCATCCCCGGGTCGAAGGTGGCCCAGGGTCGTAGGTGACCCAGAGTCGAAGGTGGCTCAGAGTCGAAGGTGGCTCAACTTATCACAGGTTCGGTGAATCCACACCAAATATCCTTTTCACTACAGGACCAAGCTCAAGAAGCCTTGCTTCGCTATCTAAACACGCACCAAGGCCTCGCTTTGTGTGACATGATCTAATCTAAAACATTAAAACATCTCGAAGTCATGCTTCGCTAAAAAAAACTAAGTGCGTTTCGGAGCCTTGCTCACGCACAAACATCCAAATCCAAGCATGCCGAAGCATGCTTCGCTTAATTTGGCTACGTGGAAGCCTTGCTTCGCTCCAAATTAACGCGTTCAAAGCCCAAAAGAGGCCTTCGCTCAATATATTCCAAGCATCCGAAGCCGCCAAAAGGCGCACCTCTTCGCATTTTTATTTTGCCCGCACTAGCAGCGGCTAAGTCCCTAGCTGCCACGAGCAAGGGGGGAAGCATGTATGCGAAGTGTGCGAATATAATACGCAGTACGAGCGTGACAAGCTAAAATGTTCGAAGTCATCAAAATATGCGAAGCATGCAGACGAAGTATGCAAATATAATAAACTCCATTCATTGAATGATAATTGAGAAGTATGTTACAAATATACTTCGAAAACAAAACTACGAGTAGTTTGTATCTAAGCCTAAGAAAAAGCGAGTGCGAGGCCCCAACCCTCGCTTGCCTTTCTTTCGGCCAGGGCCCCCTCGGCTGGACGAAGCCTCGTCGGAGCCTGCTCTGCCACGTCCGGTTCGTCCAGGCTCCGAGGCCCGCAGACTTCGTCTTCCACTTTGCAGGTTGCTCCAAGTCTACGAGGCAGGGGATGCCGTGTCGAAGGCAGAGAAGTCTAAAGCTTCGTCGCCTGCTAAGACCGTTTGCGAAGGCAAAAATGAAGAACTCCGAAGGGACTCCGTCTTCACAATGGCTAGCAGATCCTGAGCTACTTCGGGGATGGCTTCGCCATTAGGCCCCCTCGGAAGTTTAAATCGAGGGGGGCCTTCGGACCTAGCTACCTCGAGGACCGCCCTTATCTGACGGAGTTCTTCAGAGTCCTCAAGTACTTCGAAGTCAACATTCGGAGATTGAGCCTAGGCAGGTATAAATCACCCACACATTCATATTAATAAACTGATAAGTTTTTACAAAGCCTACAGCTAAGAATTACAAGAAGCCTAAGGAGATCTACACCTTCGGAGGCGGAGGTGTCGACGTCGAAGGCTGATTTGGCGAGGCGAGCGCCTTGGCTCGGCGAAGCCGGAGGGTCTTCTGAAGCTCGAGGACTGCTTCGTAGCCTTGGTCCTTCCAAGGCTCCTGAAGTCGCCGCCAAGCTCCGCGGACGCTAGCCGGAGGCGTCACCAAGTGCTGGCCTCCGAAGACCACCGGAGTCGCGGAGGTTGCTGCTTCGAGGTGGTTGCACCCCACGTCGTGAAGCATTTGCAACACTCCTTGACCCACCACTCAGCCGGCCATTAAGGCGAAGCCCTTCAGAGACTGCTCCGTCGTCGAAGACACCACCTTCAAGAATGCAACGCGGTCCCCAATCGGATCCTGGCTGCTGAAGTTCGGAGCCCGGCACTCGGTCCCTATCTGTTGAAGGACTTCGGTCAGGCTCTGAGTGGCTTCGCCGATGTTGTCAATGACAAAATTCTCAAGTGACTAAGCCCGTTGGCGGAGTTCAGAGTTCTCCTTCGCCTGCCTGGCTTCGGCGTCCTTCGTAGCTTTAAGTTCCGCGCGGAGCCTATCGGTCTCTAAGGCCAAGGCTTCCTTAGCCTTGTTAGCCTCGGCCCTCGCTGCCTCAGCCTCAGCCCTCGCCATCTCGACCTCGCCCCTCGCCGCATCAGCTGAAGCTTCAGCCCGCCTTCGCTTCTCGGCTTCCACCGAGACTTCGTGTCGGAGGGCCTCCTTCTCCTCCGCCGAGCACGTCATCCGCCTGTCCGCAGAAGTCGAAGCTGCTGCGTTCAGCGCGAAGGCCTGGAAGAATTCAAGAAATCATAAGTGTTGATCGAAGACGAAGCTAGTACTCGAAGGCTGCGTCAGGCTTCGCTCACCTGGATGAGGGCTTCGTTCGCGTTGATGAAGAGGTCCATGGGGTTCGAGTGGCTAAGTTGAGCCACCAAGCCTCCTGCCTCTGCAGCTGCACAGCCCTCGCGGAAGTTGTTGATGGCGGCCTCCGTCACGGCCCCCTTCGGCAGCAGAGGCCGGACAATTTCCTCTGCCACCACCGCCTGCACAGGCTTCGACAGGACTGGAATTTGGTCCACCACATGGACTTCCACGTCACTTTGAGGGTCCCTTTCTTCGTGGCCTCCGCCTCTGTCTTCTTCAAACGAGGATCTGTCGGACTCCGAGCTACTACCACTGCTGTCGCTGCTGCTGCTGGAGACCTCCGTCGGCTTCGGAACGGTGGGCCTCACACCAACATCATCTTCTGCAAAAAAGTTCAAGTCAAAATCCACATATAAAAGAGAAGTATGTTTGAAGTGTTCACCTTCGTCGGAGATATCTTCGAAGGTTGAGGGGTCAATGTGTGCCCCCAATCCTTTTGCTGCGAAGCTGTCGCGTCGACCTCCGCGCCCGAAGCCGTCGCCATCGAAGTCTTCGCTACCACTTCGGTAGCCCTTGCCAGAGTGCTTGCTGGCTCCGCTTCTGTTTGAGGGTCCACGACCGTTGCCTCCTCCGGGGTGGAGGCTTCGGTCGCGGGGACCTCCGGCCGAGCCCTTGAAGTTTCGGTCTCGTCGTCATCCCCTCTCTTCCTCTTGGCGCCGGTTTTCGAAGCTGCGAGGTGGGAGAAGTCCGGCAGAGCCGGGACCTCTTCATAGCCGAGCAGGGTCCACACCCTATTCCAGTGCTCCCAAGACCCCACCGAAGCAAGCCACTGTGCTTGCTCCTCAGGTGTCGGAGCCCCAACAATGCACTCCGCCACCGCGATGGCCTCCTCCGGAATCCTCACTTCAAGATGAGCTTCATAAAGATTCAAGTCAGAGTAAAGTTTTTGCGAAGTATGAAAACGGAAAGGCTTTGAAGTCTTACCGAGGCGTTCAAAGGCCACTTCGTTCAGGCCCCCTCGACCCGAAGGTTGGAAGAGCCCCTCCGGCCAAGAGCGCGCAAGGGGGCTGAACCGGAGGGTGATGAACTCCTCCATGAGGTCCCTCATGCTCATCTTCGCGGCCACCCTCCGAAGGAGCGAGATCCTCGAGCGAAGGGTGTCGGGGCTCGTCTTCACCACCCCTTCGCACCGATAAGAGATAAGGGCATTGGTACTCCGAAGGGGAGAGTTCGCGCCGATGAAGGCGTAGAACCACTCTTGATCCCACTTCGAGTACCATTTGCTGTTGGCAGCCCTCGCCGGGAAGGCATCCTGGTACTCCCTCCGAAGCTGGAAGTTGGCGCTTCTGAAGGCTAGGGCCCTCTTGACGCTGTCTGTACCCTCCCTCGGCTTTGGCTAGCAGTTGGCATCGTGGAGGGCGACGAAGACGTCTGCGCGGCCCTCGCAACCTTCGACCCTCATATCCCATTCAAAGACAACTAGCCTCGCCACAGCGTTGGGCAAAAGTTGAGGAAGTTCGAGGTTGTAAGCCCTCAGGACTTCGCTCAACATCCCCACCGCTGGCAGCCCGAGGCCGGCTTCAAAGAAGGCTTCGAACAACACCACTTCATCAGCCCGAGGTCTTGGTATAGCCTCTGACTTCTCCGGGACTCTTAGTTGGATCTTCGCCGCAATCCTCCCTTCGCAGGCCCTCCAGACAGACTCCTCTGTGGAGATCGAGGCCCTCATCTCTAGCGTTTGCTCAAACTTTTCGGATGGCGTCCGAAGGTCCCTCGGCCCCAACCACCTCGGTGCAGGCTTCGCTGCCACAGCTGCTGGTGCCTGCAGTTGGGCGGAGCTCGAGCTCGAGCCCAAGGCCAAAGCCTTCGAAGCAGCCTTCTTCGGCATTTTTGTGGAGCTTCGGCGCGAGGGGCTAAATCTAGCGAGGTGTGCTTCGTGCGAAGCTAAGAAGGAGAAGAGAGCGAAGGATGCAAGGCGCTGAGAAGTAAGCAAATGAGAGTGTGCCGAAGCCGTGTGCGGTAAACCCCTATTTATAGGCGGTAAAAATCCCGACGGTTCGTGGGCCAAACCCACTGCCAAGTGGGCCTCCAGCGAAGGTGAAGCGGCCCGACGCACAGTAACAGTCATTTTTATAGCCGTTGCGGAGTCAGTTGATCTCCACGAGGTCATTCTGATAGCTGACACAGGCAGTTATCACCTGTGCACTTCGAAGTTGCCTTCGGTCCAAGCTCCGAAGGCCTATTTTCCCTGAGATTGTAACTTTCTGTCATTTGTCCCAAGGGCGCACACACCCCTTCATCCCGAAGGCCCGCACGTGAGGGGCTACTGTTGGGGGAATAGTTTTCCCTTGAACAGGGGTCAAATGACGTCAGCCTCCGACAGCCTTCGGCCCGGAGCCCAACACCGTCAAAGCCTGTTCCTCTCTGAAGAAATTGTTTCCAAGTCCCAGGGTACACTTCGGAGCTCGCTGGAGCGAAGCCCCCGAACCCCTTCGGAGCCCTCCACGGTGAAGCCCTCTGGAGCGAAGCCCTCAAGATCCCTTCAAGATTGCCAGAAGCTAAGTCTCACGCTAACTTCAAAGTTAGCCTTTGAGCCTCCTTCGGAGTTAACATTCGAACCTTGTTCGGAGTTAACCTTCGGGCTCTGTTCGAAGCTAACCTTTAGGCTCCCTTCGGAGTCCTTCAAGCTAGTCTCCGGACCCTTTCTAGCCAATGCAAAGCTAAGTCTCCGAAGCCCCAGTTTGGAGCCCCAGTTCGGAGCTCCGGTTCGGAGCCCCAGTTCGGAGCTCAGTTCAGGTATACTTCGAATCCCACTTCAGAGTGTACTTCGAAGCCTCCCTTGCAGCCTCTGCCTGAAGAGCTCCGGCCCCTACTCCGAACCCAAGAAATATCTGTACTTCGCTATAGTGTAGAAGTCATACCAGGGGCCCCTCCGCCCCTGGTATGTCATTTAGCTGGTCAAAGATGTGACGTTGTCTGACACATCTATAAAGCTGTAAAGCACTTTTGTACAGTAGCTAGCCAGGGCCGGCCCTGATATTTTTGTGGCCTGGTGCAGAACAAAAAATGGAGGCCCTCATTACAAAATAATATAGAAAAATTTAGTGCCATTAACAAATATCACACTAATAAGTTTAAATACAAAGGAGAAATATCTCTAGATTATTTAAAACAATTTCTTCTAACAGGCCTGCTATTCGTGACTTATGACTAATTTGCAACTGAGCTTTATTAATACTTGTGAGGCTTATTAGCATACTAAATTTTGGAGGCCCCCTACTTTCGGAGGCCCGGTGCGGTCGCACCGCCGGCACTGCCCTAGGGCCGGCCCTGTAGCTAGCTTCTCTTCCCCTTTTAGCCCCTATGAGCCTAGGACTTATAGAGGGTATTTTGGTCTTTTCCTTAAGGCCTGCGTGCCTATAAAGCAGGGCCAAGCCCTTGTAACAGGACACCTTCTCCAGGGCCATGAAACCCTGGGGTTAACTACTCCATACCGAGGCATACCATGCCAAATCCACCACAAACTGGACGTAGGACTATTATCCTCTAGGGGAGGTCCGAACCAGTATAAATCCTTTCTCCCTCTGAGAGAACCCTTCGAGGTTCATTTTACACACCATATACACACATACTAAACCTGTGTTGTAGCTAACGCAATTGCTACAACAAGGGGATTGGTGCCAAACAAATACACGTACACCTTGTTGATATATGGTGTCATCAAGTGCAACTGTGATTAAAGTACACTGGGATGGTTACCAATATCTATTACTCTCAAAAAACTTATCTCTTATTTTGTCCCTTGAGGTATGTTTATAGTCCATGATTATAAATCTAGAGATTTTACATCATTATCATGTTTATTAACCATTAGTCCTTTTGGGCCTCCTATCTGTCATTTATTCTAGCCCAATCTCGAGGGATAGATAACCCTAGATTTTATAAAAATAATATATTTTTTATTCAAAATTTTAAATTTGGTACGCAGATTTCAAAAATTATAAATTAGTCTTATGTCAGAACTTGGTGTATCGATATAGGTCAGTCAACCCTAAATTGGCTCTTGATCTGTCGATCTAGGCCGATTGGCCTAGATCAGGCAGTGGCTACGTTATGTTAGCGTTTCATCTGCTGATATAGGCCGGTAGGTCCAAAATCGACAGACCATCTACCGACAAAGGATTTTTTTTAAAAAAATCACACCGCCACAGTCCTCGTGTGCGCACACCTCGGTCCCCATGCCTGTTCCTCGCTCGCCAGCACCACACACTTCCCTAGTCCCCCCGTGCGCTACCAGCGTCGTGCACCGCCCCGGTCCCCACGCGAGTTCACCTCGCTCGTCTCGCCCGTGCGTGTCGCACCAGTCTCCCCGCCCACGTGCTCTGAGCGCCGCCCACCAGCACCTCGCTCTCTCGCATGCCAATGCCTCGCTCGCCTCACCCCTTTGCGCCGCCTTGGTCACCCCTCCTGTGCGTGTGCCAAGCACCGCCACCTCACCCACCCTACAACGGGGTGCGCCGCCCTAGTTCCCACACGTGTGCCCTGCTCGCCTGTGTCGTGCGCTGCCTCATCCCCTGTATGCGTAGTAAATGCTTGGGAGGCGAGCGGCGCCGACCTGTGGGGAGTGGCACTAGCGTGCAAGCGAGGTGGCGATGCTAGGCACGTGTGTGGGCGGAGTGACCTGGGAGGCGCGTGCGGCGTTGGCACGCATGCGAGGGACTGAGGCGACACTCGGCGCCTACGAGAGAGGCGTGCATGGGACCGTGGCAACGTGATTTTTTTTTAGAAAAAATCCTTTGTCGATAGATGGTCTTCTAATTTAGGGCCTGCTAGCCTTGATCAGTAGATCAAGTATCGATAGAACTTTGCCATCACCTGATCTAGGCCGATTGGCCTATATTGGCAGATCAAGTCCCAATCTAGGGTCAATCAACCTAGATTGGTACACCATGTTCTGACCGAAGGCTATTTTTGTAATTTTTGAAATCTGCATACCAAATTTAAAATTTTGAATATAAAATTTATCATTTTTTAAAAAAATCGATATCCTTAATTGTGTTGAGAAAGATAAGGGGGACAAAAAGAGGGAATGGAAAAGTAGGTCTAGCTAAGTACCAGCAAATATTTTGCTCATGCCTCACACCAAGTTCTTAGAATCAGGTCTTAGAACCGTAAGTGACTGGGTAGTGGCTATACGATTGTATTATGAGATGCATCAGAATGGTATCTGTCCAAATTGATGCACAGATAATACGATCCGCCAGTATCTGGAGAATGTCATTTGGGGTGCATAATGTCAGATGAACCGTGCTTGCCTTGCTTGGTGGAAATCCCTATCTCCCCGTAAGATTTCCCACATATATGCATAAGCTGAAATTTATTTGTACGCCCATTTCTTCCAACATATTTTCGTTTTTTTAATCAGCAGGTAACATCTATTGCTATATCTTTTTGATGGCTGTAAGCAAATAAACTATTATTTTCACATTATATATATATATATATATATATATATATACGGGAGCGCTATTCTACACCATGTGTGTAGAATAACTATTCTACACCGACTACTTTCGGTAGTAGATTTTTTCAGTAAAATTGTAATTGATTACTACTTTTTTCAGTAGTAGATTTCTCGGTAGAATAACTATTTTACACCTATGGTATAGGATAGCATATATATATATAACTAGTCAGAGGCCTGTGCTTTGCAACAGAATCTTATTTTATAATAGGTTTTTTTGCGCAAAATTCATGTTTCTACACGATTTTTTCAGAAATCTAAGGGTTTTTATTTCCGCGCAAAATATAAATCAAATACTGAAATATAAATACAGTTTTTTTCTTGTTTTTTATTTTTTATTCTTTTTCCTTTTTTCTTCTTTTTCTTTTTTTTCTTTTTCCTCTTTTCTTCTTTTTTTTTTCTCACACAGCCAAGTGCTTGTTGCGTGCGCTGCAGGGAGGGTGTGCGGCACACTCGGACGGTCACTCGGACGGTTGCAGGCGCACGCTCCGTCCAGGCGGTTAGGGCACCGGTTTTTATAGGGTATACGTTTTGATTGGTTTTTTGTGGAAAATGGAGAGGCAGTACTGGGCTTGCGGACGGAGGAACGGAAAACTAGCCGCTTTATAATAGTAGAGATGTTTTGAATTTGGCACTGTCAATAGGGACGTATGAATGTGTAGTTTGGGAAGGGAGTTTTAGATTTGATCCTTAATTATCGTCGGTTTTCCAGTACACTGCTAGCTTCAATTCAATCCATTCTTTTGCTCTTTCTGCAGATAGTTTTTGGGTAGGGTCGAACTTGGATATATCCTTGTAACTTGGCTCCTGACAGTCCGTCCTTTGCTGGAGCGGGTGATTGTACGGCTTGTTCATCACTGGTTCGTCAAGAACTCCTGTGCAGCAGCAGCAGCAGCACTGCAAGCACGAGGCTTTGTCGAGGTGTGCAGAGATAAGATATGTTATGCTTATGTGGTACAAAGTACAAACGCCTCGTCATCGCTCAGTTCTTCCGTGGATATGAACAGGGGTTGGATCGGAGGCGTGCCACTGGTGCCAGACTCAATGCCAGATAACTAGTACACAATACCAAATATATCTCAAATATGTCAATTTTTATTAATAACCAGAATGTACCCAAAAAATAAGATATTTTTAGTTTTTATAAAAATCTCAAATGTGCCGCTTATTATTAAAAAAGACACCTACCATAGATATAAATAATATTTTTTGATTTTTTCAAATGACATTGGATGAAGATATGCGCGCTCTATATGAAAGTTGTAGAGCCTAGCGAAATCTACAACTGTAATTGATAACTTTTTTATTTAAAATCATTAAGAGTATAAAATCCCGTGTTAAGGCAGGTGACATCGTAAAGGATCGGAACAACCCGTGTAGAGACAGAGGTTTAAATCATTAAGAGTATAACTGGCTCTGATTTGTTATGTAATAGTGTTACAACATTTACCGTACTCCGTTCGATCATGATCTTTAATTTGCTCGATGACAGCGATAGCATCATCGACTTCTTCGCCGGCATGTGGGTACCGGGAAGAATCTCTTCAAGAGCTGTCATGCACGCAGGTTGGTAAACTGGATGAAAAAAATAGCTAGCTTTAAGCCGAGTGCAGTGGTATGTACTCTCCTTTCCTTTCCAGCTTGAGTTACATGCACCATACGGTGAACCATAATTCTCTCAGTTCTATCTGGTTCTTTATTACTTCATTCGTTTTCTATTTTTTATATAAATTAAATTTCTTTAAATTTCATATATTTTATATATCAACAACTACAACAACAAAGTCAAATTAGTTTTATTAAATCTACATAAAACATGTTTTAATAGTATAAATATTTTTTAAACTAGATCAAAGTTAGAGAGGGTTTGATTTAGAAAAAAATCGATTTTTTATATAAAACATAGAGAATATACTTGAAAGAAGATAGATTTAGCCAGTTTGCTTATGCTGATCGAGACTGCAAAACGAGCCAAGTCTTCGCACAAGGAAAAACAGCAAATAAATATCACTGGGCAAATCTTCGCACTTTAACTAAACAAAGTTATACTGAATTGAACTTTGAAACATTTTCCACGTCTAGTAAACCAACCAACGACCAATTATGCACGATTCATAAAACTCGGCTAGAACTATCACTACGGGAATACATGGATTTGCCGAGTGCCTAGGGCACTCGGCGAAGCCCATAATACATTCGGCAAAGGCTTCGCCGAGTGCCACACTCGACGAACCCCACTCGGCACTAGCCTTGTCGGCGACGTGGGGGTTCGCCGAGAGTGCATTTTATCGGGCACTCGGCGAAGTCTTTGCCGAGTGCAATATAGACTTCGCCGAGTGCCACGCGTAGCACTCGGCAAAGAGGCCGGCTAACGGCCGGGGGGCGTTAACGCGGTTTGCCGAGTGCCACGTGGGGCACTCGGCGAAGGGGGTCGGGGAGGGGGGCACGTGGCACTCGGCGAACAATTTTTTTTAAAAAAATGTTTACCGAGTGCCACCAGTAAACCACTCGGCAATTTTTTTTAAAAAATAAACCATTTCTTTGCCGAGTGCCAGGGATAATTGCACTCGGCAAAGATTTTTTTAATTTTTTTTTAAAATATATAAAATAGGAAAAAGACAGTAAAAAATCCCATAATATGGCATTATATAATATACACTTATGTTTACTCCTACAAATTTTCTTAGATCAAATAAACAAATTTAATGCACTTTTAGTTTAATTTTGGCATCTTTTACTTAAAATCCTATAAACAACTTTTTTAACCAAAAATAGCAAACTAACTCAAAAAAGGCCAATTTTTGACATGGTATGAGATAAATTGAGTTTTAGTAGTACAAAAAGTTTTATGTTCAAACAAATATTTGAATATCGATTTGCTTCTAAACCTAACTCATTTTATCCCTAAACTCCTAAACCTTCTCGAAGGTTGTTCTAAAGGTCATACTTGAAAACTTTGTCGAAACATTATGAATTTTTTATCATATTATATATGTATGATATAATGACACCATGTCAAGTGTCATATTTTTTAGGCATCAATTACATTTTCTATAATTAAAAAACCATTAATCTGCATTTTCCCGGTCTAGTGTCTTAAATTAGATTTTAAATATTTAGTTGTAAAAGATTACAAATGTAATCATGAACACAAATATGATTTTTGCATAATTTTTGAGTCATTATTTCATGTACATGCATTTCAAATTTGACCCACTTGAAAGTAAATCCTAGAAATACAAATATTTTATTAAAAATAACAAACCTACTCATAAAAGTATGAAAATTTACCAAGGATTAACAGATGTTGAATTATGATTGTAAAAAAAAAATCAGGTTCAAAATATTTTTAAAATGTGATATGGACGCAAAATGTGTTTTCACATGAAATAATGGGTTCCTATAGTACTTTGCCGAGTGCTTTTTAAATAGCACTCGGCAAAGAATATTTATTTTCTCTTTGCCGAGTGCCACAGATAATTGCACTCGGCAAAGATTTTTAAAAATTGTTTTAAAAAAAACTAAATTAGAATAAAGACTTTAAAAAATCCCAAAATTTGGTATTATATAATATACACTAATATTGCATCCTAGAAAATTTCTAAGTTCAAATAAACAAATATAAGGCACTTTTAGTTTAAAATTGGGATCTTTTACTTAAATTCCTATAAACAACTTTTTTAACCAAAAATAGCAAACTAACTCAAAAAAGGCCAATTTTTGACATGGTATGAGATAAATTGAGTTTTAGTAGTACAAAAAGTTTTAAGTTCAAACAAATATTTGAATATCGATTTGCTTCTAAACCTAACTCATTTCATCCATAAACTCCTAAACCTTCTCGAAGATTGTCCAATTTCTAAAGGTCATACTTGAAAACTTTGTCGAAACATTATGAATTTTTTACCATATCATATATGTATGATATAATGACACCATGTCAAGTGTCATATTTTTTAGGCATCAATTACATTTTCTATAATTAAAAAACCATTAACCTGCATATTGCCGGTCGAGTGTCGTAAATTAGATTTTAAATATTTAGTTATATTTAGTTGTAAAAGATTAAAAATGTAATCATGAACACAAATATGATTTTTCCATAATTTTTGAGTCATTATTTCATGTACATGTATTTCAAATTTGACCCACTTGGAAGTTAATCCTAGAAATACGATTAATTTTTTAAAAATATCAAACACACTCATAAAAGTATGAAAATTTTCCATGAATTAACAGATGTTGAATTATGACTGTATAAAAAAATTCAGGTTCAAAACATTTTTAAAATGTGATATGGACTCAAAATATGTTTTCACATGAAATAATGGGTATTTCATCTTTACCGAGTGTTTTATTAAATACACTCGGCAAAGCAGCTAACTTGACACGTGGCACACAGGTTTGCCGAGTGTCAGGTTTGACACTCGGCAAACCCTACGATTTGCCGAGTGTCTGTTAGTGACACTCGGCAAAGAACATTTTTTGCCCGTCCCGTTATCACGCCGTCATGACTACCTGGTGAGCGATTTTTTACGAAATATTTGCCGAGTGTATTTTACGTGGCACTCGGCAAAGATGGGAGTATGCCGAGTGTAACGTGTTTGCCGAGTGTATTTGTTTGTACACTCGGTAAAGGTTCGTTTGCCGAGTGCCCGAGGGAATACACTCGGCAAACCTTAGGGCACTCGGCAAACGTTGTGTTTCCGGTAATGTATTTCAAACCGAACTCTATCTCGTAAAATAAAAATCAGATAGTACAATTAATTTAATCATAACACCGGACGCACATTTTGTAAGTTAAATTTAATTAGTTTTAAACCATGTTGAATATGAAGCTATCCCATACAAATGGTGCTCAAATCAGTGGGCCGGGCGACACACACTTACTGATATCCATGGCATCCTCTCTCCAGCCTCTAAAGTCTATCGGTTTCATCATCTGAATTTCTTACTGCCACCTTACATTGGAGCCCACAATGATCCTCCCATCAGCACGCAGCATGCAGCTTGATAGCGCGCGGACGTTTCGTGGACGGCTCCGTTTTGTTGAAGCATTCTGAGGAATCCAAGCTTTCGAGTAGTAACGAACTGTGGATCTCCTCCTCCGCCACTCCAGTTTATTTTTCTAAAGTGTTTTTCTACTACTTTAATTTATTTTTCTAGAGTGCTTTTAGTTAATCCATTTCTTAATGTTTGGTTAAGAACAAATAAGTTAAAGTTGGAACCTGCTAAACACTCCCTAACTCTCTTTTTTTTCGCTGGTGCAACAGAGAGGAACCATCAACGGTAAGACTTATATGTGACAATAAACCTGCCGTGTGTTGTTAAGTCACTAACTCAGAGATGTTTAGCACCGGTCCACTTCCACCACTCTGCAAACCATTTGTTAAGATCCGCAAAAAATGAATATTCATAAGTCCGCTCCTCCCTCATTTTTGCGGAGCATAATTTATCTATAATGCCATTACATAACTTACCATTTTGTTGTACGAATTGTTCGTTCTAATCTGAAAGAGTTGTGCAGATATATATAGAAACCGCACGCACGCAGGGAGAGAAGACAGAGGGGCGACGCGGCGACGCCTGCTTCATGCGTCGGCGGCGGCGCAGGACGGCCGGCCGGAGGGGCCGCACCTGACCAGGGCACGGCGTCGGCGCCTGGGCGGGGCACCCCTGAAAAATCCGTGTGTTATTACGTTTTCGTTCCAAAGAAGTCGTAGTAGAAAAAATCTGAACAGTAAATCGGTTCGGTTATATTAAAAGAACGTTTAAGTAATTGGACCGAAAAAGATCAGAAAGAACTGATAAAAGCTGGAAAAAAGGAAAAAACCTGAAAAAAACCGGACGAACCAGAAAAACCAGGAAAAAATTATTTGAGAAGGATTAAATGTCCATAATTTTTATTATCTTGTATTATTTTATATTAAAATAATATAAAATATATATTATATGAATAAATAAAAAACCAGCAGTCTAACCAATGAACTGATGGACCAATAACTTGACTAGTTCAATTACTGGTCTGATTTTTTTCCACTACGACTTTTAGGTTGATACCGGCGTCAAAATTAACTTGGATGACTGATTCGTCTTCAGTAGGCTCTTCGTTGACTGTAGCCAATATATTATATTAGAGATGAAAGTAGATAGGATATGAGCGAATATAAGTGATATAATATTCATTTTTATATTTTTCTGCTTTAAATATAGATAACTTAGATATGGATATTAAAATTGATACTATCAGATATTAATACCTGTAGAATATAAATCAACACAAAAACAAATATGATTATAGATATTTATCGAAATAAGAAAACCAAGTAGAAAATCTTCGAATGTGGCAAATTCTTTATTCTCTACTTTACACGTACCACATACGAGTTGAGAATGTAAATGCTTTTTATTAGGGAATTTTTACAGTATCCCAAATTTTATCAACCATCCAATCCATGTGATTGGAAGACTCAGATTTAAATTAGGTAATCTGTTACCTCCTGGAGGTAACAGGTCATAGTACCTTCTTTTTCCTAAATGTGGGACCCACATGCATGCAAAATAAATTCTTTCCATGCGTCTAATATATTTCTTTCCTCAATTTGCCCAAAATATTTTGGAATCCCTTAATTTATGGCATATGACACGTATAAAATTTAAAAAAACAAAGAACTTTGACAATTCGAAAATTTATTTCACAAATATTCAAAAAATCATTTGAAATTTCTTTTCCGGAGAATGCACGGTAAACTTTTGAAAGATTTTTTTTAATTTTATGAAAAAACAGAGAACTTTTAAAATTCAAAATTTTATAACTCTTCAGAAAATCATTTTAAAATAAATTTTTGAAGAGTTCTGTTTTTTTTTTCAATTTTTCAAAGTTTGTTGTTCTTTTCAGAAATTTTTTAAAAAATAAAAATAAACTTTGAAAATTATAAAATTTATTTCAGACTCTTCATAAAATGATTTGAAAATAAAATTTGAAGAGTTTTGATTTTTTTTAAAATTTTCAAAGTTTTATATTCTTTTCAGATTTTTTTAAAAATAAAAACAAACTTTGAAAATTCAAAATTTTATTTCAGAACTCTTCAAAAAATCATTTCAAAATAAATTTTAAGAGTTCTATTTTTTTTCAAATTTTATGTTTTTTCAAAAAACTTTTAAAATAAAACTTTTAAAGCTATCATGAATTCTCCAGAGAAATGGATACGGAAGGTAGATAGGGTGACCGGTTAGAGCCGGTTAATCATTTTTATTTTTAATTATTTATTTTAAATGCATTTAACCAACATCCAGGATTCTTTAAACCTATTACCTCGAAGGGAGGTAACGGGGGCACCGTAACGGCCCCTTTTTAATATTTATAATATAAAACAGAGGTAGTACAAAAGTGAAAATAATAATAATAATAATAATAATTATTATTATTATAGCATGAAATGGTAAACGATGTAAATTTTTCCAAAAAAAGGTCCTAGTTAGGGCAAATTTGGTAGAACTATAGAGCTAGAAAAGATAGGTCCACTCTAAAAACTGTGAATTTATTAGCGTTTGGTTCATATATATATAGGAGTTGAAATCCTAGCTTTAGTGTTAGTATTTCAGATATTGGATGGAACAACTTGGAGAGTCCACCACTTCAGCTAGATGTCAAGTGCAATTGTCACGCAGCAGAAAAAAAATGTCACAAGCTGTACTTGGCTCCCACCACCTCTACTTGCACAAAGTGTGAAGCAGGCATGCATGATGACACTAGACCAGAACAGAGGAATGCATAAAGCTGTACTTGGATCCACTACTTAAGGAAATCTAGAAAGATTTCTGAATGGCTCAATTAAGGAGAACATGTGATATTGTTGTTGTTGAAATGACATCTGAGCACTAGACAACACCCTTACACAGTCAAGTGGCAGCAGCACTGTGTTCCATTCCTTTTATTCTCTTCCATGCATGGTGTGTTGCCATATTGCTCCAAAGAAGAGAATAAACAGCTAATAATGGTAATCAAGTTGGTATCACAGTTTGTGGAAATATTATAACAGCAATTAAATCCATGAAATCCTCTTTTCCTTACTAGAAAATGAGACAACGAAATAGGCCATACCTAGGCCCTGAACATCTCCGGATCTAAGATTTTTTTAAGCTAGTTAAATTTAACTTTAAGAAATATCTTAAACCTAGAACTGTTGGTATTGACAGACCAAAAGTATTTAGTTGAGTCATCTATTTTTATTTTGAACATAAAATAAAATTTTTTAAAAATTATTTTATCATATATATATATACACTCAAGATACATGTGTATCGGAGCTGAAGCTATTACAAGCATGTTCTAAATAAACATGAATTGTTAGTGTGGGCAAAAAAGGAGAATCACCAAAATTGATATATTCCCATTTTATTTTGCTATATAAGGGCATAACTCCTAATTAACTTGCCATGAATAATTCCATCTAGATGTTCCATTTTTTTAAAAAGCAAAATATTGTAATTGCCCTCTTCAAAAGCCATAATTTACTACAATGTCATTATAAATGTTGCAGAGTAATTCATCTACTTTTCGTTTGGAAAACACAGAATGATACACAAGAAGTTCATGCTACAGAGTGTACTTCCAAGCAGACTTTACTCCCTCCATCCCATAATATAATAATTTAAAATCATATGTTATATTTCATAGTATAATGAATCTAGACAATGACTATGTCTAAATTCATTGTACTATGAAATATCTCATCATATCCTAGATTGCTATCACTACTGGAAATCAACAAACTTCCATCGGCCAAAGCTGACAGAAGTTATGCCAAATTCGACAGAAGAAGCTAACTTCCGTCGGTTTCTGGCCGACAGAAGCATGTCGATGGAAATTGACTAATTTTTCTCAGCCGCCGACAGAAGTTACCAAGAAATCAGTAACTTCTGTCGGCTTAGATGTGGCCGACGGATGTTATTGGTTTTTAACTTCCGTCCGCTGACCATAGCCGACGAAAATTACTTATTTTTTTATTTTTCTTATTTACCCATTCACATTCATATCTACAAACATAATCACACATTCATAATCATACACACATGCACAAACACATTCATACATTCAAAATCACATCCACAAATACATTTACATGCACATTCATATTCTTCACATCCACAAACACATTCACAAATTAACCAAATATTCACAAACACATTCACATTCTCCACCTTCACAACCCATTCACATTCACAAATATAACCATTTAAAGTCATAAATCACATTTAAAGGCACAAGACATTCAAAGTAATAACAAGTCGTGTTCAAATTCACAAGTCACGTTCAAATCCACAAAGTGACAAGTCATATAAAGAAATAACATTCATACTCACTCAATACCCTCAATTGTTTTGAATTGTGGGAACCACTGCCTCTCAGATCATTAATATTTGAAGTCATGGCTCCATCTTGACCGGTAGTACGGAGAATATGAAGCAATATATAAATTTGGAGAAACATTATCAACTAACAAGCTAACTCAAATAAACCTCCAAATTTTTATTCATGTAAAATAAACATTAGAACAAAGTAACATGCCAAGAGGTACCTCAGCTGCAGGAGGAGTACCAAATGGAAATAATGGTGGTGGAGGAGGTATCAGTTGGAACTACCACATGTCAAATCCTCACTGCTAGGCAAATTACTATACATGTTGTAATGCAGTCAGTTAGTTTTAAACCTATTACTAAATTCTATATAGTTGTAATGCAATCACTGAACTTACTTGAAACATCGCCTGCTATTGTGTAACACCCTAACAATTAAAAGGGAATAAAATAAAAGAGAAATAATATTAAAGGAATTTCTGAGTTCTATTATTAAAGAAAATCCTAAAAGAGACCTAATAAAGTCAAACAAGGAGAAATATTCAAAATTTGGACCTGAAAATTTTATGAGATAAACTAGAGGCCAAAACATAATTTTAGGAATTTTTACAAATTTTTATCAACAGTGATTCAACTCTGAATCAAATAAAGGAATTACTGGAATTATTTTAAATCAGAAAAGCATTTAAATTCCTATTGGGCCGCAAACCTCCAATCTGCTCCGGGCCCGGCCCAGTCCAAGCGCATGTCACCGACAGGTGGGGTCCGCCTGTCGGCGCCGCTCCCCTCCTCTCTCTCCCGCCCGCGCCCGCCTCGGTCCCACCCGCCAGCCTCACCAGCTCGGCTCTCTCCCTCTGACCGCTCGGTCCCACCTATCGGCGCTCGTTTTCCCGTCCACCCACTGACAGGTGGAGCCCACCTGTCAGATTCGTCTTCCTCCCGGGCAAGGGATCTCCCTTTCCTTTCCCTGGCGATCCCTTTCCAATTTTTCGCCGCCGGTCGCTCGCGTTCGCTTGGAATCGCCCTAGATCACTTTCCCCTATGGCCACCGCCCTCTTTCCATCTATAGCCGACACGTTTTACCGTTTAAGAAAGCTTGGCTGTGTGTTAGGAATCCCTCACCGGAGATCGTGGGAAACCCTCGATTCCCTTCCCATTTAACGCCGGCAAGCCCATATTTAAACCCCTGTGGTCGCCGCCCTCTGCCCACACCGTAGCAGCCCGAGCCGAGCGAGAACAGAGCGCCCCATTCCCATTTTTCAGGCTCCCTCTCTGCTTCAACTCCGGCGAGCCCTCGCCGTCGATCCCGACCCCCTTCGCCCTAGCCACCGCCACCGTCGAGTCCGTCGTCGACTGCCCGTCCTCGGCCACGTCTTCGTTGGCCGTGGAACCTGCCGGATCATCGTCGTCGACAAGCACCCAAGGAGCCTCATCGTCTACCATCGCCGCCGGTCGCCGTCAGTCGTCCGCCGTCGCCATCTCCGGTACCATCGTGTTCGCCGTCCTCTCCTCTTTCCATTTTCGCCGAGAACTAGGCCCCTAGGCCCTCGCCGCCGCCGACGCCATCGCACCCGAGGCCGCCGTCGCCAGAGACGAAGGGTGCATGGCCCCTTTCGCGCGTGCCGTGCCGGATTGAATCCTGGCCGCACGATCGCAATCGGAGCACCCAGGTTTAATCCCTTTGGGATTTAATCACAGTCGTAGATCTGGTCAAAGGGGTACGGAGCGATCGCGACCGTCGATCGTTACTTAAACCCCTGGATCAATCTCGTGCGTCCACGCGTACCCCTTCGCCCGTTTTAATCTCCACCATCCATTTTCATTAAGGCCTCCCGCCTCGTGCCTGGCCGCCAGATCCAGATCCAACGGCTCTGGATCAGCCGGTCCATGCGCACAGTACCGAGGTCCACCGTGAGCCTGGCTCACCGTGGACCAGAGCCCAATTTCTGTTTAAATAAAATTCCAGAAATTGATTTAAACTTTGAAAATTCATAACTTGCTCATTTTAACCCCAAATTTCACCATTCAAATTTTGTTAAATTCAGTATATTATTCTCTGCCCTTTAATACCATAAAAATAGTATGTTACTTTAGCACAAAATAAACTTATGGATTAAATGAATAGAAACCCCTTAGGGATAAATTAATAATTTAGGAAATAAATTAGTAAAAACACATAAAATGTAACTTTTAATGATATTAAATATAACCTCAGTACAAATAAAGCCCAATTCACATATTTAAACCATAAAACTTGTTTGCTTATGTTTTGTGAGGATTTATTGAATGTGTTGTTTATTTTTCCGTATCGAGAAGACTACGAGTACGTCGAGGAGCCAGAGTTCTATTCCGAGGTTCCACCTTCACCCTTTGCTGAGCAAGGCAAGTCATCGACCCCTCTTGTGGAAACAGTTGATCATCATTGAGCCCATGTTTTAATAAATTATCGCTATAACCCATAGGATAATATTGCATTTAGTCCAATATCAAGCCTTACACTTATATTTATTAGATCCCCGTCCTTGTGTGCAAACCCAAGCCATGCTTATTGAGCCTTAACTCCTTGTCACTCTGCTAATATTATATTAGCTAGTGCCCAATGTACCGGCACAAGTGCTATAGGAAATAAAGAATGAGTCGTAGATAGATGGATTCCGATATATGAATTTCCCCGTTATTCTTGTCTCTGGACTCTGTTGGAGTTGGCTATGTTATAAGTATGGTGGGTTCTGGGTGCAAGCTCGGAAACTGGTTGGTCGCACCCGGGGCACTATAAGGACCGGTCTGCGGGATCTGTTGCAAAGCACTTCCATACCAACCACAAGTCTAATGGGTAAGTCCTAACTGGAAGTATGGAACACTCCGACTCTCTGCACCATAGTGGAGGGGGCAAGGGGCTAGCCCTCAGGGCGCCTTGTACCGGCGAGGCTCAAGTGGGGTATGGTGGAAACTCGACACGTCGAGACATGATACGAAACCCATAAGAGGGTGCTGTTGAGTAGGAGAGGACCATACAGAAGGTTTTGGCACGAGTTCCCGTGGAATGGGTCATCTCGTTACACTTTGGTGTAAGTGATGAGTGCGTGCCTTGTGGGTACAGTGGTACATCTCTGATCAGAGTAATTTAATCTTTTCAAAAAGCCGAGCCCACGGTCAAGGGCGGGTTGTGTGACTACTCGCAGTTAGTTTACAATTGTTTGAATGGTTGAGTTATTCATGGCATGTAAGGACTGTTGTGCGAGGAGGTAAAACGTACTCCTCGAGTTAGAAGATGATGATGCATACACATGTTTTACTTTTCAGTACTAATAAATCGATCGCATTTAATGCTTTACAATTATGCTTCTTTTGCAAAATTAGCCACTATCTCCCTTGTTATTACCTTGCATTATATTTGCATTCGGTGGCTTGCTGAGTACATCTGTACTCACCCCGTTGACTTAAACCATCAGAGCCCGTCTACTACGAGGAGGATGAAGGTCTGGAGTAGCGACCCAGTCAAGGCGAGACTGGAAGGAGGCGTTCATCTAGGACCCTTTGTTTTATTAGTTTCTCTTCATCTTTATACACTTTTGTACTAATGCGGTCTACGAACCGTGAATGATTTCTCATATTGTACGTGGTCGCATGATGAACGTCTTGTTTTATTGATTTTCTATGGAATTTCAACAAAAGTCCTGATTTATTAAATCGGGGCGTGACATATTGTGCTAAGCAAGCAACATAGTACTCGTCTCACTGCCTCAGTGCCTCCATTAGCTGAAGCATTTGCGGGTTTTCTTCTGAGAGGCGATGGTTATAGCTAACCCCTAAGGAGCTCTATGACGACTGAGTTGTCTTCTGAGCTCTCACCTCCCTTGAGTCAATTATTTTATTGAACATAGAATATCTGTAAAAACCTATCCAAGAGCATAGGTGCATTGATTGGGACTTGGTTGAGGAAAATCTAGGTGACACTCTATTCAAGGATGGTTTCAATGCAACACCTGGATTGGTAAGATTGCTTGGAACTTATGGACTCAAATGGAATTAATCTATGATCATGGAGTTTTACTCTACACTATGGCTTCTGGATAATCGTTCGTTCATTGCCATATCTCTAAACAAGAATGTGCATCGAATATATTGTCACAATATTGCTAGAGCACTCGCCATGAGATACACCAGAGAGAAGATTCACAACCATGTTTTTCTAGTGAATAGATGGAAGTACAGAGTGATGCCCGATATGAACATAATTGGGCATCTATATGATGATCCAAATGAACCCGGTTTCACTCCAATATACTGGAGGTTTATGAGCAGAGAGGAAGAGATCTTAGATATCCTTCTTCGACACAATATATTTCCTCATAGTGGATACAAGGAAAAGGGCATCCCCATCCTAGCTTGGCTACTACACCTCATTTTGAGCAAGAAACTAATCAATGTTGTTGATTTTCTGATTGGGGAGATGGAAGAGTTCATTGGGAGTGATGTTGAAAAGCGGACACTTCCCTTTGCTCCATTTGAGTCCATAAGTTTGAAGAAATCTTACCAATCCAAGTGTTGCATTGAAACCATCCTTGAATAGAGTGTCACCCATATTTTCCTCAACAAAGTCCCAATCAATGCACCTATGCTCTTCGATAGGTTTTTGCTTCATGACATATGGGAGGTTGATTGCCCTTTGCATAGGAAGAAAGAAAGTATTGTCTTTGAACCCTAAATTTATATCAAAACCTGATTAAAGAAATAGTTTCTCTCAAAGTTTTCTTCCTGTGAGCGGGGTCAAGATCATCGACATCGTGAAGATTCTAGTTGAAATCCTCTTCATCGTATTCAGGCATAGGTTCTTCTCCAATATCCTCACCTTGCTCTTCGGACTTAGACTCTTCTTCAATTCCATAGTCTTCATCGTCTGAGTCCTGGTGGCAAGCATTCTTACTTATCCTAGAGACTCTAGGTACCACCTCTTCCTCATTGTCATCATCATGATCCGAATATGATTCAAATTCTCTAGGGGAGGATTCTTGCTCCTTCTAGGAACACTAGGGTCTGATGATCCTCCTAGGATCGTTATACCTGAGCCCCTACCCCTAACTGCTCTTTTACTAGACTGAGAAGGTGAAGTTCCTCGTTTTCTGCTTATTCCACTGAAAAGGCAGACTTTCTAATAAGAAAATCTTAACCCTTCCTATTCGGGGATGAAGAGCTTCATATAATGGTCATAGAAAAGGGTTGTGATTGGCTTCAGCAACACCAGAGCCGCTCCATTGTGAGCAAGCATACGCATATCTATATGTCAAGTAAGGAAAATACAAGGCTTGAATCAACTGCACTTCACATGAAAAGATGGCATTTAGCCCAGTGTTCAGTCAATAGCTGCATTTCCAAGTCTTTACTGAAGTCGTCTTGCCGAAAAGGCTTCTAGACTAGCGGGAAGAAGTATTTAAATGTTTCTATTCCAAAGAGTCTTTCTATCTTGAGGTTTTTATTTTTTTGGAGAATAAGAAAGGTGAGGGCGAGGGGTTCTATTTTTTAAGAATAAGAAGAATCTCATTTCTCCCTGCAAAATAAGTTTGAACCCGAGTGAGTATGGACCATATGGTCATCTTTCTTCTCAATATACATCTCATCCCGCGAGAGACCTATCCTTGTTTCGAAATAAAGGACCATAGTGAGGATTAATACCGAATAAGTGAGTCAGTGTAGGGACCGAAGATGATGATTCTAAAGGTGATTTTAAACTACAAGATGACTTTATTTGAAAATGGAATCCAAATATCAACAAAAAAGATGAATGGAAAGTCTTATCGATATGAATGGATCTTCAACCCAATGACAATGCTTCGATTTCGATCTCGACTTATTTCTTGGATGCCTGAAGTTTGTGTGTGCATTCCATCAAAGGAAAAGTGGGTTGTACCTACAGGAAGAAAAGAGTTGCTCGTGTAAAAGCAATATCTTCTATTTGACTTATCTAGCTGTGTCTTGTCTTGCACATACTCGGCTC
Source organism: Zizania palustris (assembly GCA_019279435.1). NCBI lineage: Eukaryota > Viridiplantae > Streptophyta > Magnoliopsida > Poales > Poaceae > Zizania > Zizania palustris. The sequence goes on from JAAALK010000081.1 coordinate 18,318,489, forward strand.
GGTGAATGGTTCATCTTCGATTGGCATGGTACTTTGGATGTAAGAGATCTCGTTTGCTGGTCGGGCCCTTCCATGAGTTTAGATCTCTTTGTATGAATATCTTATGAAATCCCTTACTTTTTCTCATTTCAGAACGATTAGCATATTATGTGACTTCGGCGTGATAGTTCTTGCATTTCGTTTGTTGCTTTGCATGAACATTTAGATATTGGAAAGCGAACTCCCTTAATTTGGAATTTCATAGATAGAGAAGGATGGGAGAAAGAGAGAGACCGACTAACTACCCGGATCAATGCTGATTGACGACTAAATAAATAGCCGAAAGCAACAACTACACGAGAGAGAAAGAGAAGATCCAACTAAGGAAATGTAGTACCTGTTCTGTTGGAGCTAATCATGTAAAGCTAGCATAGCGCCAACCGTCGAAGTGAATGAATTCGAAAGAACGAAGAAGTAAGGAAATGAGACAACTCTTTCTTGAACAATTTCATAAGAAGATCTTCCCCTCCACACCAATCATGAGTTTTTATTCCTTTCGTATATCATCGTCATGCCCTTAATGATAGGTTTTGAAAAAGATTTTTCATGTCATTCCCATTTAGGTTCGATTCAGATCCCTCTGTTGTTTCCCTTTCCTCTCAAACCTTTTCCTCAAAATAATAAAGAATATGGTACATTCAAATTATATTATTTAAGTGCTTATTAATTGCCAAAAATCCTACTTCTACAATTGGTAGGTCACCGGGTTATTCAAATAAGTCATGTTTTCTGTGCTTTTCCCATGTTACAACTTTTGTACCAATTCAATCGATCCGGAATGGATTGGTTAAACATCCTGTTAGGGAGCCCGATCTTGACTCTTCTGTATGGTATTCATTCTTGTTCGGCTCTTGGAATCACATCCAATAGTGGTTGGAACAGCTCGCAAAGTCCAACCACTTCACCTACTTTATTGCCCCCAACTGTTTCCCATACCTCTATAGAAACAGAAGGGGTTCATGTTCTTTCATCGATTGGGTATTCCTCTCCTTTTGTATCTCTTTATCCAATTTTGGTCTCAATTAGTTCACAAGATTGAATGGCCAAGTAATAGAAAAGTTGTTATTCGATTGTTTTAAAAGAATTTTAAGCTGAAGTGGGGATGACGTTAAGTCCGCACGCATGATAAAGACCAATAAAAAACTTCTTCATTTTGTCGGTAAAACCAACGCCAACCAAAATCCAAGCCTCCCTATATCTTTTTAGGAGTAGAGATTTTTTGGGGTATACACCAAAAATGAATAATCAATTATCGTCGCGAGTCTCTCACATCCATTCTTATATCCGTTTTAAACCCAGATGGTGTTTTCAAACATTTATATGGAGAAATCGAACTACCCGATATATTGGGCGACCCGATTTCCGACCTTTTCAAACTTTACGGAATTTTGGGTGATAATAGGGAACTTGTTTTTTTAGAAATTCAAAACCTTTTATATTTGTATTTTTGCGATCATTTTCTCGGGCCTAACTCCCCCCGGAGTCTAAAAGGAAGTTTTATTTACTTATTTTTTATGCACAAGGGAACATAACTTGGGAAAGAGGGGCCATGAATCTATTCAAATAGATTTGGGAAGCCGCACAACCAGATAGCCTTTCTAGCGATCCGTATAGTCCTTCTAGCGATCCAGATAGCCCTTTTCTCGGGGTTGATTCCCCTCAATCAGTATTGTATTTCGTGGGTATTCTAGTTGATGCCAGCCAAACCAATGATGTGGGTCTTCCAGGAGTAGGCGGACTAGTAGCAGAGAGTTCCCTGGATCAATTTTCCATTCACCCAATAATGGATCTTCATATAGGCAACTATTATTTCTCATTCACAAATCCATCCTTGTCTATGCAGCTCACTCTCGGTTTGGTCCTACTTATTTTTGTTGTTACGAAAAAGGGAGGGGGAAAGTCAGTGCCAATGCATGGCAATCCTTGGTAGATCTTATTTATGATTTCTTGTTGAACTTGGTAAATGAACAAATAGGTGGTCATTCCAGAAATGTTAAACAAAAGTTTTTCCCTCGCATCTCGGTCACTTTTACTTTTTCATTATTTCGTAATCCCCATCAAAATGAGTAATTAAATAATTGAATAAAAACAATACTAGAATATTTTAGGGGGCTACAGTTACGCTTTTGTAGCACTGAACATGGTTCCGGTCAAGACAATGTGTTTGGAGAGGTGTAGATAGATAGGACGTAGTCTTGCTCGAGAAGGACCCTGAAGCAACAAGCAAGGGATTTCGCTTCCTGCGCGAAAGAAAGCAAAATGTATGGATTGAGATAATAACGGACTTGAATCGTATGTAGCTAACATCCGTTTTGTCCTCGCGTGGTTGAAGGACATGCTGCTATTGGATGGAATGCTTCCGTTCTAGGGCTCCATGATCCTTCTATCAAGAATAATTGAGGGCATTAACTAACTGCATCAATCATCGCTCAGTGAGATATTAATTGTTTTGCCGCCAATAGCTCTTCGCTTGCATGCAAGGAGGCTAATAAAAGGGCCATGTAGATGCGTGAAGATGCATTTTGAGTACTAATGGTACTAGACAAGCTCTAGGGGAATAATCTCTTTCTTATTTCTTTCCCGTGATGACTAGGAACAGGCAAATCAAGAATTTCACTTCGAATTCTGAACCTCAACATCCTGCTACTCATGATGTTTCACGATCAGTATTGGAAATGAATGGAGAAGTGGTGGAATGTGCGGAACCACATATTGGATCACTCCAGTGCGGCACAAAGCCGTTGACACTGAGTAGGATCCTATGCCGCTAGCATGGTGGAGGTTCCGTAGCACGTCATGAGAACCAGACAAAGGGACGGTTGAGAAACTCAAGCAAACCGCCGTACCTGACTTTGGATAAAGATAGAAGGGAGAAGGTTGTGAAGGTGGCCTCATTATCCACACATCTGGTCGGAGAACTGACCTGGGTTTTCACGAGCGTAGGCGGGTCCTGGATTGCTCTTCAAGGGTGCTAGTGCATACCCCGGGGTGATCATCACCACCTTCACCTCACATCTCGGCACAGTGGAATGTGTAACCCGCCTGCTGTCCAAGTCAACCACTTAATTTCTTGTAATTCATAGGGCCTAACAGAACGTATCAGCAAGGGACAACCCACCCATACAGACAGCCTGGGGGGGGATGGCACTACTGTAATTTGATGAAAATAGAAGGTCTGAGCGACTCATTCATTCTTGGAAAAAGAGGGGGCGAACCAATGTGCCAATGAATAGATATAGTCAACGGTATACATACAGCGCTGCCTACACGCAAATTAGCTTCCGAGGTCGAGCAGTCTTTCACTACAGGATTTGTGAATGGATGCTCGACTGGGCCACCTCAAATGGCATGGTCCACATGCGGGGAGACCCGCACATATGGTTTTTAGGGGGATCTGGTCAGCCGACACCCACCCGACTAGAGGGACTAATAAATTAATGGAGTACAAAACTTATCTTCAAGCTTTACCTTATTTTGATCATTCAGAGGGCGATCATGGAGTCACTGAATGAAGTCCTCCCCCTTTCTTTCGGAGGTGCTGACCTGCTGCAAGGCAGATATGACTAAGTGACATATTGAATATGACAATGATTACAACATGTCATAGAAGGAGATAAGAGGTGGAGCCAATGACCCACTAAGAATCATGTATCTACAACTACATTCCCAGGCAGTAGTCAAACGGAGGCGTAATGCAAGATGCCAATGGAATGATCGACCGAGCAGGGGCTAGGGATTCTTTCTTCTCACCACATGCTTCCTTGTGTATCGGAGATATAAAGCGAGGGCACCAGAAAAGAAGGGGAATTGAGTCGATCCATTCCACGCCGAAGCATCCAAAGCATAACTGCACACTCACATGATCTTTGCTGAGAGATAGGAACATTCGGTGGAACCGATGAACTACACTTTCTTCTTAATAGATGTGTGGGACAGAGGGCTCGTGGTACCAACTGCCCACCCTTTCGCTGCTTTGATAATCATGTGAACAGAGAGTAAGTGGAGCAAAAGGGAAGGAGGTCCTCATATGAAGTCGCACACTCGAGCAGTGCGGGAGACTGGATAATGGGTCAAGTAAACTCCCTTAGGGCAGATTAAATCACAAACGAGGAACTTTTCATGATTTTTTCTTTTTGATTTAAAGGGTATGTTCTAAAAAAATAAAGGCAGAGGTAAATACTTCGAAGATGTAGCTCGGTAGGGATGGAATGGTCAATCGTCAAGGATAACAATTTACTATTACAGTACCATACACAAAACATTGAGAAGCATTGTCTCACCGTCAGTGGCTCTTTCCACCTCTACTAGAGTACACATTCATTAGGTCGATAGGTTTCTTCCACCAATCATACTCCTCTCCATGGAGCTGCACCATTTGTTGACCATATCACATCTGCAAAAACCAACAATGCCGATTAGACAGAGATAAATGATGCATACTCTTAAAAATTGTTAATATCTCACCAAATGATATGTGGTCGTTTGATTACACAATTCATCTTGCTTTGAAGGATATAGTCCTTTATGACCTTACCACATATCGAAAATGTCAGCCTTCCATGATAACTCCAACCAGAAAAATATTGTATGTGTTGACGCCAAGATTTGGTAAAGCCCAAGCCTACTACAGATGCCGCACGGTCAACAGAAGTCAAAGAGGTCTAGTCAAAGATGGTTAAAGAAGCCCGTCCATGTTGTTACAATATGATCGAACATGCAGGAGCCGATGAAGAAGAGAAAAGATAAAGATGATCTAGAATCAGTTACAATTTGTATTTCTTTGACGACAAGTCTCCAAACTATAAATATGTATCTAATTAGCTAGGTAAAAACAACACAATTCTACAAACAACTACTCTTCGGCACATCACCACCCTTGGCTTTCCAAGGTTAATCCTGGCAGGATTCGGTACTTAGAGCTGGGCTGCATCTTTTCGATCTTCGGTGAATAGGTGAGTCTCGCCACCCTGACGATCATATCGGGTAGGTCAGCATTCTTTAAGGCTACATCATATCGACCGCTTGAAGACATCAGCTGAGTTAGTGTGGTCGCCGATTTATCCCAGTGTATTGGCTAGGTCTAAGGCTGCATCAGATTGATCTCTTAGATTGATGTGATTTAGGTGTCATAGTCTGAGGCTTCATCGGTTAAGTCCGACATCTCTTTCTATTTTATCTGCTTCATGTTGTATACCGTTCATCTAAATAAATCATGTTCGATACTTTGAAGTCTTATTAAGTTCATTGTGGCTAGCTACTATCTTGGTTAGGTCTAATCTTATTATTATGATGATTTTGATGATACTGATATGTTATCTAGCGTGTTTTATTTATTTCTATCGAAGTACAAGCCGATAGGTTATCTTTAATTCCATGTTCTATTTCATGCTTGCTCGAGAGATACCCATCGGCCCTCGTCCACGATTATCTCATCTCATCGGTTAATGGCGTATTCAGCCCGATTGTCTTGTAGTGGTCATCAACCCTATGGCTGATCGGCGTATTCGCTTGCTATTATTTTATTCTCACCATAATCATCGGCTTGGCAGCCGATCGGCTCTGCTACTAACGCTATTATTTTATTTGACTCCTTATCAGTTGCAGGGTCAAACTGATTGGCATGCTTAGAACCTTTTCTAATATTATAGGAACTGCACTCGAGTTAAGCAGATCTCCTAGGACACGTGTGTGACCGAGAACTACACCAACAGTATGCCATAAAATCGTGGACCGACCACAAATACACAACTCAAAGATTGAATTTTTGCTTCTGGTCATAATCAGATGCTTCAACTCCTTTCCACAATTGTTTCAACTCTTCCATTAAGGGCTTTAACATCACATTGAGGCATGTTCTAGGCTACTTTGAACCAGGTATAATGAGACACATGAACATAAATTCATATTTCATGCAAAGTGAAGGTGGAAGGTTGTATGGAATATAAAAGATAGGGCAACAAGAGTACGACAACACAATTACATTGAAAGGCATGAATACATCTTTTGCCAACCCGATGCGAACATTCTTCGCATCCCTAGCGAAGTTTACGTCAAAATCATCTAGAACCTTCCATGCCCCAGCATTAGATGAGTGCACCATCACTTGGTCGTTCTCACATACACCTTCCTTATGCCATATCATATGCCTAGCGATTTTCTTTGAGAGAAACAATCATTTCACCCGAGGTGTAAGAAGCATGTAACGAAGTTGCTTATGAGTAACCTCCCTCGTCACCTTTTCCCCATCTTCATTTACGACATCTATGAACCTCGGTTTATCACATTTTAAGCACTTTATCTCATTCTTATGGTCTTTCCATAAAAGTATGCAATTATCTTGGCACACATCAATCTTCTCATACTCCATACCGAGAGCAGAAAGCATTTTTTGATTGGTACATGTCTTTTGGCATATTATGATTCATAGGAAAAACATCGCTTATCAGTTTCATGAGCTCCTCATAATAATTGTTGGAGAATGCAAACTTCGACTTAATGGCCATAAGACGGGTCACAAAAGCGAGGACGTTTACTATGGTGTGCTCATGCAATTGGCTCTTCTAAAGCTTTAAGGATATCGAAAAACTTTTGAACCTCTGGTATAGGAGGATTCTTAGGGTTTGTTTGAAACTACGGTCATATAGCATCAAGCATCTCATCCATCCTATCGTCACCCATACTATCATCATCATCCACTATTAATGCAATTTTTTGATGAATTGACTCACCGTGGTATACACATACTTCATAGCCTGGCAAGAAACCGTACTTGCAAATATGCAACGACAACGTTCTCTTGTCTTTGCCAAAGACAATTTCTACACTTAATTCATGGGCACCTCACGCCACTTTCGAGTGTCAAAGAGAATGCACAGTCAATAAATTTTTAAGTCTTGATCACCCACTTTTTCGAGTGGGCTCCACTTTTATTCCAACCACTATACATCCACCGACGGTCCTTAGCCATTTTAGAGGCAAAACATCCATTCAATCGAGATGGATCATACGTACTAGACATTTTTATATACCATGACCCTATATTTATAAGAAAATATATGTCCTAAATTGTGACACCCCAAATTTTCAAAGTAATAAAATATTATTTAATTCAATTTCTTGAATTTATTAATTTGGGAAATACCTTAAACACCCTCCTCTACCATTTTTGAACTGCAACTTAGAGTTAATGACCAAACCAGGAGATGAAAATTTTTGTATAAACTCCCAAGGCCAAAGTATATTTTTGAGAATTTTTATAAATTTTTACCAACCTTGGAAGTAGCCCTAAGATTTTAATCTATTTCCTGGAATTATTTTTATTCACAAATGTTTTGAAACAGTATTGGGCCTCCCCCTCCCTTCTCTCTCTCCCGGCCGGCCCAGCCCGTCACCCTCGCCCGCCTCAGGCTGACAGCCCGGCCCCACCTGTCGGCGCCAATCGCCTCCCCTCGCGCGCGCGCTCGACACCACGACCCCACCCGTCAGCCCTCTCCCTCGCGCCCTCGCGCCCGCTGGCCAGTGGCCCCCGCCTGTCAGTTACGTCATCAACCTCGCGCCAACTCCCCTAACTCCGCCGGCCGAGGACCTCGCCTCGGATCCGCTCGCCGGCTCCCCCTCCCGTTAAACCGACCCCGACAATAAATTCCCCAAGGCCCGCCGGCCATTTAAGCGCGTTAAGGCACGTGTTTAAGCCTCCGGATCGCATTTACGTGCATGGCTGAGCCCTCACCGGCGAGTAAACCCCTCCTCGGCTTTCCTTGCATGCGACGCCCGTTAAACCTCGCCGGCACGCCTATTTAAGCCCCCTGGCCATCCGCACTAGATCCCCCACGCCCACTTGCCGCGAGAACGAACAGAGCACCCGCAATTCGCCTTTTAGCGCAATCCTACTGTTTCGCCTCCGGCCACCGCTCGCCGTCGCCTCGGAGCACCTCCGTCCACGCCCTCGCCACCATCGTGACCGCAAGGATGACACCAACCTCGGCCACCCCTCCACCGACATCGAACCCCGCCGGAACACCATCGTCGACGAGGAGCCTGAACCACTCCGTCGTCTACCCTCACCGCCGACCGCGCTCCGTAGACCCCTCGCCTCGCCTAAGGTACCGTCGTGACCGCCATAGCGTCCTCTTTCCATTTCTAGGCTTAGCTAGGGCCGCCGTTGCTCGCCGTGGCCCCTGGCCCGCTGGCCGTGTCGGATTCGATCCCGACCGTGCGATCGAGATCAAGCGGCGCTAGTTGCACCACGTGCGTGATCTAATCCGCAACGTCGGATCTGGTCAAAGCGGTACATTCTAATCTCGCGCGTTCATTTCCATTTAAAACCCGCACTCAATCCCGTGCGTCCACGTGGTACCCTTTCGCGCATTTTAATCGTGGCCGTCCGTTATCACTTAAGCGCCCCGCCTCGCCCTCGCGTGTTGGATCTGGATCCAACGGTCCAGATTGGGCCAGACCACGCGCACAGTGCGCGGGTTCACCATGGGCCTGGCTCACCGTGGACCTGAGGGGATTTAAATTTAAAATAAATTCCAGAAACTGTTTTAAACTTGTAAAATTCATATCTGGCGCATTTTAGCTTCAAAAATTACCATTCCAATTTCAGAAAATTTGTAAAATTATTCTCTACATGTTCATACAATAAAACAGTAGGTTTACTTTGGACTTTTCATGTTTATTTAAATAGGTATTCAAATACCCTTAGGGTAAAAAAATGTAAATTAAAATATTTAAACTTCAGCAAAGTTTATATTTATTTTCTTTCTGTTCATATACTGAAAACCACTGAAATGCACTTGAACCTTTCATTTTAAATTGATTAGAAAACTTAAAATAAGGTTACTCACATTTAAAACCCTTTTTCAAAGAGGCAACACTTCATTGTAATTTCTTTTGAATTATTTATAAAATAAATTTCAGAAACTTCACAACTTGGTTTTCATTCCAATAAAACAATTTAAACCTATGTGCTTATTGTGTGATGTTACATTGTTTGATTGAATGTCGTATTCTACTTTGTTTATATTGAAAAGACTACGACGCCATCGAGGAGCCGAATATTTCCCGGAAGTTCCTCCCTCCCCATTCGCTGAACAAGGCAAGTCACCAACCCAATCTTTTGAGCATATTGAACCCATGTTTTATTAAACTATCGCTAAAACACATAGGTTATACATGCATTAGTCAAATGAAACCCTTACAATATATTTATTTAGGATCCCCCGAACTTGATGTGCAACCCAAGCCATGCTATCTCGCCTAACCTCCTTGTCACCATATGATTAATGATATGAGCTAATGTCCAATGTATTGACACGATCGCTATAGGATAAAAATGAGTCGTAGCAAAATGGTTCTACTATACGATCCCCGTTACTTCTTATCCTTGGAATTTTGTTGGTGATGAGTTATGGTTGTGAGTGTATGCATGGTGGGTTCCGGGTGCAAGCTAGGGCATTGGTCGGTAGCACCCGGGGCACTATAAGGACCGGTCTGAGGGATCCGTTGCAATACACTTCCGTAGTAACCATAAGTCTAATGGGTAAGTCCTAACTAAGGTATGGAGTGTTCCAAACCGAGGCTGCCATTTGGAGATGGTTCAAGAAGCACCTGCGGATGGCTTGTACCAATGTGGCGTAAAAGGGGGTGTGACATTAGCCGGGATGCGGCCCTGCGCGCCGGCGAAACCTAGAGCGGGTGGTTATCGCTTGGAGCATTTCATGCTAAGGTTTTGGCACGAGTTCCCGTGGTATGGGTCATCTCGTTTGGGATGAGTGCGTGCCTTGTGGGTACAGTAGTACATCTCTGATCAGAGTCTTAAATCTTTTCGAAAAGCCAAGCCCACGGTCAAGGGTGGGGTGCGTGACATCCCACAATTAGATTACATTGAATATGTATGTGCATGATGGTTTGACATGTAAGGACTATTGTGCGAGGAGATAAAACGTACTCCTCGAGTTAGATGATGTTATTGATGTTCATGTTTATATTTCCGCATGATAAAATTTGATTACACTAAATGCAACAACTAAAAATGTACTTTTCCGCACTTTTAGCCATTATCCTTCCATTGATATTACCTTGCATTATTATTGCATTTGCGGTGGCTTGTGGAGTACTTTTTGTACTCATACCCGTTGGACCCCACATAGGATGTCTACTATGAAGACGGTCTGGAGTAGCGACCCAGTCAAGAAGAAAGATCCTGAAGAAGACGTTCGTCATGCAGTTTATTTTTATTATTTTAATTACACTCTTATGTAATAATATGGTCTGCGTACCATGAATGCTTGTCGTATGTACGTTGTCGCATGATGAACCTCTTGTATTATTGTTTTTCTCTGGAAATTCAATAATGTCTCGATTTTGATAAATCGGGGCGCTACTAGATGGTATCAGAGCTGACTTGACTGTAGGAAGCCAAACAAACCCGCCTAGCCATTAGCTGCAGAAAATTATTTTTCGAAAACCTACTTTATAAACTTTGTTCCTCCCCTCACTTTCCTTCAACTTGCTATTTTGTAGATGCCTGTCTACCAAGTCCACAACTACTGCCGCCATTTTGAGGGCTTCATCAGGGAGCTCCGCATGATGCTCACATTCCCCGGGTTCCTCTTCGAGCCCGAATTTCAAGGAGTGTACTTGGAGGAGTTTGCCGGGCCCTGCGACGTCTCTCTCACCATCCACGGCTCCGGAGAGCATCTGCCGTCCTACACCACCGCGCTTGGAGGCCCGACCTTCGACGTCGCGTGCCAACGAGTCGCCCTACAGTCTCTTATGGAGCTGAGAATGATCTACGATGATCGTCTTCAGAACTCGTCCTTCCGGCTTGTGCCGAAGCGCACTCCTGGTGCCTACCGTAGCATCTACCTCAGTTCACTCCGTGCGTGATCCGATCATGGCCCGACAGTCGCGCCTTCTTCAGGATATGGACGACCTCCATACAGAGGTGGTGATCGACGCCGATGAGCACCATGAGGCGGTTGAGTTTCTTCATGAAGAGACGAAAAACTTGATCCAGCAGAACGGCGAGCTGCAGCGCAAGATTATGCAGCTGTAGAAGGATATCGTAGAGATGCTTCCCCTCCTCCCGAGGAAGAGGAAGCCCATCCGTGAGCCCGTCCCTCGCCCCAAGCGGATCCCGCCACACCCCTCCACCGCCGGACCATCCACCAGCGCCCCTGCATCACGCCCTGGCCTCATCTCTGACTCCATCATCGAGAACTTTCTCGAGCCCACCATCCCTCAGGAGTCGCGTACCCATGGTTCCGAGAGCACGGAGACCGCCTCCGGTGGCGAGTAGGCGCTAGATTGCCGCAATTTTAATAAAGAAGTTTTTTTATGTGGTGATATCCACAACGAGTTGTGTTGTGGATATAATAAGAGCTTGGTTGTAATGAACAATTGTCACCACTTGGTTTATATGCATGAGCTTTATGAACTATTTTCTTTAAATGTATTGTCATCATCTTTTTGCCTTGTCACCTCGTATATTCAGAAGATGGCCGACCACCAGAACACTGGCTCCAACAACGGAGAAGGAGGCAGCCGTGACGCGCCCGAGGGTGTTGTACCCAACTGGGGTGCAACGGGCCCACATCAGTCTGGGTCGCCATCCGCCAACCATCCTACCTTGGCGGAGATGATGGCGAATCAGAACCAGCTGATCACCACCCTCCTCACTCAAATGCAGCACCAACAAGCTCAGTTGGACCGTCTGCAGAATGGGGAAACCGCCCCTCGCGCACCAGCACCCGCGCCCGCTCCCCAACTCTTGGAGTTTCTGCGCATGCGCCCGCCCATCTTCTCAAGCACCACCAACCCAATGGAGGCCGGAGATTGGCTCCGCACCATTGGAAAGAAGCTTGACCTCCTCCCCTGCACCGACCGAGAGCGAGTGGCCTTCGCCACTCATCAGCTCCAAGGTCCCGCCGCCGAATGGTGGGACAACTACCGTGAGTCCCAGCCTGAGGACCACGTGGTAACATGGGCGGAGTTCACCATCGCCTTTCGCACCGCCCACGTCCCTGCCGGTGTCATCACGGTGAAACAGCAGGAGTTCCGTGACCTGCACCAGGGCAGTCAGACTGTCATGGAGTACCTCCATGAGTTCAACCGCCTCGCTCGCTACGCACCAGAAGAAGTGCGCACCGATGCCCTCCGCTAGGCTAAGTTCCTCCGGGGACTTAAGGATGAGCTGTCTATCCAGCTCGTCGCCACCGACTACGCCGACTTCCAACGGCTAGTCAATAAAGCGCTCATCCAAGAGACTGAGCAGAACAGGTTGGACCTCAAGAAGAGGAAAATGATTGCCTTCAAGCATCAACAGGCGAACTCTGAGAGGCCCCGCTTCGTCCCTCCGCCACCAGCACCCGCCTACCATCCTCGACCCGCCTACAGGCCACCTCATGCCGCCGGTGGATCCAACACCGGGCATCCTTGCCCCGCTCCACCAGCTCCGACCGCTCAGCCGATGCCAGCCGACAAGGCCCCGATCTTGAAGGATCGCCAAGGGAGGCCGGTTGTTTGCTTCAACTGCCGCAAGGAAGGGCACTACTCGCACCAGTGTCCTCACCCCAAGCAGCCCCAAGGCGCAGCACCCAACAAGGCGGTTCGTGCCCGCGTCAATCACATCACCGCGGAGGAAGCTCAGGAAGCTCCCGAAGTCGTACTCGGTACGTTTACCGTAAATTCTGTACAGCTATGATTTTATTTGACTCTGGAGCAACACACACTTTCATCTCAGAAGATTTTGTGCAAATCAACGGATTGGACGTACTCCCTCTATCCATTCCCATGATGATTGCCACCCCTGGCAATAGAACCTTAGACCACTTATACAGTCCCAAGGTTCAGATAGAGATCCAAGGAGTATTATTCCGGGCCGAGCCAGTCCTCATAAAATGCACCGGACTCGACCTCATCCTAGGGATGGATTGGTTGATGAAGCACAAGGGAGTGATCGACTGTGCCAACAAGTCCGTCACAGTGACCAACCCTGAAGGCGAAGCCGTCACTTTTCGGATGACCGGTCGCCAACCACTTGAAGCCTCCCTCAACTCGCTAGATCTTGAAGAAGTACCCATAGTCAAGGAGTTCATGGACGTCTTCCCTAAAGCCCTACCAGGAATGCCTCCCAAGCGGGACATCGAATTCAGAATCGAACTTGTCCCTGGGACCACTCCAATCTCCAAGCGCCCATACCGGATGGCCGCCAACGAATTAGCCGAGGTCAAGAGCAACATCGAAGACCTAGAGCAGAAAGGGTACATCCGACTGAGTACCTCACCCTGGGGTGTACCGGTCATCTTTGCCATGAAGAAGGACAAGACCAAGAGGATGTGCGTGGACTATAGAGCCCTAAACGACGTAACCATCAAGAACAAGTACCCATTGCCTCGGATCGACGACCTGTTCGATCAACTTAAGGGATCCTCAGTGTTTTCCAAGATTGACCTCAGGTCAGGTTATCACCAATTGAGGATTAGAAAAGAGGACATACCCAAGACTGCCTTCACCTCCCCCTATGGACTCTACGAGTATACTGTGATGTCGTTCGGACTCACGAATGCCCCGGCCTTTTTCATGAACATGATGAACAATGTATTCATGGAGTTCTTGGATAAGTTCATCGTGGTATTCATCGACGATATCCTCGTCTACTCCAAGACCAAGGAAGAACATGAAACTCACCTCCGTCTGACCCTCGGAAAGCTAAGGGAACAACAATTGTACGCCAAATAAAGCAAATGCGAATTTTGGTCGTCTGAGGTGAAATTCCTAGGCCATGTCATATCTGCCGGAGGAATAGCAGTGGACCCAACCACCATGGAAGCAGTGACCAACTGGCTGCATCCCACGACCGTGACCGAGATCCAGAGCTTTCTCGGATTAGCCGGATACTACCGCCGGTTCATCGAGAATTTTTCAAAGATCGCCAAACCTATGACCAGGCTGTTGCAGAAGGAAATAAAGTTTGAATGGACCCCGGACTGCGAAGAAAGCTTCCAGACCCTCAAGAAGAAGCTCGTGTCAGCTCCTATTCTGACTCTGCCAGACATCTGGAAAGACTTCCACGTCTACTGTGATGCCTCTCATCAAGGATTGGGATGCGTCTTAATGCAAGAAGGGAAGGTGATATCCTACGCCTCCCGATAGCTAAGGCCGCATGAGCTAAATTACCCAACCCACGACCTGGAGTTAGTAGCCGTGGTTCATGCCTTGAAGATATGGAGACATTACCTTGTGGGAAACAGGTGTGAGGTCTTCACCGACCACAAGAGCCTCAAGTATATATTCACCCAACCAGATCTAAACCTCAGGAAACGGAGATGGTTGGAACTGATCAAGGATTATGACTTGGGCATCCATTACCATCCAGGCAAGGCAAATGTGGTGGCAGACGCCCTTAGTCGAAAGGGGTACTGCAACGCCACCATGGTTCAGGACCAGGCTCCTTTACTTTACAAGGAGATGGAAAGGCTGAATTTAGGGATCACCACCCGAGCGTACCTCGCCGCCTTGGAGTCTCGACCTGTCTTGATAGACCAGATCCGAGAAAAGCAGAAGGGAGACCCAGATATCTTGGAGATCCAACAGAACATGCGGAAGGGTAAAGCCCCCGGATTTTCCGAGGACGAGCATGGTACCATCTGGTTCGGAAACCGGATATGCGTACCCGACCAACCTGAGTTGAAGACTCTCATCCTTCAAGAAGCCCACGACACTCTATACTCCATACATCCCGGGAGTACCAAGATGTATCAAGATCTGAAGGAAAAATATTGGTGGGTCAGCATGAAGAGAGAAATAGCTGAGTATGTGGCCAAGTGCGACACATGCCGGCGAGTCAAGGCAGAGCATCAAAGGCCTGCTGGACTATTGCAGCCTCTCAAAGTCCCTGAATGGAAGTGGGAAGAGATAGGAATGGACTTCATCACGGGACTGCCTAGGACCCAAGCTGGTCACGATTCTATCTGGGTGATCGTCGACTGACTCACCAAGGTAGCTCACTTCATCCCGGTCAAGACGACTTACACTGTCGCTAAGTTGGCTGAGTTGTATATGACCCGGATCGTGTGCCTTCACGGAGTTCCTAAGAAGATTGTATCTGACCGTGGGAGTCAGTTTACCTCCAAGTTTTGGAAGAACCTTCAAGAGGAACTCGGCACCCGGCTGAACTTTAGCACCGCCTATCATCCACAGACCGACGATCAAACCGAAAGGGTCAATCAGATATTGGAGGATATGCTTAGAGCTTGCGCTCTAGACTTTGGCGGAATGTGGGACAAGAACTTACCCTATGCAGAGTTCTCCTACAACAACAGCTATCAAGCCAGCCTGCAAATGTCCCCGTTTGAAGAACTCTACGGACGTAAGTGCAGAACGCCACTGCTCTGGGATCAAACCGGAGAATCGCAGCTGTTTGGGACAGATATATTAAGATAAGCTGAAGAGAAGGTCAAGATCATAAGGGATCGATTAAGGATAGCCTAGTCCCGACAGAAGAGCTACGCCGATAACCGTCGAAGAGACCTAACCTTTGAGGAGGGCGATTATGTCTATCTCCGAGTCACTCCCCTCCGAGGCACTCAAAGGTTCAACATGAAAGGAAAGCTAGCACCCCGCTACGTCGGACCTTTTCAGATCCTCCGACGACAGTGAGAAGTGGCATATCAACTTGAACTTCCTCCATCTTTGGTAGGGGTTCATGATGTGTTCCATGTCTCTCAGCTAAAGAAGTGCCTTCGTGTGCCCGCCGAACAAGCCAACCTTCAACAGCTCAACATCCAAGAAGACCTGACCTACATCGAGAAACCCATCAAGATCTTAGAAACCAAAGAAAGGGTAACCAGGAGTCGTGTAGTTCGCTTCTGCAAGGTTTAGTGGGACAACCACCCCGCCGAAGAAGCTACATGGGAAAAGGAAGACGAACTGAAAGCCCAATACCCCGAGTTATTCGAGTAATGTTCCAATCTCGAGGACGAGATTCTTTGTAAGGGGGATAGGTTTGTGACACCCCAAATTTTCAAAGTAATAAAAATATTATTTAATTCAATTTCTTGAATTTATTAATTTGGGAAATACCTTAAACACCCTCCTCTACCATTTTTGAACTGCAACTTAGAGTTAATGACCAAACCAGGAGCTGAAAATTTTTGTATAAACTCCCAAGGCCAAAGTATATTTTTGAGAATTTTTATAAATTTTTACCAACCTTGGAAGTAGCCCTAAGATTTTAATCTATTTCTTGGAATTATTTTTATTCAGAAATGTTTTGAAACAGTATTGGGCCTCCACCCTCCCGTCTCTCTCTCCCGGCCGGCACAGCCCGTCACCCTCTCCCACCTCAGGCTGACAGCCCGACCCCACCTGTCGGCGCCAATTGCCTCCCCTCGCGCACGCGCCCGATACCACGACCCCACCCATCAGCCCTCTCCCTCGCGCACTCGCGCCCGCTGGCTAGTGGCCCCCGTATGTTAGTTCCGTCATCAACCTCGCGCCAACCCCCCATAACTCCGCCGGCCGAGGACCTTGCCTCGGATCCACTCGCCGGCTCCCCCTCCCGTTAAACCGACCCCGTCAATTAATTCCCCAAGGCCCGCCGGCCATTTAAGCGCGTTAAGGCACGCGTTTAAGCCTTTGGATCGCATTTACGTGCATGGCCGAGCCCTCGCTGGCGAGTAAACCCCTCCTCGGCTTTCCTTGCATGCGACACCCGTTAAACCTCGCCGGCACGCCTATTTAAGCCCCCTGGCCATCCGCACTTGATCCCCCACGCCCACACGCCGCGAGAACGAACAGAGCACCCACAATTCGCCTTTTAGCGCACTCCTACTGTTTCGCCTCCAGCCACCGCTCGCCGTCGCCTCGGACCACCTCCGTCCACGCCCTCACCACCATCTTGACCGCAAGGACGACACCAACCTCGGCCACCCTTCCGCCGACATCGAACCCCGCCGGAACACCATCGCCGACGAGGAGCCCGAACCACTCCGTCGTCTACCCTCACCGCCGAACGCACTCCGTCGACCCCTCGCCTCGCCTAAGGTACCGTCGTGACCGCCATAGCATCCTCTTTCCATTTCTAGGCTTAGCTAGGGCCGCCGTCGCTCACCGTGGCCCCTGGTCCGCTCGCCGTGTCGGATTCGATCCCGACTGTGTGATCAAGATCGAGCGGCGCTAGTTGCACCACGTGCGCGATCTAATCCGCACCGTCGGATCTGGTCAAAGCGGTACGTTCTAATCTCGCGTGTTCATTTCCATTTAAAACCCGCACTCGATCCCGTGCGTCCACGTGGTACCCTTTCGCGCATTTTAATCGTGGCCGTCCGTTATCACTTAAGCGCCCCGCCTCGCCCTCGCGCGTTGGATCTGGATCCAATGGTCCAGATTGGCCGGACAACGCGCACAGTGCGCGGGTTTACCGTGGGCGTGGCTCACCGTGGACCCGAGGGGATTTAAATTTAAAATAAATTCTAGAAACTGTTTTAAACTTGTAAATTCATATCTGGCGCATTTTAGCTTCAAAAATTACCATTCCAATTTCAGAAAATTTGTAAAATTATTCTCTACATGTTCATACAATAAAAACAATAGGTTTACTTTGGAATTTTCATGTTTATTTAAATAGGTATTCAAATACCCTTAGGGTAAAAAAATGTAAATTCAAATATTTAAACTTCAGCAAAGTTTATATTTATTTTCTTTCTGTTTATATACTGAAAACCACTGAAATGCACTTGAACCTTTCATTTTAAATTGATTAGAAAACTTAAAATAAGGTTACTCACATTTAAAACCCTTTTTCAAAGAGGCAACACTTCATTGTAATTTCTTTTGAATTATTTATAAAATAAATTTCAGAAACTTCACAACTTGGTTTTCATTCCAATAAACCAATTTAAACCTATGTGCTTATTGTGTGATGTTACATTGTTTGATTGAATGTCGTATTCTACTTTGTTTATATTGAAAAGACTACGACACCGTTGAGGAGCCGGAATATTTCCCGGAAGTTCCTCCCTCCCCATTCGCTGAACAAGGCAAGTCACCAACCCAATCTTTTGAGCATATTGAACCCATGTTTTATTAAACTATCGCTAAAACACATAGGTTATACATGCATTAGTCAAATGAAACCCTTACAATATATGTATTTAGGATCCCCCGACCTTGATGTGCAACCCAAGCCATGCTATCTTGCCTAACCTCCTTGTCACCATATGATTAATGATATTAGCTAGTGTCCAATGTATTGACACGATCGCTATAGGATAAAAATGAGTCGTAGCAAAATGGTTCTACTATATGATCCCCGTTACTTCTTATCCTTGGAATTCTGTTGGTGATGAGTTATGGTTGTGAGTGTATGCATGGTGGGTTCCGGGTGCAAGCTAGGGCATTGGTCGGTAGCACCCGGGGCACTATAAGGACCGGTCTGAGGGATCCGTTGCAATACACTTCCGTACTAACCACAAGTCTAATGGGTAAGTCCTAACTAAGGTATGGACTGTTCCAAACCGAGGCCACCATTTGGAGATGGGTCAAGCAGCACCTGCGGGTGGCTTGTACCAATTTGGCGCAAAAGGTGGTGCGACGTTAGCCGGGATGCGGCCCGGCGCGCCGGCGAAACCTAGAGCGGGTGGTTATCGCTTGGAGCATTTCATGCTGAGGTTTTGGCATGAGTTCCCGTGGTATGGGTCATCTCGTTTGGGATGAGTGCGTGCCTTGTGGGTACAGTAGTACATCTCTGATCAGAGTCTTAAATCTTTTCGAAAAGCCGCGCCCATGGTCAAGGGCGGGTTGCGTGACATCCCACAGTTAGATTACTTTGAATATGTATGTGCATGATGGTTTGACATGTAAGGACTGTTGTGCGAGGAGGTAAAACGCACTCCTCGAGTTAGATGATGTTATTGATGTTCATGTTTATATTTCCGCATGATAAAATTTGATTACACTAAATGCAACAACTGAAAATGTACTTTTCCACACTTTTAGCCATTATCCTTCCGTTGTTATTACCTTGCATTACTATTGCATTTGCGGTGGCTTGTTGAGTACTTTTTGTACTCATACCCGTTGGACCCCAAAGAGGATGTCTACTATGAAGATGGTCTGGAGTAGTGACCCAGTCAAGAATAAAGATCCTGAAGAAGACGTTCGTCATGCATTTTATTTTTATTATTTTAATTACACTCTTATGTAATAATATGGTCTGTGTACCATGAATGCTTGTCGTATGTACGTTGTCGCATGATGAACCTCTTGTATTATTATTTTTCTCTGGAAATTCAATAATGTCTCGATTTTGATAAATCAGGGCGCTACATAAATCCACCCAAGAGTGACCAATAGAGCATGGATTTATGACAAGCCTACAAAGTTCGGACTAAATTTCAACAGCATAGCCCCACTGTTCTCCAATTGCACGCCTAACAATGGTGCAATGGAGAACAACAAGGTTATGATACTGAAATATCATTTGGACTCATGACTCATCATAAATACCATGCTCTGTCACCCACTCTGATGATGTACAAAAAGGGACAATTTCAGACCTACACATCTCACACGTATGGCACGTGTGAGACATGTTGGTCCAAAACGGGTGACACATAGATTTTGTTACACTACTGATATTTTTCTCACATACAACATTGCATATGAAAAGAAGAACATTGCATATAGAAGTATAGTACTAGTCACCCTAATTAAATCATCAACAAACTACAAATTAATACAAGAACAAATGTAATAGCATAATAGCATAACATTGAATATGAAAAGAAGAACATTGCATATGGAAGTATAATAATAGTCACCCTAATGAAATCATCAACAAACTACAAATTAATACAAGAACAAATATAATAGCATAATAACACATTATCACGTCTTAACATTGCTAATAACAAAAAATAACATTGATAAATTTAACATATTCTGAATAATAGTGAATACCTCGGAGGTGACGACAGGCAATCTAGGATGCGGCAGTCGGGCGAAGACAATGGCTGGATGGAGACGACGGTGCCAGTGGCCGGGTGGGCTTCAACGTGGTGGTGGTATTGAGGAGGTGTCAGCTCACGGTGGTCGGCTGGGCGGTGGTGGTAGTGGGGTGGGCGGAGGAGGCGGCTGGACGGCAACAGCCGACGGGAGCCGGTGCGGTGGCGGCTGGTCGGGGGCGGTAGGTGGTGGGGTGAGCAGTGCGATGGCAGCCCGCTAGGTGGTGGCGTCAATGGAGGGCGGCCATATGCGGCAGCGTGGGCGTGTGCGTGTGGAGAGAGAGAGGTGGGTTGGGAAAAAGAAAACCTAGGTTTCCCTATACGCGCGTGGGGGAAGTTAACTTCCATCGGCCACGTAACATCCGTTGACTACAATGAAAGCCAACAGAAGTTAAGTTAACTTTCATCGGCTACATCGAAAGCCGATGGGAGTTAAGTTAATTTTTATCGACTTTCAGAAATGTCGATAGAAACTAAAAAATCTGACAGAAATTTACTGTTTTATCGTAGTGTATATCATGAGACAGATGTAGTAATATATAAGACCTCTCAGCAATATAATATATTGAATTTAAGTTCCACATTAAGCATTAATGATAGATGTTGGCGTAAAAGATTACGCTAACAGGTTTCTAGAAGTTAGAAACTAACAAACGAAGTGTTTGTGAAATAAACTATTTTGAGCCTCCAAAATGGATAATAACTCCAAACAGTTCGAAGATGTGTATTGAATAACTTGGTATCCGATCCCCCTTACAGGGTAAAACGGGGGGTATTTATAGGCCCAAACACTAAGGAAAAAACCCTTTTACCCCTCTGTTACAACCGACATAGTGGAAACTATTCGGTACCCTTAACAGGGCTAAAATGATAAAAGACTAATCTAATAAGAAAGAAGATAAGTCTTCCATCCTAGCTGGCAGGAAAGCCCTCGGAAGAGTCCAAGTTCGAAGATATATTTCGAACTAGAGTTCGCCTTCATACTTCGAACTTGATTCAATGTACTCCCAGAGTTAGATGCTGGAAACCTTTGAATCAATCATCTATCTTTGTCTTGTTATAACAATAACCCTGAAGATGAAGTATTTTCCCCAACAGTAGCCCCTCGAATACGCTTCTCCGCTAGATCTGTAACGTTAGGAGAGCAGTATACGCAAGAAAAATAATCATGCGCATGGGTCAACAGATTTAATCAACCTTCGAAATATGTGGAGATTCAAAGCTTCGAATCAACTTCTAAGACAATTATATTCGAACTATTTTTAGAATTAACTTAAAAACTTCGAAAGCTTTCTTAGACTTAGAAGAAATAGCCATTGCCTTTTTTCTTTTCAGCGGAAGTTACGTGATGCATTAACCTCGCAAGGGGTAACGGTCAAGAATGCGAAACGGCAAACGTAAACGGTAAAGAATCATGGGCCTAGGCTATAAATAGGGGACCCAGACCCTTCCCAAATACCCTTCTCACCACTTTCGTAAAAACAATCCCTAGCCTCCAAATTCCTTCTCTAGCAATCCGTGCGATCTCATGGCGAAGACAAGCTTCAAGGTCCCGGGGGCAGCTTCAGCCCTTGCCCGACAGCAGGCTGCTGCAGCAGCGGCGGCAGCGGCATCAATGATGGTGACTCCGGCGGCAGCAGTAGCTGCACCAATGGCGGCGCTAGGAAGAAATCCCCAAAATGTTGGTCCTCACGATCTCCTTCCAGCATCTTCGAAGTACCCGGACCAGTCTTATCAACTAGGGCCGTCAACCTACAAAAGGGAGTCGCTCGCAGCAGCAATAGAAGGGAAGATTAGCTCGGAAATCATAATACGCAAACCTGGAAAGGAAGCCATTCCTTCGCCAAGGCCTGGAGAAGTGGTAGTCTTCGAAGTTTTTTTCGAAGCCGGGCTAGGACTTCCGGCAGCCAACTTCCTGTCGGAGGTACTGGATTTATTCCACGTCACCCTTCCCCAACTATCTCCGAACACAATATCGTGCCTTGCCATCTTCGAATGGGCGTTGCGAGTTGAAGGCTGTGAAGGTAGAGCAGAGATCCTCGCAGCACTGCACAGGGCATCTTGCCAACCCAAGATCTTCGTAGGCCCCAGAGGTGAAAAGATGGTGGTGGCCTTCGGGAGCATCAACTTCCGGCTTCGAGATGAATATGCTCTAAGATTTCCAGCGAAGGCCATCAATGCTAGATGGTACACAGATTGGATCCTCCGGTGGTTTTATGCCGAAGTTGAGGCAAGCAGCCGTCTAGCCGGACCCTTGCAAGGCATAAACTTCCGAAGAGAAGCCCTGGTTCACCTAGATCCTGGCCAGCTCGAAGCTCGCCTCAGCCTGCTCCAAAGAATTAGCCGCCTCCTGAGCATGCGAGACCTAGCGGAGGAGTTCATCAGACTCCAAATTCCTCCTCTGATGGCCAACTGGCCTATCACCTTCGAAGAAGACCTGGAGGGCGGACTCCAAAAAATTTCTTTGAACTCAAGCCCTACAGGTAGCTTCGAAAACAATATGTTCTGTATATGTTTATGTAATGAAATGACTAATACCAACTTATCTTTTAGCTTCTCAAGCCCCCATGACTTCGGAGCTAATTGCTCAAGCTTCGGAGAAGATTCTGGGAGTCCCAACTCCGGTTGAGAAGGAGTGGAGAATGAAGCTAGTGGGTAATTGGGAGCGGCTCAACCGAGTATGGGGAGTACTCGGAGTTGCTCCCCCTCCTCTTCCGGATTGGGTGCCTTCAGAGCAAGGGCCGAAGAAGAGGAAAGCAGAAGCTGGAACTTCGGCTCCTATTAAGACTCCGGCCAAGAAGGTAGCCCGAAAGCCAAAGAACGCGGCGCCTTCAAGTCCGGTGGCTTCGGTCTCGGATTCCTCTGAGGACAAAGGAAGACTCCATGTTAACCTGATTGACGAGGATGAAAACCAGGCGGGCGCAAACACTGGTGCCGACGCAAACACGCCAGATGTTTCGAGTAGTTCCGAACAGGCTGGGACTTTGGCAATCCAACCAGACTTGCCGTATGAAGCCCCTATGACTGAAGGCGGAGTCGAAGTTGCTGCTGAGCCAGCTCCGATTCTGGACGAAGCGATGACTGTAGCTCCAAGAAAGGCTCCGACAGTTGAACCTTCGGTCCTAAACTTTGAGTCCGACGAAGACTTTGGGGGTAGCTTTTGACCCTCCAAGCAGCCCCATGCTCACCCGCCGACAAGACTTCTGAGGTAAACTTAGCACAATCCCTTTGTTCCTTTTCCCTGCAAAATTATGCAATATATAATACCTTTGTCTCAGCAGGGTCCGCTCCTATGGAAGTGGTTCCTCCCGAAGATACAGTTCCTGGGACCTTAACAACTCTGGAGCCAATTCGAGAAGTCACCCAAATGGGACCTGGAAAAGGTAAAGGCAAAATGGACCCCTTTCCTGCTCTGAATTCAGGATTAACTCCGTCTGAATCAACAGACGGGGGTCAATCTATGGAGGGGGGCCAATCTACCGAAGTCTCTGAGGACACAGCCCAGCGCTCTGACCCCTCGCCGAACGAGGACGACCAGAGGGCTGTCTATGCTCCCTCTCCTAGCTCCTTTCTTGGAGCGAAGGACCGGACTTTTAACTTTGCTCGAGCCTTTGGATCGAGCTAACCGCGAAGTCGGGGAGACAAACTTAGTGGCCCTCTTTAGCGAAGCTGAGGGTTCGGAGCTCAATGCCGCCTTGGAACGGGCAGCGTACCAGGTACGAAGTATCTGTAAAACAAAATTAATCTCTTACAAATAATTTCTCACCTTGCTTTTTTCCTTTTCACAGCAAATAGTCTTGGCTCGAGCTGCGGCTGTCTCAAACGAGCGCGGAAGCCTTCACCTTCAAGAGAAGATTACTGCCCTCGAGAGGAATCTTAACATCTCCGAAGGTCGGGTTTCCCACTTAGACGAAATGGTTTCAGCAGAGTGGAGGGCCAGACAAAATTTGGAGGCTGCGAATAAAAAGCTCGAAGCAGAACAAAGTGTGCTTCGGGCAGAGATAGAAAAAATGTGGGCAGAGCACGCTACGACGAGGGCTGAGCTAGTCAAGCTCGAAGAAGAAAAGACTAAAGCTACGGAGGAGGCTAGCAACTTGCTTAGCCAGAAGAGTTCTCTAGCTACGGAGGCAGCTAGGCTCTCCTCTATGGTGGATGAGCTGACTTAATCAAAAGACGCTTTAATTGAAGATAAGCTGAAATTGGAGAAGGTAGCTGCGGAAGTCATGAACCATCTTCTAGGTGTTCTGGAGTACTTCGGTACTACTGGGACATTACCTTCGAATGACAACATCCCCCTGCTGCGAAGGCTAAAAATGATCCAAGGAGCTGCGAAGGATATGAAGACAGCAGGTATTCGGTATGGAGAGCTCTCCGGCCAAGTAGCTGCTCTCGGAATACTTCGCTACTACGAAGATCTAGGATTATCGATAACGCCAGACTCGGGGGTGGCTCCCATTACCTTCGATGAAAACCAGCTTCTTAATCCTTCTGAAGACGTGGCCGCAGCTTGGCAAGCCTTCCAAGCTTCATGGAGAGCCGAAGGTCGCACTGCGATCAAGGCTTGGATCGATGAAGGACAACGCCAGAAGTAAGCTCGGTCTCAAGCCTCGAGCAGCCAGCCTCTGCCAAACCCGCAGGTCTAGCTTTGTTTTAGGATCCCAACTATGTAAAAACTTATGCTTTCATACATTATGAATGAAAATTTACTTATCATGTTTTTAGGCTTCTCAACCCCGTATGGATGATGTCGAAGTGTTAAACGTTACCAAAGAACTCCGCCTGCTATGGGCTACCTTCGATCTTTTAAAACTTCATAAACGACCTCGATTTTTGATTCCTCGAGATAGTTCCAGTGCAATTGCGCCCGAAATATGTAAAGATATATTATCTTATATTAAGGAGGAAGAAGAAGAGGTTAACTTAGAAACTTCGTCTTCTAAAGACATTGCATGGTCCGAGGATGAAGGTATTGCTGAAGCTCAGGGGAAAAAACCTGAAGAACTTCAAAGCTGGTAAAGGAGCCCCGAACGACTTCGAACTTGGGCCGAACTTCAACAAGAACAGAAAGATTTTAGAGCTTCGAAGGGAGGTAGAAGAGTTAAACGCAAAATTGTTAGAACTCCCGGCTCTGGAACTAATTGTTCCGAGTTTAGTGGTAACTCTAGAGATCGAAGGGGTCTTCGATTCCTTCTCGGCATAGACACCGATTTTTCGTAATGTAATTGTAATTTGTTCGAATGATAAATATCGATTTTTAAAATTGTCTCCCTACTTCCCAGCCCCTATTTGGGCGTAAGCAACTTCGAACTATAGTCAAAGATGGTTAGGCGCAAAGAAAAACTTAGGAGCACAATTTTGGAGGCTCGGAGCCCCTCAGCAATTTAAAGATTGATTAAAATCTTATAAAGTGTTTTCGACTACTTGGAGTCTGAAAACTGGTAACTTAGTACCTTTTGTTTTGGAAGAAATCACCTCGGACAAACTTTCCGGACACTTTAGTGTCCCAAACGATTGGTCACTTTGGACTCTTTTCACAGATATTCGAAGCTCATCAGCTCAAACTCTGTTTTGTTTTGGCCTCCTTTGGCTCTTTTTGCGAATGCTATCAAACCGATGGTTTGGAATTCGCAGTGGTCTCCTTGGACTCTTTTTACGGATGCTTTCAAGCTGAAGCTTGGAATCCGCATTATTTGGTCTCCTTCGACTCTTTTTATGGATGATTTCAAGCCGGTGGCTTGGAATCCATTTTTCAGTGACTTTCCCACCTCGTCGGAAGCTTCGAACCAGTGGTCCGAAGTCCGAAAAATGATTCAAATTAATGACACTTCCCTCCCAGGCATCTTCGTTCTTCCAGTGCGTCCACTAGAAGCAGGAAGTGTTGGGGGTAGGCATTATCTGAACCATGAACTTTATTAATTCAGAAGGTGTTTACAAATGATTACAAAGAGCCCCTATGCGAAATATCGCTTTAAGTGCTCCACATGCCATGTATGCGTTAGCTCTTCACCTTCTAAAGTAGCTAACTTAAAAGAACCAGGGCGTCCTGAACGGAGAATTATATATGGACCTTCCCACTTATTCCCTAGTTTCCCTGGTGCTATAACACTTCGCACAACAAGTTGACCCGACTTAAGTTCGTTAAGCTTGACCTTCGGATCAAACCAAGTCTTCGTCTGCTGATGATACTTTGATAAATTGGCGACAACTCGAAGTCTTGTTTCTTCTGTTAAATCAAGCGAAGTTTGCCTTTCTGCTTCTATTTCCGGTTCGGTGCTGCGAAGGGATCCTCCTTTAAGCTCCGTTGGCGTCATAGCTTTGTCTCCGAATAATAGTCTGAAAGGAGTGAAACCTGTAGACCTTGTCTGAGTTGTCCGAATGGACCATAGAATTTTCGGGAGCTCTTCGATCCACAATCCTTTTGCCAATCCCACTATTCTTTGATTCAGCCCTGACAAGATATTACCATTGGCTCTCTCCACAGCTCCATTAGACTGAGGTTGTCGCACTGCAGCAAAAGATAATTGGATACCTAGATCTTCACAAAATTTCCTGAAGGGTTCTGCATCGAATTGTGTTCCATTGTCAACTGTCAGCTGCCGAGGTACTCCGAACCGGCATATGATATTTTTCCAGAAAATATTTGCACATTATTCAAAGTGATAGCTGTTAGGGGCTCTGCTTCTACCCACTTGGAAAAGTACTCAATTGCTACCACTGCGAATTTCAAATTTCCTTTTGCTACTGGGAAGGGGCCAATAAGATCCATGCCCCATCTGGCCATGGGCCATACTGGAGCAATGACTTGAAGAGCTGTTGGCGGGCGATGACTTCTTCGTCCCATCCACTGACAACCTTGGCAGGTGCGGACTAAGTTCTCCGCATCAGCTACTATTGTAGGCCAATAAAGCCCCTGGCGAAGTGTTTTTCCTGCCAAAGGTCGAGGGGCTAGATGGCTACCACAGAGTCCTTCATGAATTTCTCGAAGAATTTCTTGACCTTCGGGTTGAGATATATATCGGAGTAGAGGGGAACATACTCCGACCTTGTACAAAATACCGTTGATTATATGATGATTTCGAATTCTAAGCTTCAACTTCGAAAGTTGTGGCCCTTCAGACAAATTTGCTCCTTGCAATAATTCCGTAATTGAACTGCACCAATCTGTACTTGGAATGCAAAGGACTTCCGCAGAGGGGATCTGTGGCACCGAAGGTGTACTGAGTTCTTCGTAAAACGCCTCTTCTGGAATGTCCATAGCTCTGGCTGCAACTTTTGCCAAGATATCAGCTTCCGCATTTTCTGCTCTGGGTATACTTCGAATGCAAATCCCTTTAAATGCTGCTTCAATCTTACGGATCTCCTCTAAATATTTTGAAAGCTGTGGATGCCGAACTTGAAAGCTCTTGTCTACGTGCCCTGCTACAATTTGAGAATCTGTCTTAATAACAACTCTTGTAGCTCCTAAAGCATGTGCCTTTCGAAGTCCTAGCAAAATTCCTTCATACTCCGCTGTATTATTGGTAGACTTAAAGTTGAGTCTCGCGGAGTACATTGCCTTTTGCCCTGAAGGAGAAATTATCACTGCTCCAACGCCTGCTCCAGATGCTTGGAAAGCTCCATCGGAGTAAATGGTCCAAATTCCTTCACTTGGCTTCTCCGGAGCCCACGCTGCAGGGGGAGTCCACTCTGCCACAAGGTTCGCCAACACTTGTGACTTAATTGCTGTCCTTGCCACGAAGGATATGCCGAAGGGTGCTAATTCAATGGCCCACTTCCCAATTCTTCCTGTGGAGTCCTTACTTCAGAGCATATCTCCTAAGGGATATGAAGTTGATACAATCACATTGTGTGCCAAGAAATAATGCCTTCACTTCCTCGAAGCCATTATCAGAGAATTTTTGAACTTCTCAAGCTCAGAATATCTTATTTTTGCTCCGGACAATGCTTCGGATACAAAATAGACTAGATTTTGTACCAACTTTCCATTGAAATCAACCTCTCTAAAAAGAACTGCACTGACAGCAGAGCTAGTAGCTGCAAGGTAAAGGAGTAGGGTTTCGTCCGCAACAGGCACCGTGAGTGTAGCGAGGTTACTGAGATAATTCTTAATATCATCGAAACTTTTTTGACACTCCGGTGTCCATGCAAAATCTTTGGACCCCTTTAATGCTTTGAAAATGGGCAAACTTCTCTCCGCAGACCTTGCCAAAAACCTGCTAAGTGCTGCAAGACGACCAGTCAGCTTTTGCACTTGCTTTAAATTCTTCGAGGGAGCCATCCTTTGCAACGCAGTTATTTGAGTGGGGCTAGCTTCGATCCCTCTACTTGAAACTAGATACCCTAACAATTTTCCAGCCTGCGCCCCGAAGATATATTTTTCGGGGTTAAGACGGATCCCACATGCCCGAAGGCTATTGAATGTTTCTGCTAAGTTTAGGCTATGTTGGTGCTTTAAAGCACTCTTTATTACAATATCATCCATATAGGCCTCTACATTGCGGCCTATTTGATGACCTAGAGCCTTAGCAATTAACCTCGAAAAAGTAGCCCCGACATTTCTTAAGCCAAAGGGCATTCTTACGTAACAGAAGGCTCCTGAAGGAGTTACAAAGCTTGTCTTGATTTCATCTTCGCGCTTTAGCCAAATTTGATGATAGCCGGAGTACCCATCAAGGAAGCTTAATAACTCTGAACCAGCGGTGGAGTCAACCAATTGATCAATTCGGGGCATGGGATAGGGGTCATGGCGGCATGCTTTATTCAAAGATGTAAAGTCAATACACATGCGCCATTTCCCGGAAGATTTCTTTCTAACAAAGACTGGGTTGGCTAGCCACTCCGTATGGGCTACCTCTCTGATAATCCCAGCTTTCAACAATTTTTCCACTTCATCTTTAGCAAGGATAGCCCTCTCCGTAGATAGCTTTCGGAGTCCTTGGCGAACAGGCCGAGCCTTCGGGTTCACAAGTAAACTATGCTCAATAATATCCCGCCTGACTCCAGTAATGTCTTCATCAAACCAAGCAAAGACATCTAAATTCTCCTCAACTACTTTCTTTAACGAAGTAGCGACTTCTGGAGGCAAGTCCTTGCCAAACTGAAATGAATATTCCCTGCCATCTTTGACAATAACCTTCATTGCAATCTCCCCTTCAGGGCTTGGCCTTGGGAAGGACTTCTTCGAAGATTCGCCAGGAGCAGAAAAATCCTCTGGGTTACCTTGCACGCTGTTCACCTGTCTCGGGTCAAGAGGAGGGCCATGACCATACTCCGCTCTCCGCACAGTGGCCTGATCTCCAAAAACAGTGAGCAGTCCCGCTTGTGTGGGCATCTTCATACACAGATAATTATGATGCACCATAGCTCCGAATTGATTCAACATGCCCCTTCCGAAGATAACATTGTATGCATACAGAGCATCTACCACATCAAAAATTACTTCTTCCGTCCTGGCCAATAGCCCCTCTCCGAAAGTAACCTCTAGGCCTATTTGATCGAGGGCGTTAAGAGGGGGTCCTGCGAAGCCTTGCAGAGGACGAGCTGCTGGGAGAAGATGCTTCCTAGAGATGCAGAGTTGATCAAAAGCTTGGATGAAGATAATATCCGCTGAACTCCCTCCGTCGATCAACACTCTCCGGACCTCAGTCCCTGCTATGTAGGCAGTGATAACAAGTGGGTCTGCATGTGGAAATTTTATGCCATCTGCATCATCCGTAGAAAAAGATATTGGCACATGGGACCATTCAGGCATAGCAGCTGCAGACGAAGAAGTTCCAATATGGCCCACTTCTCGGACATATTCCCTTCTCTGCCTCTTTGACATGCTTCCGAGGGTTCCTCCTCTAGAGATGGGGAGGACTACTCTTTTCCCTCGATCTTGACCATCTTCCTGCTTTGGAGGTGGCATAACATTGACCACCGGAGGCCTTCTCGCAGGGTCGAAGTTCTCTATTCGTGCCACAGCTTGGACAGGCTCCAGACGCACCTCGGTCAGAACTCGGTTAGTAGTGTCTCGACCCGAAGTTCTTTCCAGGTACTCGCATCTTAAAGCGAGTATACACTTACACGCATCAGTTGCGTGACTTCGATTCTCACCATGCACACAGCAGAAGAAAGCCTGGGTCTTACCAGTCGGCTTCCCTGGCGGCCTCCAGCCGCTGGTCTTGCTTCATGAAGGATGCGGAGTTTTTGGGGCAAATTTCTGCGGGGGTGCAATGTTCAAGACTTCTGAATAAGGATGCTTTTGCCCCCGACGCCTGTCATGTTGAACTTCGAAGCTAAGCCCCTGCGGCTATGTTGAAGTCTTTACTTCCAGCTTGACTTCTTGCATAACCATTGGAGTTGCGGCAGTTCTCCGAAGCCACCCCTCTTCTGACCTTGCATACTCTTTGAAATAAGACATCAACTGAGCAACAAAAGATATCTGCTTCCTATGAAGTTTATCAAGGAGGCCCGCATGGGTAACTCCCTCTCGAGTTGCGTCAACTACAAAAGATGTAGTTAACCCTCGAATTTGCGACTTCGTATGAGCGAAGCGCTTGAAATACTGTCTTAAAGTCTCTCCGGGGAGCTGCTTCACTTGGAAAAGACTTCCTGTTGACATTGGGGGTACGAAGGTACCTTGAAAATTCCTTATGAACTTCTTTCTCAATTGCTCCCATGTTCTGATTGACCCTGGCTTCAGAGACCAGAACCATCGTAGTGCTACTCCTTCAAGAGCTAGGGGAAAACAATTGGCCATGGTGTCTCGCACTCCCCCGCTGGCCTCAATTGCCAAAGCATAGGAGCGAGAGAACTCCCCAGGATCTTCATCTCCGGAATATTTACAAAGCTTCGAAGTTTTGAACTTAGGGTCGAAGCGCACTTTCTGCAACTCAGGATGCAGCGGAGATTCAGTGTCGAATGAAGCGTTCTCCGGGGCTTCGGGATAAGGAAGTTCGTCGTCTTCGGGCACTTCGGGGATGATTGGGGTGGCCTGAGAGCGAAGCCTATCCGCGGCTTCTTGCCGCCACCTTGCTACTTTAGCCTGGAGACTGGCCATTTGAGCGGCCATATCGCCAAGACCATCTTCATCTCCTCCGGAAGGACCTTCCGGGTCTTGAGAACTATATGCATCAGTTCGAAGTGGAACTTGAGGTGAAAGAGGAACTCCGGTTGACCGAAGTATGGATGGAGTCGGGGGAGGAACTCCGTATGCTCGAGGAAGGGGAATCCCTTCCGGGGTCTGAGGTGGAGGAAAAGTTGAAGGTCCTCCGACCTCAACTGTGTTTGAAGATCTTGCTCCGGAGGTCCGAGGGGACCTTCGAATAGGACTACCACCTGAACTCCGCTTGGGAGGCATGGTTTGAAAACTTAGTAGAGAACGAAGTTTTTTGGACTAAGCTCCCCACGGACGGCGCCAACTGTTGGCGTAAAAGATTACGCTAATAGGTTTCTAGAAGTTAGAAACTAACAAACAAAGTGTTTGCGAAATAAACTATTTCGAGCCTCTGAAATGGATAATAACTCAAAACAGTTCGAAGATGTGTATTGAATAACTTGGTATCCGATCCCCCTTACAGGGTAAAACGGGGGTATTTATAGGCCCAAACATTAAGGAAAAGACCCTTTTACCCCTCTGTTACAACCGACATAGTGGAAACTATTCGGTACCCTTAACAGTGCTAAAATGGTAAAAGACTAATCTAATAAGAAAGAAGATAAGTCTTCCATCCTAGCTGGCAGGAAAGCCCTCGGAAGAGTCCAAGTTCGAAGATATACTTCGAACTAGAGTTCGCCTTCATACTTCGAACTTGAATCAATGTACTCCCGGAGTTGGATGCTGGAAACCTTTGAATCAATCATCTGTCTTTGTCATGTTATAACAATAACCTTGAAGATGAAGTATTTTCCCCAACAATAGAGGAACACAACATAAAAGGTGAAATAATAATTCTCATCTATTAGACTAATGTTTTGAGTTGAGTAGAGTTAAGTAAATGTAAAACCTATGTTGTGGCTCTGGTTGTCCCTATAGGTGGGTATACAAACACGGATTAACCCATGGTTATAATATGATACACAGATACCGTGATAAAAAATTTAAATGTTTTGAAAAAGTTGTCACATAGAATGTTAAGAAACCGCAAATTCTCCAAGTAAGAATTAGAGTTTAGAGAAGAAATGTGTTAGGTTTTAAAGCAAATCAATGGTTAAATATTTGTTTGAACTTCAAACTTTTTTACGATCAAAATAAAACATACCTTATTTCATGAAAAAATTTGGTATTTTTCTGGGTTAGTTTATAATTTTTAATTCATTAAGTGTGTTTCTAGGATTTATATTCAAATAGTTCAAATTTAAAATGCAAGTACAGGAAATAATTAAAAAATGTATAAAAATCATATTAATATTTTTACAACATTTGTAGGCCTTAACCAGTAAATAGAAAGAAAATTTGAAAAATACATGTGGTGACACTCGATAGGGGACATGAAGCTTAATATGATATGAGACCTATCATGGTATTATAATATGATATGTAGATCCTGTGATAAAAATTTCAAGTGTTTGGAGTAAGTTGTCACATACGATGTTCAAAAACCAAAGATTCCGGGAGTATGAATTTGAATTTCAACAAGGAATGAGTTAGGTTTAAAAGAAAATTGATGGATAAATAATTTTTTGTTTGAACTTTAAACTTTGTACACAATCAAAATATAGCGTATCTTAACCCATGAATTTTTTTAGCATTTTCTAGGTCAGATAACTATTTTAATTCATTAATGGTATTTCTAGGATTTAAATTAAAACATGTTAAATTTAAACTGCAAGTCAATGAAATAACAAACTAAATTCTCTAAAAAAATCATATTCATGTTTTTAGGTCCATTTTTAGGCCTTACCATCTAACTGTGAAAATTTGCCAAAATTTGTTAAGGAAAAAATGAAAACAAATTTGATAAAAATTGAAAACATAAAAAATATCAAATGCCAAATTTGAGACACTTGACAAACAATATGTATTTGCTGAGTGCAAACACTAGGCAAATGAAAATTTCGCTTCCCGCACAATTTTTCTGATTTTGGCAACACTTTTTTCAAATTGGGTGCCAAATTTTCGCATCCCCTTTAAATTTTTACCCTACCCTACTCCTTTCACAACACCCTCGCCTCCTCTCCTGCTCCTCTCTGAGCAGCCGACGTCGATGTGCCACGCCCCTAGCATCGCGTCGCGCTCCATCACTGTGCTACGCCACGTCGAATAGCATTGTCGGAGTCGTGCGCCATCACCATCGCCGCTCCCCATCACCCACCACGCCCCATCACTTTCACCGTCACCGGCCCCTCGCTGTGCCGCATCACTAGTCCATTACCGCACCCACCGCCTACCATGCCCCATCATCGCCTCGTCGCTGCTGTGTCGCTGTGCCCCATCGCCCCTCACCGTGCCACACAACATCACGTTGTTGTTGGATTCTCTTTTTTTCGATTTTCTTATTTGTCGAGTGCAAAACTTTTGATAATTGATAAACTCATCAACATTACATTGTTTATTCATTTTTTTGTCGAGTGTCTGATGAAAAACACTCGGCGAATGTTCACCGACAATAGGTTTTCTTATAGTGTAATCTTTGTGGACCCAACTAATTGTAATCTACTGTGGATAAATTGTCAATTTGAAAATTTCATGTCTTCGAGATAAAAATAATAGAATTATACTGACGAAATATTCATATCTATATAAGACTATAACGAAAGAAAGGTCCTGAAAAGAGGTATATTAACAATGGCATTGTAGAGTTTAGCAGCACAGGGCGTGGTTTACCTCTTTCAGACGCAACAAGATTTCTGTTTGGGGAAAAAGCAAATGCAGATGGATTAGAACAAATAAGACCCTCAATTATCTTGCAAAAGGTGGTAGCCACTTTCTATGTCCTTTTCCGTTAGTTGCACAGCATACCCAACTAAAAATAAGACACATACTACTCATGTCTCACGTTTTTCACTGCGTTTACAATACACTTTACCAACGTGTCGAAATGGATTCATGATTTCAGGTCAACATTGTTATTATAAACTTGTCATAAACTTATCGACCAATGATTATTTTTCAGCGAAAGAGAAATTTTACATTACTTAAGGAGGTACCAATATCATGATTTTTAGTTGGAAAATTTACCGTACCCCAACAATTGTGAACCGTTCATTTTTACCGACCTAACAATCCATATTTAAATAAAAAACTATTACCTCTCAGATTTTTTTCTTTTTTTCCTTCTTCCTTTTCTCTCTTTCTCTCCCTTTCATTTTCTCTCTCCGTTTGCCAGCCCTAGCTGGCTAGGGCGGTGCTGCGTGGCCACTGGAGCGGCAGTAGACGGGGCAGCGATGGTGGACCCGGTGGGTAGCGGGGCGTGATGACGGGGTGACGGTGGCGGATGCGGTGGATGGTGGGGCGTGGTGACGTTGGTGAACGGGGCGATGGCATCAACGGACGCGGTGGGCAACGAGGGTGGACATGGCGTAGGCGGCCGGTGGCGGGGCGTGGCAATGGGAGCGGACTGGGCGACTGCATGTGGCAGGGCATGGGGGATGGGACGACGGCGGTGGACACGAGTGGCTTGGCGTGGCGATAGGGGCAGACGGGACAGCGATGGCAGAAGCGACGTGTGGTGTGGCGTGATAACAACGACGGATGGGGCGGCGGCGAACGGGGGTGGACAGATGGCGGGCGTGGTGACGGGTGGATGGAGAGGAAAGAGGGGAGGAGAGATGAGGTAAGTTAGTAAAAAATAATTTTTTAAATTAATTTAATTAACTTAATAAGATGATATTCAATGTACCTCTTACCTTCGATTGAGGTATATGAGTACCATAAAGGTCCCTTTTAGTTTTAATTTTAGTATCAATCGTTGGTGTCTTAGTACTAATATATATCAATTCTCAGAGACCATAAAATCACTTTCGGTTGAAATATTGAGATAAATAAACTGACCAGACTAATACTAAATAAAAATATAATTAGACAATATGTAATATGATAATAATGCCTATATGTTGGTTTCGACATCGCCTCTCCGGCGGCCACTATAAATACAAACTCATACTGCCAATTCCCAGCAATCAGCTCACGGCACATCCAAGTGCATTAGCTCACTAGGTACGACTCGATATTGCACTCGTTGGTGGGAAAAAACATTAGTAGCTGCCTCATCCTCCCGAACATATCTAGGTCTGTGGAGCCTCTTGTTGTAGGGCGTGTGATTGGAGAAGTTCTTGACTCCTTTAACCCGAGCATGAAGATGACAGTGACCTACAACTCCAACAAGCTTGTGTTTAATGGCCATGAGCTCTACCCATCAGCAGTTGTGTCTAAACCAAGAGTTGAGGTCCAAGGGGGTGACATGCGGTCATTCTTCACATTGGTACAAAGCAGCTAGCCATCTCAATCCTGGGTGTTCCATGGTTTTGTCTTTAATTCTATTGCGTACTGTTTCTACCCTACTTAACCTTAGCTTCTCATGTTTAAGGTTATGACGGATCCAGATGTGCCAGGACCAAGTGATCCATACCTAAGGGAGCACCTTCATTGGTAACTTTGACCATTTCATATCCAAAGAATATATACATTTAGTGATTTTTCGGTCCACACGGAGGTATTATATTTTTCAGTATTAATTTTGGTAATACTCCTAGTACCCTATTAGTATCAAAATTAACACTGAAAATGTGGTACCTCCTCGTATATGAGATATTAAAATTAACACTAAAAAATATTGTATCTCGATAGAGATATCAAAATTAATACGAAAAAATATGGTATCTCCTCGTACCTGAGATATCAAAATTAACACTGAAAAATATTATATCTCCTTTAAGACTATAAAATTTCCCATATACATTTGTTTCTTATAGGTGATTACGGAATACTGATTAGCCAGACAATTGGTTATGTTTCTGGGGAATATAATATATATAGGGCCACGTAACTTTATCTTTCATCTAAGAGTAAAAATTATTACTACTGTTATTTTTATCAGTATAATTTAGAAATAGTAAAACTATCAGAAAAAGAGTGATATGAAAATATTAACCTGTGAGCGAAATATATATATACAAACACAAACACAAACACAAACAAAACATAATCTAAATACTCATACTAGTAGTACGAGCGTGGCTGAATAGTCAGTAAATCTCACATTTACACTTACACAGGATTGTTACTGACATACCCGGGACAACGGATGCATCGTTTGGTAGGTCCTTGCTCTAAATCCCGTCAGTTTTCTCCATCTTACTCCTCCATCTGCTCCTTCTGAATCAACTGGCCCCGATTTTCAATTTGAAGGGCGGGAGGTCATCAGCTATGAGAGCCCAAAACCAAGCATTGGTATCCATAGGTTCATCTTTGTGCTCTTCAAGCAGAAGCGCAGGCAGACTGTGGCTGTGCCTTCCAGCAGGGAGCATTTCAGCACTCGCCGGTTCGCCGACGAGAACGATCTTGCCCTTCCTGTGGCTGCCGTCTACTTCAACGCCCAGAGAGAGACTGCAGCCAGGAGGCGCTGAGAAATGCATGCAGCATGCAGCTCTCAATAATTGTCCTTGTCCCAGTACCCAGTTCCTTCATTACTCTCTAAAATCAAGGCTAGAACTCTGGCTGCCATAACATTTTCTCATGAATCGACGCTCGATCTCTATGTTTGTCTGTCTGCGAATAAACAGTATGTTGGATGCAGTTTGCAGCATGTATTAGTATGTTTGCCTTCCATGTCAAGAACGACGTAGTGGACTGTTCTGTAAGCAGTAAGATTGAGAGCAATTGTCGGGAAATTCCAGTGCACTGCGTGATCCATGTTTATGCTTGAGCCATTTTATGGTGTATTATAAATCCTAAACTTTCATCTTATTTCATCCTGGCGTTAAAAATAATTTCTGCTATTAAGTAGTAGAATTTAGAAAAGGTAAAATCGACAAAAAATGAGTAATACGGGGATAGCAACCCATCAGAAGAAGAGATATATACAAATCCTTAATAATGATTATATCCAAAATATGATTAATTAAAATATTAATTTATTCTTTAAAACTAACTAATAGCATTGATTCAACTAGTTGTACTATCAGTATATATATGCTTCAAAGACATGTACAAGCCAATTTAGTGCAAGTGGGCAACCCCAACCGTCAGAAATGGCTTTATCAGTTTATCTACTGCATGTCTGCATGTGTGTTTGCTGGCCATGATAGATGTGAAGCTTTTCTGACGCGCAATCTCCTGGAAGTGAGCTTTGCTAGATCTGGTTGTGTCACCTTGTGAATGATCAAGATCCTCCTAACTGTATTGCACTGCTCCCATATTCTCAGCTGCATGGATACAATTGGATATTCCAGTGTTTCTAACTGACTGCTACAAACAAGACTCATGTGTACGTACTGCGGTTTTTCCCAAGCACCACATTTTCGTGCAGGGGCACGGTACTCCCAAATCAATTGCAAAGTGATTTTACCGTTGATACCTGAACTCTCACATCATCAGTGATATGATAAAGTTATGATAAAAATAACTACAAATATCTTATTTGATCCCGTGTCCTTACACAGTTGCACCAAAGAACCAAAAATCATTTATTTACAAAATCCAGCACATTGCATTCCTAACTGTGCTAGGCAGTTTATTCAATCTAAATGTGACACTAACAAGTAGCAGGGTACCAAGTTCGTGAATTTTTTTAATAATAGTTTTTAACAAAATTTTAAATTTAGTACACCGATTCAAAAAAATAGCAAAATAGACCGTTGTCGGTCTTTTTTAATAATATTTTTTTAACAAAATTTTAAATCTAGTACACCAATTTAAAAAATAGCAAAAATAGTCTGTTGTCGGTCGATCATCAGCTGAACTAGGTCACATTAGCCTAGTTCGGTCGACCGTTGCGCGGGTGCTGACACATTTCGACCGACCATTGGTCGAATATGACTGACACCTCTTGTTTAGCCGATGGTTGGCCGAACTAGGGCCCGAGGCCTAGTTTAGCCAATCAGGGCCGAACTTGGCTCTGTAAAAGGTGCTCATCTACGGGACTTTTTCAATAGACCTCGAAGTTGTCCAAGGTGCTCTTCTCCCAGGTAAGTCCCTCCTCCCTTGTTTTTCTTCTTTGGTTATTAAGTTTGGGTTAGTTTAGTAGTAGATTAGAAGTAATTTAGGAGTATATTAAGGATAGTTTAGAGTAATCTAAGGATAGTGTAATCAAGATTTAGATATTATTTAGGAGTATATTAAGGATAGTTTAGAGTAATCTAGGGTTAATTTATGAGTAGTTTAGAGAAAATATAGACATATTTTGAACATATTGAATTATGTTGACAAACCATGGTAGATGGTGCAAAATTATAGATCTAATCAAAGTTACAATCCTCGTCATCGTCCACCGGAAGGTGTCGAACCCCCTATGTGTTTTGGAGACAAATGTAAATTCATGAGAAGTATGGGTGACCTCACATATGAGATTAGGTATTGGAAGTGTGGAAACTACTTGTGCATTCTTGAAAAGCCAAAGCCAAAGCCAAAACATGGACTATGTGCTAACAGACCGGTATGAACAACTTTTTATTCAGTTCAGTTATATATTATTCTCGAATAAATCACTTACAATATGTCTTAATATTTTTGTTCGTAGGTAACTCCACCACCGCCACCTCCGATATGTGACTTTTTCGAATGGATCTATAAAGTAGTGGATCCGAAGGACTAGACAAATCTATTAGGCACGAGGAGTTCAACAGGGAGTTATTTGAGATGAGATACCAGTGGGAATGTGAGCATGAGGAAGAATAAAAGAGGAGGGAGGAGGCGGAGTACAAGACAAGAGAGGAGTGTGAGGCTAATAGAGAGAAGAAGCGTGAGAGGACTCGTCGTGCTAAAGAAGCATGACTGGAGGCCATAAGGAATAGAATGTACCATCGTTGTACTCAGTAGTCACGTAGTCATGTTTGCATGTGGCAATTGTATTGTATTGTGTTATGTCTTGTACTTTGTTATCTGTTGTTGATGTTGGACTATTTTAATTACTACGTAATTGTCAGTTTGGCATGCTACAAGTTTTATGACAAAATTCTGAGTATATGTTTTTATTCGAATCAATCTAGAAGGTACGTAATTCTAGGCAAATAGTTCAAGACAATTAGATAGAGATGTTCTAATGCACATAATACAATATTCGAAAATTTTCAAAAATAGAACAATAGAACTAGGCGTAATAAATAGTTCACTACATTACAAATGGTGTGGACGTAAGGTCCTACTGGTTTCTCTGTTGTCTCTCTTTCCTAGCACATCTTTGTTGTTGTTTGTACCTACGATGTTGCTGCCTATTGTATTCCTTCTGTTGCCTGTCCACTTCACTCCATCTTACACTCCTCACTTGCTCATCAGCTTCAATCTTTCTCATTTTGTACTCCGAGTGAGTTTCTACCTCTGTGATAGAACCATGCTCGTACGTAGGTGGTGTGACATCTATCCACCGATGGAATGAACATCTCCTAACATTTTGCTCCCTTAAAAGGCCAGCATGAAAGTCATGCAGCACAAAAACATTTGGCCTGTCTTGAACAACCCCAATGTGCAACTGTCATAAGAACCACGACCAACTTTTACAATTCCTACTTTCCACAAAACCAAAGGCAATTGACATAACCTAGTTGTTGTCATCAACACCAATAGCGGTCAATTTCTGTTGACAACGAAAATTGGTCAAGCCTAGGCCCAGCAGCATGGTCAACAGAAATCAAAATAATTTGGTCAAAGGTTGGTCAAAGAA
The DNA here is from genome assembly GCA_019279435.1 of Zizania palustris. Classification (NCBI taxonomy): domain Eukaryota; kingdom Viridiplantae; phylum Streptophyta; class Magnoliopsida; order Poales; family Poaceae; genus Zizania; species Zizania palustris. Next base: position 18,358,336 of record JAAALK010000081.1, read on the forward strand.
ACCCGTTCGTATTGTTATATGTGGCCAGATATAAAGGAGCCGATAGAGATGATGAAAACAAAGATAAAGACATAATTGGTTACAATGTAGATTACATTGGACAAGTCTTTAGGCAATAAATATGTATCCATTAGTTAGGTTATCAAGATTGACAAACACAACAACAAACTACTCTCGGCGCATCACAACCCTTGGTTTCCAAGGTTAATCCCGGTGGGACTTGGCACTCAGAGCTGGGCTACATCGCTTTGATCTCTGGCTAAGAGGCGAGTCCCACTACCTAGACGATCGTATCAGCTAGATCGATGTCTTTCGAGGCTGCATCGTTTTGATCTCTTGAAGCATTGTCTTGGTCACTATGACCGTCGGTTTATCTTGGTGTATTTTCTAGGTCTAAGGCTACATCGCAATAATCTCTTAGATTGATGTAAGTTGGGTATCGTGGTTCAAGGCTTCATTGATTGAGTCTGACATCTTGATCCATCGTATATGATTTATGTTGTACACCATTCATATGAATAAAGCATGCCCGATATGTTAAAGTACTATTAATTATTCATGATTTAGAAACTCTCTTGGTTAGGTCTGATCTTGCTATTATGATGATTTAATAGTACAATTGCATTCTCTGGTATGTTAGATTTAGTTTCTGTCAGAGTACAAAATGATAGGTAATCCTTAATTCCTTACTGCACCTCATTGACATCGGGGGTTACTCATCGGCTTTTTGTGTGCAATGCGTTATCCACACGTCTATCAGTCTAATGGCAAGTTATATGCATCAGTCGATGGCGTAACTAATCTCGATGGTCTAGCTTTGGTTATCGGTTCATTAGCCGATAGGCCCTGTCATTCGCAGTTATTTCTTATCACCATTGTCAACAGCTCGATAGCCGATCGTCGTTGCTACTAACGTTTTTCATTGTCCCTTATCAATTACAAGGTCAAACTGATTGACACGCTCAAAACCTTCCAAGATTGTATGACATGCACTGGAGTTAAGCATATCTCCCAGGCCACGCGTGTATCCAAAAATGACACTAACACGCTTTTTTACACGCTCAGTGGGACCACCTTTAGACGACTCAATCATGGCGGGCGAAATCGACAAAAATAACTGTTGATTGGAAAAAATGGCATTAACGGTTAAAGTTGTCAAAATATCAAGTTTTGTTAATTTAGCTGAAAATATGCTAAGTCCTGGCACAGGGTGGTCTGACCGGCCATGTACTGCCGGTCTGACCAACTCAATTCGGTCAGACCGGCCATAGGTTCGGTCAGACCAACCTAATTTGTATCCGACTCCAATTAGCTGATTTCAGGGTATTTTTATCCCTAATTAATTTTGAATGACTTGGAACCCGTGTCTAACTCAGATTAGACCCCAAGAACTAATGTCCAACCTCTATAAATAGAGGGAAGATCGATTCAAGGAGGCCCCCTCAAAACCCTAATAGATCCAATCTATTATTTCCTTGAATCGTACCTTTACTTTTCAATTTACTTTCTTGCCCTAGATTAAATTCACCACATAGATCTTTGCTGGTTTGCACTGGAAACCACCCGTCCGCCACATCGAAATCACGGTAAGTCATTGTCGGTTCGCTCGTGAATCGTCCGTTTCATGCACTCAATGGATTTCTATCGTTTTATTGGTTTTTACCGGTGATTCGGTTTTTTAGGCCATGCATGTATGCTGAGTGGGCTGCTAACATTGTGCCTATAGAGAAAAAATGGAGTGGCAAGATTCGTGTGTGCATTGATTTTAGGGATTTGAACAAGGCCACTCCAAAGGACGAGTATCCAATGCCGATAGCTGACATGTTGATCAACGATGCTTTTGGACATAAGATACTAAGTCTTCTTGATGGCAATGCTGGTTATAGTCAAATCTTTATGGCCGAAGAGGACGTCTATAAGACATCCTTTCGTTGCCCTCGTTTTGTCAGCTTGTTTCAGTGGGTTGTGATGACTTTTGATTTGAAGAATGCTGACGCTACATATCAACGTGCTATGAACTTGATCTTTCATGACTTGCTAGGAGTTATGCTAGAGGCCTACATAGATGATGTTGTAGTCAAATCGGATGCTATGAGAAACCATTTAGCCGATTTGAGAGTTTCTTTTGATAGGATGCGTCAATGTGGCTTAAAGATGAACCCGCTTAAGTGTGCTTTTGGCGTCTCGGCGGGCAAGTTCTTAGGATTCATGATTCATGAAAGAGGTATCGAGGTTGATCCTAAGAGGCTGGAGAAGATTAAGAACTTTGAAGCGCCGACATGGAAGAGAGATGTGCAAAAGTTGCTAGGCAAGATTAATTATTTGTGTCGTTTCATATCTAACTTGTCTAGCAAGATCGATGCTTTTGTCCCCATACTTCGGCTAAAGAATGAAGCCGAATTCACTTGGGGGGCAAATCCGGTTAAGGTCAACTGGTGATCTTAACCTGCTCTGATGCCAATTGTTGGACCGGAAACGGTGACCATAGGGGGGTGAATGGGAGCTTTTAAAATTTCAGGCTAAAAATAGCCTTCTGTTTTAATTCTGTCTTCTGCGGAACTGGCTTCGAACACGCCCTTCGATGTTCTGGTTCGGAGGTATTTCACAGCTCCGAAACCAGGCTTCGCAATGAGCAAAAGTTCAAAGTCAAGAAGACTTCGCTCCACCCACAACACCAAAACTCAACTCCGCTAAGTTAGTGCCAGCTCCGCACACTGGGTACCTTCGAGCAGACTTCGCACTTCACCCTTCGCAGGAGATGACTTCCCTCTGAGGACTTCGACCAGATACTCTGCACTAGCAACAGGTACTAGGCTTCATATTTCGAAGGTCTAAACTCACACAGAACACACTGCATTGAGGACTTTAATGGGGAAGAGATCAGGCTTTGAGTTAAGCCATGGACAGTGCTTCACTAGTAATCAAAGAGGACTAGCCTCCGGTTACACAGAGCGAACACACACTTCACAAGCACAGAACACTCACACACTTCTCCAAAAGAGAACCTGTGCACAAACTCAAACAAGGAAGAAGTGGAGCAGAAAGAAATCAAAACTTGCAGTGTAAAACAAGCATACAAGTTCAAGCAGTAAATCAAAACAGAATCAAAGTTTCCTTGCTTGAAAAGGGAACACAAAATGAACTCACAGACTGAATACAAGAGATGGCGGCTAGCACAGGAGTTCTAAAATGGCTTCTCAAAGTGTTACTGTTGCCTAGCTAGCCTCCACTATTTATAGGCACTACTCAGCCATGTGAATAGACTACTTTATCTCTAGGGTTTACACTGTTTTTGTCTCTCTCAGACAGGGGGTACAACTGGTAGTCTACTTTATTTGAAGGCTTCTTTTGTCAGCTTCGCAGAGGAGACAACATCAGCTTTCGTAGAGCAGACACGATCAGCCTTTACAGTTTTGGAATCTTCTGAAGCCCCCCTTCGCACGCGAGGGGTGCGGCAGCTTCGGTGAGAAGCCTTGAGCCTGACGACCTTCGCTTCACCGAAGTCAGCCTTTGATACAGAGACAGTTTTCAGCCGAAGCCGTCAAAGCCCTTGAGCCTTCGCGCCATCACCTCCGGAGTGGACCACCACAGCTTCGCAGCTACTCCCAGCTCGAACTCCGTCAGTCCGTGTACCGAAGCCATGCATGGCTGAAGTATCTCAAGTTAGCCACACTCCGAAGCCCCACCTTCAGAGTACCACCCTTCGAAGTCCCTTCTTCGTCCAAGGCCTCCGCATGAAGCATTCCATGAGCACTTCATCACAGTGTCTCTCCCCGAGCACACTCCTCGATGAACCTCACCCGGACCATGCCTTCGATGCACCTCGACTTCTGAGACCTCCATCGGGTACACCTTCGAATGACTCCATCTGGAGCACACTTCGAACGCCTTGCCTCATTGCTGAGGACTTTGTCCACCAGACTCCGAAGTCTCTCCTTTCGGAGTACCCTTCGTCGTGCCTCGCCTCCGAGGACTTCGTCTCGGGGTACCTTCAACCAGAGCCATGCTCCGCACTTTCTGCCTTCGCCTAGCGCACCTTAACCCGAGGACCGACCTCGACCCCACACAGCCTTCGTGAGCGAGCTCCCCGCTCGCCTGGCATCAAGCCTCCCGCTTGATCCAGGTTCACTTGCTGCGAACTGTCCATCGCCCCCATAGTCACCTGCACACCACAGACAGACAGACAAGTGTATCTAGTACCCCGGAGACCTCTCCGGGTGAACAACCTCCGGCACACACTACGGTGTACCGCCCAAAGTACCGAACCCTTCGGTACAGCCAAGTCATTGTGTACTGTCGGACCCCACCGACAGTCACACTCCGCTGTAATAGCTGCAGCAACCGAACCCTTCGGTGAAACAACCTCTGAATCCCTTCGGAGGGACCCCTTCGAATCCAGAGGATAAAATTTGTCAATCACTCATCACAGACTCCGAAACCAACCCTTGGTTTCTCAATCTCCCCCTTGATGAGTGCATTGACAGCCAAATTCAAGTTCAAGAAAATTTGAAAAATTTCAGCACACAAGTGACCATAAAAACTCAAAAAAGAGCCAAATCATGTCACTTGAAAAAAGAATTTCTCGCCCCCTTTTTCAAAAGAGTAAAAGCCCCTTCGGCAAATTTCTCACTTTGCAAGATAAAAACTCCCCCTGAGTTATTTTTCCCCCTTACTGCTGAGAACTCAAATATTTCTCCCCCTTTGGCAATGCAAGCATCAAGGAGCATTTAAAAGATGCAAAGCTTCGAAATGGGCAGAATTGCGAAGACATATAAAACAAAAATATGCCAAACTTAACAACAGGTATCATGTGCTCAGCTCAATTTAACATGATCTAAAAACATGATGACAACATGTGATATCATCATTTTGAAATAAAAGCATCACCACTCAATCAAGGTAACTAGACAAGTAAAAGCAGGGAATGCGCAAAGCTAATCAATTTCTACTCTAGACAGACAAGTCTAGTTCAAGTGGAGTATTGAGAGCAAACTTGATTTACAATGAATTTATACTTGCTGTTCTTTTCATAATGCCAGGGGTTATTTGTTCATCTACCTTTTTCAATCAAGTCAAGCCTAGGCAAGAAAGCCATCAGAAGCTTAAGGCAGTGATTTTGGCATACACTAAATTATCCCAGTTCATACCAAAGTGCAATGGTCAGCAGTCTAGAATAAAGGAGTGCAACAAACAAACCCACCTGAATCTTTTCACTTTTAGCATTTAAATCATGGATTTTTGGATTTTTGATAAGTGAACAAATTGTTTATCACTTGAAGAATATCCATGAGTAAGCAATATGATTTTTCAAGTTGTAATTTTCAATCCAGAGAAAAGGATTCTTGCTATCAAGCAGATAAAAAATAGCTAAAGAAGTCCTACCTAAACATGCTAGATTCAAGACTAAGCAGTGAGCACAATTTTAATTTTGGAAAGGAAAATCATGCACAAAATGTATCAAACATATTAAATAGAGCTGAGCTGTCATGATTACATGAATTAAAATAAGGCATATTAGTGCAAAACATGTAAATGCAATTTCACACATAATAAGCGTATGCATATCAATGAAAATGTGCTCCCCCTCACAGAATGCCGTAAGGGTGACAAATACCAAGTTCCCCATGCAAGTAGGCGAAACGTGAAGAATCGAGGGGTTTTGTGAAAATATTGGCTAGCTGGTGTTGGGTATCAATATATTGAAGTTCAATATCACCCTTCTCATTATGATCTCTGAGAAAATGATACCGTACATCAATGTGTTTGGTTTTGGAATGTTGAACCGGGTTGTTTGCAATACAAATAGTACTAGTGTTGTCACAGAAAAGTGGAACACTCTTATAATTTAACCCAAAATCCCACAAAGTGGAAACCATCCACAAAATCTGAGAGCAACATCTAGCTGCAGCAACATATTTGGCCTCAACCATTGATTGTGCAACACTAGACTGTTTGCGGAAAGACCAGAAAACTAGCGAAGTATCCAAAAAATGACAAGTACCAGAAGTACTTTTCCTATCAATTCTACACCCAGCAAAATCCGCATCCGAATAGCCTCAAAGACACAAAGAGGAAGACGCAGAATACCAAATGCCAAATTCGAGGGTATGCTTGATATACCTGAGAATGCGCTTTATCGCTTGGCGGTGCGAAGCACGCGGCGAAGCCTAAAAACGAGCGCACAGACACACTGTGAAGTGTATGTCTGGCCTCGTAGCAGTCAAGTAGAGGAGTGAGCCGATCATGCTTCGAAACTCCTTCTGATCCACGGCTTCACCATCCTCGTCGGGATCCAATGCTATCGAAGTAGCCATCGGAGTAGCGAGAGGCTTCGCATTAGTCATGTCGAACTTCTTGAGCAGGTCCTTGGTGTACTTCGTCTGGTGGACGAATGTACCTTGTTTGCTTTGCTTGATTTGCAAACCAAGGAAAAATGTGAGTTCGCCCATCATGGACATCTCGAATTTCCTGCTCATGGCATCTGCAAACTCGGCAACCAAAGCATGAGAAGAGCCACCAAAGATGATATCATCCACATAAATCTGGACTAGCAGGAAATCTTTGCCATGTTTGAGAGTGAAAAGGGTTTTGTCAAATGATCCCATCAAATACCCCCGCTCAAGCAGAAAAGACTTAAGTCTATCATACCAAGCCCGAGGGGCCTACTTGAGTGCATAAAGAGCCTTATGAAGTTTAAGGACTTTATGCGGGTATTTGGGGTTTTCAAAGCCAGGGGTTGTTTTACATAAACATCTTTGCCTATGAAGCCATTAAGAAATGCACTTTTGACATCCACTTGATAGAGTTTGAATCCCCGGGATGTCACAAAGGTAGGCAAAATCATAATGGCCTCTAGACGCGCAACAGGTACAAAAGTCTTAGTAAAATCAATCCCTTCTAATTGAAAATAACCCTACGCTACCAGTCTAGCCTTGTTTTTAACTACAGTCACATCCTCCCCTTGTTTGTTTTTGAAAATACATTTTGTTCCAATGAAATGAACATTTGGTGGAGGATCAACTAAAGTCCAGACTTGGTTTCTCTCAAAATTTTCAAGTTCTTCATGCATGGCATTGATCCAACTAGAATCAGAAAGTGCATGACTAACATCTAAGGGCTCAAAAGAAGCAACAAAAGCATAATCAATGAAATGAGCATGAGAACGTGTTACCCTTTAATCAAGCTCACCAATGATCTGCTCAGGAGGATGCATCCTTTGAATATGGTGTGGAGCCTCACGGCGGGATGTAGTCTCCCCCTCAACTTGTGCGTTGGAGTGGTCCAAGATGATCGATGTCGAGGTTGTTGCTTCGGGGCCTTGCACCGAAGTGGTCGAAGCGGGGTCGGCTTCGGGGGTTGATGTCGAGGGTAGTAGGGGTTCATCCTCGAAATCTCTGGGATCTTCATCTTCAAAGATGGTCTGCTCTATGTCGTGTTCATTTGCCTGTTCAAAAGTAGAACTAACAGAGGGGGTTGATTCATCAAAAGTCACATCACATGACTCAATGACAGTGTTAGTTTCTAAATTAAAAACACAATAAGAATGACCATGAGTAGTGTATCCCAAAAAGATCCCGTCAGAAGAGCGCGACTCAAATTTGTCCAAATTTCCACGTTTTAGGATAAAGCAACGACAACCCAAAACTCGAAGATGAGTAACTTTGGCTTGTCTCCCAAAACGCAGCTCATAAGATGTCAAGTTCAAAATTGAGCGCAAGAAGATTAGGTTTGAGATGTAACATGTAGTGTTCATGACCTTAGCCCAAAATTTTCTATGAGTCCTGTGCTCATCGAGCATCGTCCTAACCATCTCAACCAAAGTGCGGTTCTTTCTCTCAACAACACCGTTCTGTTGAGTAACCCGTGGAGCAGAGAATTGATGTTCTATGCCATGCTCCATGCAAAAGTCAACAAAGAGATTATTCTTGAAGTCAGTGCCATTATCACTTCGAATAAATTTTAATTCACCAGGGAGTTCAGTGAAAAGTCTCAAATCCAAGCTCCGAAAGTGTGAAAACACTTCATCCTTGCTGGCAAGAAAGAAGACCCAAGAGTAGGGAGAGAAATCTTCGACAATGACTAGTACATACCACTTGTCGCCTAAAGAACTAATCCGAGAAGGACCTACAGTGTCCATATGGATAAGTTCTCCGGGTTGTTCAGTCATCACCGTGGTGACTGGCGAGTGTGAAGTGGCAATCATTTTTCCGTGTTGACATGGAGCGCAAACCAAATTCTTCTCAAACTTGAGCTTGGGCAATCCTCGGATCAGACCTAGGGCACTTAGATGAGCAAGCAACTCAAAGCTCATATACCCTAGTCTCCTATGCCACTTCCAAAGCTCAGAAGTCGAATGTGCAACAAGACAATGAGAAGAACCAGATGACTCAGAAAAATCAGCTTCAAAAACTCTCCCAACTCTAAAGATCTTACAGGCCAAAACACCATCAGAATTGAGTACTTGCGAAGTATTACGATGGAATCGCACTTCGAAGCCCTCATCAAGCAATTGAGATACAGAGAGCAAATTGTATCCCAAATTTTCAACCAAAGCAACATCTTTGAGAGGGAAATTTGAGTTGATTCTTACCACACCTTTACCTTTCACTGTACTCCTTCTATTGTTGCCGAAGGTGATATGTTCCTTTTGCTTGGTTGTGGTGAGGCTGGAGAACCATGCTGCATCTCCGGTCATGTGGCGCGAACAACCGGAGTCCATGATCCAAGTGCCCTCCAAGCCTCAGTCTGGCGCCTACACATGATAAGAGTATCTCGATCGCTCAGTGCTGGGGTGAGTGAAAACATGATGAGGCATCCAGCACTGAGTGATACGAGTAGTAGGCACAGTAAAAATAGACTGTCTACGCATAGGAAAATCAGAATGATGCAAAGTGTGAGGTCTACCTGTATGTTGTGACCCAGATGCGTGACGAGGTCTCCTAACCCGTCGAGGAACAAAGCAACTCACACGAGGTCTACTACCATATGAAACATGGTGGACACCTCGAGGAGCAAAACCTCTCTGGGAAGTATGAGGAGCCTCGAAAATAGGACGTGAGTAAACCTTAGACTCATGCATACCTAGAGATGGGTAATGCATGTTCTGGAAACTCAACGCCTAAGAGCGTCGCTCATCCTTGATGCGACGAAAACAGAACCCAACCAAATGACCTGCCCGCTGACAATAGGAACAATGAAACACTCTCCTAGGGGCACTCACATGGGTCATAGGAGCAATCCTCATAGGCTCCTTAAGCTTCTGCTGAGTGGTTTTCTTGGGAGGAATTTTCTTGGCAGGAGGAGTGGTTTTCTTTTGAGTTTGGGTAGCCTTTTTGGCTGATGGAGTGTCTAACCGAGCTCTTTCTTTCTCTAAGGTAGTGGGTGAGGTAAAAACAGTTTTGTTCTCACTATTTGAAGGAATCCTCTCAAAACCCAATCCCAGAGCTAACCCTGCCCTGTCAGCACACATCTTGGTTTTGGTCAAAAGCAAGTCCATCCTACCCTTTCCCTCAGTGCATTTGTTAACCACAGAAAGAAGGTATTCATTTTCGGTCATAAGGTTTTTTCAGCTCACTCTCTAACAGTGCCTAGTTGGTCCTTAAGGGTTATGCAAGTTTCACACACAGGTTGCACATCCTTAGAACTACCGGCCCTCTCCAATCTAGCCTCTAAGTCTTGAACATGCTTATCACGTAAATCAATGCTCTCACGTAATAAGGGGCAATTCATGCATTCATTTATATCATGCGGACTAGAATCAACCATCAAAAGTTGCTTATGTGCAGTCTCAAGCTCAAATAGAGTTTGAGCATGCACAGAACGCAACTGAGCAAGCTCACTCATGACAACAGTGCAAGATTCACATTCAGCATCATTAACCCTAGACTTAAGCATGGCATAATCAGTAGAAATAGATTCTAACCTAAGTCTAAGGTCTTTTATATCTCTAGCGGCTTGCACAAGTAACCTATCCTGACCAAGAACTACTTCATTCAATTCATCTAATTTAATTGAAAGCTGGTCATAGGATAGCGGTACCTCAGATGAGTCAAGCTCATCACCGCTGTGATCGTTGTCGGCCATGAAGCAAAGGCCGGTGAAATCTCATCCCTTCTTGTCCTTCTTCTCCTCCTTCCTTGGGGACTCCTCCTCCTCATCAGATCTCGACTCCTCAGTTGAGGAAGTGTCGATGTCGCTGAGAGCAGCAACAAATGCTCTTGAAGCAGCTTTGGCTACCCTCTTAGCCACCTTGTCGCACTTGCCCTTCACAAAGGCTTTCCTCTCCTTTTTGTGGTATTTGGGGAGCTCACTCTCATCTCTCTTCTTGAGTTTAGGATAGTTTGCCTTGATGTGAGAAGTGTCACCACACTCAAAACAACCACTAAAACCACTTCTCTTTTGATCATGTCTCTCATGGTGAAAACGGGTGAACCTTCTAGCAATGAGAGCAAGATCTTCATCATCCAGAATATCTACCTGCTCCTTAGTGACAGAGACTAGGGAGGACAAGGCAAAACCTCCAGCAAGAACACAAGTACCAGATGTGCTTGGTTCTGCAGGGGTGCCACGGTTGGTGCTAGAAACTAGTGTCAATGGCAGTGGCAAAGAGTTTCTTTGCACTGCAAGAGATGTCTTGGCAATCTCTGTAGACTTCAGCTTGCTGAAGAGCTCATCATAGGTCAATTTGTCATAACCTGCGGACTCCTCAATGCTGGATATCTTCACTTCCCATATGCTACAATCAAGAGCATAAAAAAGCTTGATAGCCCTATGGGGAAAACTCCACTAAGGTTGAAAATGGGAGAAATTTACTACTCGTGGGGATGAAATCAGACTAAATATAGTCCCCATCGACTCTATGAGGATGGGGACATTCCCCAGCCCCCCGTCTCGTTTCCCCATGGGTTATATTTCCCCACCACAATAACCTACAGTCTATGGGCCAAGCACACAACCCCTTCCTCTCTTAGGCCCAACCTAGCATGCTACAACCCCAGCCCAAGCGCTATGGGCCTATGAACTATGGCTGATGGCAGAAAACTGATGTCTAAGGTGGCCGAGAATTGAGTGACGCCATGCATCTCCTGCACGCTCCACGAACTTCCCTACAGTCGGGGACCCGATAGGTTCCCCATCCCCATGTGGGGATGGGTACGGAGAAATTCCCCACCTGAGTATGGGGAATTTGTTCCATACAATTTATCTCGTTCAATAATAGATCGCAAATTAAAAATTGGAGTGCCCTTAACAGTAGTAGGTGGTGCCAAGATCTACAAAAGATTAAATGCAAGGTTTAGCACTATGCAATGTTTATCTTCTATCCAATAAAAGATGTCCCCCTATCTAAACCAGTCACTTTCCCTCTCATGACTAAATGTGGCGCAAGATCCATAGTCACGCTATCTCCTAGTGAGTTTTGGCATCACTGCTACAAGCTTGTTGACATAGGTAAGCAACTCCTTGCTAATTACATCGTATGTGACTCTTGTCATTGAAGAAGCATCCTGTTGACACCCAAATTTGGCACCAATTTTGAGTAGAACAAGTGCTAGCCAAGTTTGGAAGAAATTGGAAATTCTGCGCGAAGGCCGGTCTGACCTTTTCTACATGGCCGGTCCAACCTTAATTATGAGACCGGTCCGCCGGCCATGTAGGGCCGGTCCGAATTTTCAGGGATTTTCCAGCACTCCAAAACCGAGTTAGTTACGACTAAAACTCGTGTTTCCTTATCTAAACCCGGGATATTTCATATCTAAATTGATTTCTAACAACCCTAGGACGTGGTTAACCTCCAAATCAAGCAAGACCAACCCCTATATAAAGGGCCAAGGCCGATTCAAGCCAAACCCCCCAGCGGCACAACATGAATCGTTCTTTTTATTTTCAATCTACTATGTCCTCTCTACTTTTTCCATAGCTTTATTTCTTACTTTAGCAGCAGCCCTTTGTCAATTTGATCAGAAAATTGTCTGTACTTCGCTATGCTACCACGACTTCTTTGTGGGTTTGATCCGAAAACCTTCTGTTTCACCCTCGTACGGCTTTTATCACTTTTATCGGTTTTTACCGGTGATTCGGTCCCTAGGCCGAATTGCCATTGTTCACTTGTGTTTTGCAGGAGTCAAGGTCTTCATCTTCTTGAACCAACTCCACTGCAACAACCCAAGTCAATGGAGGGACCGCCGCCAAGCCGAAGGCTTCGTCGTTTTTTATCAATCTAATCTGGTAATTCGGTCCCCGGACTGAGTTGCTACTGTTTTCACATGTTTTTGCAGGGGCCAAGACATCAATCTCAATTGCCAAGGACCCCTGCACCGAGCCGTTATCATCGGCGCACCCGCCGGCGAACCGGAGCAGCCACTGCATCGCCGGCCGGTCCGACCGGACCTTGCCATCATAGCCCGATCCGACCGCCGGCCCAAGGCCGTCCTGACCGCCGGCCCCTGATCGGCCTACCTCCCCTTCTGGCTGGTCCGTGTTGCGTTTATTTGCACCACCGGTCTGACCGCCGCCTCCACCGGTCTGACCACCGGGCTTACTTCGGTCCAACTGACCCTATTTGGTCGGTTTGATCTATTCCCATTATAGCATTATTTCTAAATACTTGTTTGATTTCCTGGTGACTCTGTTATTTCCTTACTACTATTTAAGGGTTGTCGGAACACGGCGTCGGTGTTGTGTTACGTTTAGGGGTTTACTCCTAAATATCTGCATGCTTTTGGATCGTCGAACTGGCCCAATTACGGGGGCATGTTTTAGTGTCAACACACTTTTTGGCGACTCCGCTGGGTACGACTACGTCAAGTACAACTACATTGACGACGGGTATGACTACTACGACTACATCAATAGTACCCTCTATGCCTACAAACATGGCGGGCAACACGGAGGACGACGACGACTCCATTATCCCCACATTGGAGGACCTCTCGGAGGAAGACCGCATGAAAATTGAAGCCAAAACGAAGGAGCTCGAAGAACTCATGCTTGGAGAGTACGTCAGGATAGGCGATGGCATCGTCAAGCGCAACACCAGATCTATCGCATTCACCACACCGACTAAGGTAATCTCCCTCTCTTTCCTCTCTTCCCCAGAGTTCAAGCAAAAAATAGCCGACAAGGTAGAGGAAGCGTTTAGCCGCACGTTCACTGAAATTTGAAAACCCGAGATAGAGTCTAGGGTAAAGGCTAAGTTGGAAAGATTTGGCTTTTCTAAAGCCGATTCCCCTACTACAATTGCTAGCGCCCCCTGCCTATCACGTACGCAGTAGGATGGAAGGGAGCATAGGAAGACATACCGCATCGACGGCTTCGACTTTCATGGCTGAAGTCCCTCTGAATTTTGTCGATCAGATCGAACCTAGTTGGCCGGTCCGACCGGACGAACATGGTTGGTCCGACCAGCTATAACAGGCCAGTCCGACCGATGCATGCCAGCCTGCATCACCTAACTGGCACACTGGTGCCCCCACACCACCAGCAATGGTCAGTCCGACCAGCTTCTAGGCTGGTCCGACTAGTGCATACCCGACGGTGCCAATCGACCATCCGGTCGGTGTGACCGCATCCCCGACAAACATCGGTCTAACCTGACCTAGTTGGTCAGTCCGATCAGACGAGCATGGTCGGTTCGACTGGGAACATCAGGTCGGTCTAACCGACGTGTGCCCTGTCACAATTTTTACACCCCCGCCGCTCGCATAGATGCTTCTACTGCCCGCACCTATTGTTCCCTTAGCTACCCCATAGAGGTATAGGTCTGGGCACACACCCTATTACACTACACCGGCTTAGAAATATTTATCTCACCCTACCGGTAATATTTTGGCATCCCCTGTTGGCCCTTCACGATTGGACTATTCGCATGCACCAGCGACAGATAGTGATACACATTGCTCAATGATCAGGAATGATGACCCCATTGCTAACCCTCATGGCCAGCGAGACAGCCCTGTCCACACTCCCGTTAGGACCTCTCCCTTTGGGTCGGTAACACAACAGAATAGCCGTACAAGGCCTAAAGTATTGAGGAGAAAACTGTATGCCACACTCAGGGAATATTTAGAGCTTGAGTCGAAAGGACGGAGTGACCCGCAGCCATATCCTATATATTTTTATTATTGCAAGCTCCCTGATGGTTTCAAAATGCTGGAATTCATAAAATTCAGCGGCAATGTTGGGACCACAAGCAATCATATAGCATGATTCTTGGTCTAATGTGGTGTATCAAGTAGTTGCAATGAGAATAAAATTAGCATGTTCTCTTTATCTTTAAGTGCGACTGCTTATGAATGGTTTACATCCTTGACCGTTCATTCTATTTTTACTTGGGAAGATTTAGTCTAGAAATTTCATATGCGATTCTCTCCTATTGAAATAGAATGCTGGTTGGCTACTTTCAGATCGGTTAGGCAACAAACTAATGAGACCATTGACTCTTACATTCAAAGGTTCCTAGAAACCAAAAATCGATACTCTAACTTGATTATTAATGATAAAGATTTGGCTGAACTTGCATTTAATGGTTTGCTTGTCCACATTAAAGAAGTTGTGCATGGACAGGCATTCACAGATATTGGTCAAGTATTACGAAGCACTCTAGCTATCGGAAGCCGAGTCATGGACAAAAGAAAAACTAAGGATAACTTAGAGGAGGATGTCGGTGAGCGATCATCTAGCAAGAATAAGAAATTTGATGTCTATACAGCCGAATGGACTTGTACTAGTGAGGGAGATCCATTTGTGTGCTCTAATTTGAAGGCAAAACTCGAAAGATCTCAGGAGGTAAGTACACCTTTGATCTGACCAAGTGTAACAAAATATTCGACTATCTTTTTGAGAAAAGACATGTCAAGGCACGCGAAGGCCAAGTCATCTGGTCGATGGAAGAGCTAAGAGATCGTACATATTGTAAGTGGCATGACTCTTACACTCATTCTATTGATAAGTGTTATGTTTTCCACCAACAAGTTCAATCGGCCATCAATGAAGGACGATTGAAGTTTGAAAATAACCCTTCTCTCCTTAGTATTGATTGCAACACCAAAGTGTTGATTCGGCCCGATCAAGCCGAATCATCTAAAGGAAAGAATGTTGTAGTTGAAGAGCCTCGGTCTAATACGCACAATTCTATAGATAAAGAAAGGTCGCTTGACGACAAGACGGCTAGATGACCAAGGGTTAACTTTGATACACTCCTAAAAAAGTATGAGCTTATGGTCGAGCAAAGAGCAACTGGTCGGCCTAACAATCTAGGGAGACCAAATCTGACCTCTGGGAAGGGATTTGGTCATAGTCCTAAATCATTGGAATCTTTTTCACCATCCTACTCATATGGATTTCCAATGATGTCATGGGGGGCATGCCCAATGCATCAGTACGGGTATCTTTATCCGTATTTCACCCCATGGATGCCATTCTCGCCGCCCCAAATGACATTCCATCGAGAATCAGCAAAACTGAGGAGACCGGAAAGGAGGCAAGGGTTTGATCATAATAATGGCCGAACTCAAAACAGTCGGCCTAGATCTTCAAAGATGAAGGAAAGGGACCAAGGAGGTAAACACAATGAGACGACCGTTGCCAACAAAACAGGTATTTGCAACATTCCAATCCTTGAAGGAATCCTCCCAAAGCATGACGGAGGCAACTCGGAGAAGTCCACCAAAGATATCACTACCGGTCCGGCCGTCACTCTAGGGCTGGTCCAACCGACTATGGTGCACCAGTCTGACCACCCCTATTCAGGCTCCTGGAAACAACCGGTCTGTCCTACCCAGCATGGTCGGTCTGACCAACATCATCGGGTCTGATCGGCTTCACGAGGCCGATCCGGCCGATAGCGCACAAGAAGGAAATCATGACAAGCGCAAAATTGTTGAGGCTGATTCGGGCACTTCCTATTCGGTCGAAGCTTCTAGGAATGAGTCTATAGCCCTGGGATCGAAGCTGCTACTCTCGTGGGCACCTCCGGGAATGACCAAGTCTCAAAAGAGATGTCTACAGCATCTTCATGTCGAATACCATAAAGAAAAGAAGGCCGAAGGGTTCAATGTTAACTTTCTCAATGAGTCCAAATCCCTAGCAAATACGCGACAAGTTTGGATGCCAAAGTTGGTCGACAAGCCAGCTTCTAGCCTCGTTGGGTGAATAATAGATCTTAACGAAAGACTAGGGGCAAAACTGGTAAGATTATTGAAGGTCGGGTTGATAGAGGAATTTGGCGCTTAGTTCCCTAGTTCGTAAACACCTTTTGAGTTGTGCAAATCATCCTGAAAAATTCAGGTCTTCCAAGCAATAAGATGGACGATTTGGTAGATGAACAAATGATGAACATTTCTTAAGGGCCCTAAAGCACTTGAGAAATCATATGGCCGATAGTAGTGATCGTCCTTAGTCCTAAAAGATTGTGCTTTTGGTTCTCAAGTTCACCAAAAGGCAGGGTGCATGTGTTGACACCCAAATTTGGCACCAATTTTGAGTAGAACAAGTGCTAGCCAAATTTGGAAGAAATTGGAAATTCTACGCGAAGGCTGGTCCGACCTTTTCTACATGGACGGTCCGACCTTAGTTATGGGACCGTTCCGACCGAAAATACATGGCTGGTCCGACCTCCCATGTACCACCGGTCCAACCGGCCATGTAGGGTCGGTCCGAATTTTCAGGTATTTTCCAGGACTCCAAAACCGAGTTAGTTACAACAAAAACTTGTGTTTCCTTATCTAAACCTGGGATATTTCGTATCTAAATTGATTTCTAACGACCCTAGGACGTGGTTAACCTCCAAATCTAGCAAGACCAACCCCTATATAAAGGGCGAAGGCTGATTCAAGCCAAACCCCCCCGGCTACACTACATGAATCGTTCTTTTTATTTTCAATCTCCTATGTCCTCTCTACTTTTTCCCTAGCTTTATTTCTTACTTTAGCAGCAGCCCTTTGTCAATTTGATCAGCAAATTGTTCGTCCTTCGCTACGCTACCTTGACTTCTTTGTGGGATTGATCCGAAAACCTTCCGTTTCACCCTCTTACGGGTTTTATCGGTTTTATCGGTTTTTACCGGTGATTTGGTCCCTAGGCCGAATTTCCATTGTTTTCTTGTGTTTTGCAGGAGTCAAGGTCTTCATATTCTTGAACCAACTCCACTGAAACAACCCAAGTCGACGGAGGGACCACCGCCAAGCTGGAGGCTTCATCGGTTTTTATCAATCTAATCCGGTAATTCAGTCCTCGGACCAAGTTACTACTGTTTTCACGTGTTTTTGCAGGGTCCAAGACATCAATCTCAATCGCCAAGGACCCCTACACTGAGCCCTTATCGCTGGCGCACCCGCCAGTGAACTGGAGCAGCCACTACATCGACGGCCGGTCCGACCGGCGGCCTGAGGACGGTCTGACTGCTGACACCTGATCGGCCTACCTCCCCTTCTTGTCGGTTTGTGTTGCGTTTATTTGCACCACCAGTCCAACCGCCGCCTCCGCCGGTCTGACCGTCGGGCTTACTTCGGTCCAACCGATCCTATTTGACCGGTTTGATCTATTCCCCTTATACTTCGGTTAATTGAGCATTATTTCTAAATACTTGTTTGATTGCTTGGCGACTCCGTTATTTCCTTACTACTCTTTAAGGGTCGTCGGAACGTGATGTCGGCGTTGTGTTACGTTTAGGGGTTTACTCCTAAATATCCGCATGCTTTTGGATCGTCGAACTGGCCCAAGTACGGGAGAACATTTTAGTGTCAACACATCCAATGCTCGACTCCAACTCATATGCTCCAAGGCCCAAAACCATTTTGATAGCCTTGTCATGTGAACGAACACTATGCGTGCAGAAGTCCGACTTCCACCCCAACTGGTCGAGATAAAAGATAGCACCCTGCTTTCGCATACCGACTATCGATGAGCACGAATCTTGGTGGGTGCAGCTATTGGGAAGAGCATTGAACTTAATTTTCTGAGGGAAAAATATTCTAGCATCGTAACGTCCCTAGCGCATACGAAAACATGCAAGAATAGAATAACAAGAACATAAGAAAGCATCACATGCAATCAAATTAACTGTGACATAGCATGACCTTCTTCACATGGTGATCTCCATCTCCATGGCTCCCGTCATTGAGTGCGTGCTCCCAGCCTCCATGAAGAGTACTAGTCCATCTTGCATAGTCTATACTAATTACATGGGCCGAAGCACCATGGAAACGACATGCAAGCCATAACAAATTTTATATCAGCCTTGGACTATAAATAACCATAACACGCGGGCCATATTTAATTTACATTCGTTGCATGCATCTCATACATCATATTTATCCAAGGCTATGCTAGTCACATCATTCTCTGCAAAACAAAGTTAGGCGAGCAATCTACAAGTGACTGGATTATGGATCTGAAAAACCTGGGTCAACAGGATCGATTTTTCAAAATCGCGCGGGTTGGAACTTCCGATCTAGCATCAGAATTTCCAATCCCTCAGAATTTCCGATCAATATCGGAATCCCGCATTGCAACAATTTCCTTCTGTATCAAATCATTATTTGATATCAGAACATCCTATCACTATCAGAACTTATGATCCGCCCTTAGAACTTTCGATTACATCGGAACTTTTGATCTGTCGCGAATAGAAACAGATCTAATCTATTTTTCACCATGTATTTCCATACATGAGGGATCCAGATCGAACACTACACACGTAGGCTCTGATACCACTATTGGGGAATAGGGGATCTACGCTAGCCGGCAAATTCAAAATTTCCGCCCAAAGCCCAAGACCCATGCACGTGTGACATCATAGATTGGTACCTTCTAGCACTTGACGCGCTAGGTGCAGTGGAAGAAGAGGTTGATGAAGCACCTCAAGCCTATCCTCGCTTCATCCTGGCCGTTCCTCGCTGATCCAATTGATAAAGAAGTCACCTTCCTCGTGGTGACGGCCATGAGCATCGCTTATGCAGCAACGCCTCCACAGAGTCCACACATATAGGGATTGAGTTCATCCCACGGCAGCATGATAGCACCGCACGTGAGAAATGGGGAGTCCTCGACCTCAACATTTTAGATCAAGAAAGGGAGGAGAGGAGTCTATGGTGGCTAGGTCCAATCTAGTCTTATTCCTTGTTCCAAGACGTCCTCCTCCTCTCCTTTTATAGGGCTGAGAGCCCCTGGTCATCCTCATCCCGAAACCCTAAAAACCATAATAGATCCAATATGTTTGCCCACGTCGGAACTTCCGATCCTAGATCGGAACTTCCGACGGGGTATTTTAGGTCTCCCGATACAGTATGACATGCAACAGATCCAATCTGTTATCGCCCACCTCAGAACTTCTCATACTATATCGGAACTTCTGATTAGTACAAAAATTCCTCGATTTCGAATCGTTACTTCTAGCTCATCGGAACTTCTGAATCAACATTTGCTCTCTGTATAGAGACCAGAAAATAACCGGAACTTCTGATCCTTCCTATCAGAACTTTCAATCCATGGAATTTTCTTGGGCATAACCTTCAAGCATCACATACCTCACATCACCAAATTGTACACCTAGGCAAGGTTAATGGTTATGATGTCATACCTTGTGTCATGAGTGTCATAAAGTAGAGACCAATGCTCCTTATTCTCGAATTTAATCCTATATAAGAAGTAGTGAACTTTCGTCCTCTACTGTTATGGATTGTATGTTGATCATCAGTGGGCAAAGAACAAAGTGGCTCCGAATCACTTCTAGATTACTGCTTGGTGGCCTTCTCATGATTGTATTTTGATGTCAGCTAATCAAGTTTCCTACACAAGGCCTTGAACTTCCTCTCTTAGTTTTGGCAACATGGCCTCTTGAACAAATTAGTCATTTTTTATTCTTCCTGAAGTGGCGAAAGAAATTTGCACCTAAATGACGCATACACCATTGAGATTGAATGTCCTTCCAAGGATATGGCTCCTCTGGATCGTACTTTATATGTTGGACTACCTTGATCAGTCCCACATGTCAATCATACAACACATAAACATTTGAACTACCCTAAAGAACCATAATGTTCAGGTGCCATAAGAACCATAACTAACTTTCATCCATGAAGGCATAGGCGATTGGCACAACCTAGTTGTTGCCATCAACACCAATAGCGGTCAATACTTGATCTTTGTACTTCCTAGTTAGAAATGTATCATCCACACAAAGAATGGGAAGGCAATACTAAAAGCCCGGATGCAAGCATCGAGTGTAAAGAAAACTCAATGTAGAATCGAAGCACCTCTAGCAATACCATATCATTCTCTTCGAATGTGAAATATGTGACAGGGTTGTGCCTCTTCACCATGTCCAGATAGAGAGGTAGGTTATGATATGAGTCATCGAATGTACTGAACCTTATTTTGAGTGACTTCTGTTTATCCCTCTATGTCTTAGAATAGTTTATTATGAACTAAAATCTTCTCTCTATGGTAACAATTAAAGCCCGAGACTCGTAACTGAGAATCTCAACAATCTCATAACACATTACCCTTGTAATATAGTTGGCATTTAGATTTATGTGCCTGGTTATAGTTGAATCGACCATGCAGGTATGGTCGATAATAATTGAGCATACCCAATGAATTTTCCACTTAGGTTGATGTGCGCGGACTCTCCATGGGTAATCATCTCTCTTGCACAAAATGCCATACAGTGTGTGGTTTGACTTCTTAACTCAAAATGACCGTTGGAGTGACAATGCTCATGCTTTCATGATATCTTGAACTACTTCTTTCGTACGACACATTGCATACTTCTAGACCTCTTTGTGTCCAATACTCCCAAGAAGTATCGTAGCCCTCATTAAGCAAGAGCGCCAAAATATTGTGCTTGCCACTCATTAGGAACCACGGTGTATTTGTCTTCGTTGTCATTGTTGCAGTCTCCTGCTTTGTCTTCTTCATCTGAGTTGTTGTTGGCACCCTGTTCAACTACCTCCTCAAATTCTTGATCCTCTCTTTCTAGCAAGTTAGGTATGGCATATATGTCCTCTTATTCATTAGTTTGACCTTCAACAACCCTAGGTGTAATAGACGGGAGAGCATCCCTACAATGTGGCACTACAACCGTCTCAGGGATCACCTCTTAGACTTGACTACTTTGGCTAACCTCAAATTATACTCCAAACTCAGCAACTTAGTGAGGTTCTGGATCTGGAGTAGGAAAGACACGGCGAGTTGTAGGACCGAAAGTAGCGACCAGAGGGGGGGTGAATGGGCGCCTAAAAATTCTTTCGAATCTATGGCCTGCTCCCAACACCCAACGCACCTCAAAAGACTAAAAAACAAAGCATGAACAGATTGCCTAAGTTTAAAAGTATCTAGCCTAGAAAAGACTGGTGTCCTAGACAGAGAAACACCAATACAGGCAGATAAACAAAATATTCAAAACGTGGCAGATCAAACTTCTCAGCAGATGGTCTAAGTGCACATAGAATGAGTTGAGAAGTTATTGTTCAGAATTTGTCTTCTGTTTGAAACTTGGCGAAGCCTGCTTCGCTGTGTCGAAGCCTGCTTCGCTGTGTCGAAGCCTGGTTCGCAGTCCCTTGTCGAAGTCTAGCGAAGGTTGTCGTTGAAGTGCCGAAGGTTTGTTGAGTCTAGCCTAGTTCGAGTGTGGCAGAAGATGAAGTATGCTTCGAAGTGAAGTATGATAGGATCGAAGCCTGCTTCGAACAGTGCACTTCGAAGCCTAAATTTTGATCAGAAAGCTTCGAACAAAGTACACAAAGAAGCAACCTTCGAAACAGAAGCGAAGCCAAACACACAACCGCAAGACCAAGTCGAATCCTATACTCTACCTTCGAAACTAGCTTTGATCGAGGTATGACCACCAGAGTAATAACCTTCGAACCGAGGACTAACTTCAAAAGACAAGCTCCGAACCCACACACTGTGACCCTCGAAAAAGACAGCAGCAGAAAGACCTCAGAAAAACATACTCTGAGCGAAGTCTATCAGAGAGACATGCTTCGAAGCTAACTTCGAAGCATGTCGAAGTATTGACTTCGGAGACCTCGAGACAGAGTATACCTTCGCAAGAACTGTCGAAGTATGCCAAGCTAATAGAAACTAAGCACAGAACATACTTCGAAGCTAGGTTCACAGTTCAAAATCGAAGTTGAACATTTTAGTAGAGCCTTCGTAGTAGTCTGGCCGAAGCCTGCCTCCCAGAGCTGAAGGACTTCGAACCAAAACGAAGGGGCTTCGCCAGAAATAGCCAGGGAAAAAGCTAAGTCCTGTCTACTCGATCAAAAAGGCTATGCAGTAAAAAGCAAGGCTAGAGTACTAGTGTATTGTTGCTACAGAGAGTAGTACTACTTGCTACAGTGCGCAAGAACTAGTACTCACGAGAAGAACAAAACGAAGCAACCAGAGTGGCTTCTTCTCAGGAATAAACTAGCCGCACGTAGATCGAAGCATTAAAGCCACAAAAATCACTACACACCGAATGACATTAACAGAGAATAAAACTTCACAGCCACATGAAGAACAGCAGGGATGCAGGAATGAAAATGGCGTGAGCAGGGGCCTGGCGGCGCACAAACAGGAGAGAGAATGCAGGAAACAAAAATGGCCCAAACCTTGAATAAAAAGTGATTTCTTAAAAGGGTGACCCAACCCTAGGGATTGGGGCCCTATTTATAGGCTGCCCAATAGCTAGGAATATTCTACCAGCCCCTTAGGGTTTTTTACAGACGCTGAAATAAAGGAAAAGACTAAACTACCCTTAGCATATTTTTACAGACACGACTGACTGACTGTGGGCCTAGGGACAAAATAGTAAACTCCTATTTACAGATGACTTATCCGGAAGCTAAGCTTTCGTAGCGACTACGGCTTCTCTTCTGGACAGTCCGATACAAGATCAGCGGTCGTCAGTTTTGCGCCGAAACTGACAAAGCCTCCACCGACTTTGCACCAGGTACCCGGATTGGGCCGGCCCGACTCCGCATCTCTCTCAGCCCGGCAATCGCTCGCCGCCCGTGTACCTGAGTCAATCCTGGTCAACAGCCCAGTGGGTCTTCTGCTGCTCCTATCCCATGTACCCGGATTAGGCCAGTCCGACTTCGCGGCCCCTCTGCCCGACAGTCGCTCGCTACCCGTGTATCTGAGTCACACGCGGCCCATGACGCAGCAAATCTTCTCTCTCTTTTCAGTCCTCTTTGACTATCGTTGACAATGACTCATCACATCTGGAGCCATGAGGCCCACGCTATTCAGCATGGCTCCTCAATCTCCCCCTTGATGAGTGCATTGTCAACACTTCACTTCTTCAGCTCTTCAGTTCCTGCGAACACATGTGGAAACACGAAAACAAAGCACAAGAAAACAAAGAAGAAGAAAAATAAAGTAAAAGTTTAACCCTAATGACCAAAAGCAAGAAGTGGTCATTATGGTTAACCAAAATGTAAAAGCTCAAAATGAGTGCGATCTCAGAAACATCAACAAGGACAACCGGGACAAAAACTCCCCCTGAAACAAATCTCAGAGAAAGTCAAAACTCCCCATTGAACTCTTATCCCATAATTTCTCCCCCTTGTTGACAAGTGAACTCATCAAGCACTCGAAAAAGACAAACTCCCCCTGAAACGCAACTCCCCCTCAAAATATGCAATGAATGCAACTGGGGTGCTGGTGGAGTGAATAAAGCACGCTTCTCAGATTAGATTGACTGCAATTACGACATCTAACAGATACAACAAAGACATACTGTCTAAGACACATGGCATGATCAGTGCAACATATGATATCTAAAGAAAGTCATTAGCACGCATTTTCAATTTTTGCAAACAAAAACATCACCATATTTTCCAGTTGACAAGCAAAGTACTGCATGAGATGCAGAAGCTAACTGATATCTACCAAGATAAGCATTGTTCAAAACAAAGTGCTTCAGCAAACTTGTTATTTTTTAAAAAAAAGTTTAGGCTTTTTCATTTGTCCTTTTTCATTTTTGCCAAGGGTTATTTGCATGTCAAACCTTATGCTAACCGACCAAGTCAAGCCTAGGTCAGAGCTGGACCATCAGAAGCTTAAGACATTGGTCTTGGTATACAATACACTGTCCTAGTTCATACCAAAGTGCTATGGTAAGCAGTCCAGAACAATGTAATGCGACAAAGCAAACCCACTTGGATCTTTTCAATTCAAGCATAAAAGGCATGGAATTTTCATTCATTTTTGATTTTTACCATTTTATAGCACATTTTCCATGTTAAAGCATAAAGATGTCCAAGTTGCATATCTGCATCTATGTGAGGAACTAGCTACAAGGCATGTAACAGATAGCAAAAGCATTCAGCCTACGCATGCTAGTTACCAGAAGCAATGGTGATCATTTTTCAAGTTTAAAGCGTAAAAGCCATGCATATGATAGATATCAGACATATCAAGTGAACTGAACCAAAGCATGATCATTGACAAGTAATCAAAAGCATGTACCAGCTAGAATAAGTAAAGCAGTTCAATCATATAACAGAAGCAGCTCAAAAGTGTGATATGTGAATATGTATGATATGAACACACACAAAAAGACTCAAGAAAAGAGTAAAAAAGAAAGAAAACTGACGCAAAATATCCTAGAAAGGATACACAACACCCAAATCCCCTCGTAAACGCTCAAAAGTAGACTGATCTAGGGGTTTGGTGAAAATGTCAGCCAACTGATGATGGGTATTGTTGGCGCAAATGTTACGCCAATAGGTTCTCTAAGATCAAGAACGGACAAACAAGGAGTTTGCGTTTTAGGACTACCTCGAACCTCTGAATTGGATAATAACTCGGGTAGTCTGAATGAGTGTAATGAATTACTTGTTCTGGATCCCCTTTTACAGGGTACAAAGGGGGGTATTTATAGGTGAAAAGGCATAAGGAAAAGACCTATTTACCCCTAGATTACAACCGACATAGTGGAAACTATTCGGTACCATAAATAAGGTTATAAAAGGTAAAATACTACAAGGTAGATGGATAAGCTAGACATCCCATCAATCTTGTCCTTCGGCTTCGGGGCCTCTATCTTCCATACGGAGGGTTCACCAAGGCTTCGCATCGCTGCACCCTTCGGCATGGTGACTCACCCTTCGAACCACTGCTCACTAGCTTCGGAGTATCCTTCAGCCTTTGAAGGATTAATCTTTAAGCCCTGGAAATGGAGTAATTTCCCCCAACAGTAGCCCCTCGAATACGCCTCTCTGTGGTTAACCTGTTTAGAAAGAAGGCAGTATACGGAAGGAACATTTCTATTTTCTGAGGCTTAAAGAGGATTTGGGCATGTTGCGACTTAGCCGAGGACTTTGAGCCCAACGCGTTCGAACCTCCCCCTTCGGGTTCTTGATGCAATGGGAACGCACGTTGGGAAGGGAACGGTCTCGGAGTGCATACGTTGTGGAGCGCCGTTACAGCGCAAGTAGCCGTTACACTCTGCAAAAAGGTAACGGTCGATTTTTACGGCGGTTGGTCGCCGTTCCAATTACCGGACCCACTTGTCGGCGACAGAAGCCGAACCTGCAGTGTGAAACCAATCGAAGAGTAGCACTGGACGTGCGGTTATAAAAGGGAAAGACAGGGATTAACCGAGAATTTTTACCGCATCCATTATTCGTGATTCACTTTCCCCCAATCTTCCAACCTCTTGAGCACCCAAGCACGATGGCGAGAACTAGCCACATCACTCCGGCAGCAGCCAACACCCTAGCGTAGAGGCAGGCATGGGCTGCCTCGGCAGCAGCGGCAATGGCGGGGACCTCGAGCGGCGCTTGGCCTAAGAATCCTCGGGCGCTTCATCCGCCCTCCAAGAAGAAGATTGCCCAAAGCTTCCTCATCGGTCAATCCGTGAGCACCGCCGAATCTATTGAAGAAGCCGTGGACGGAAAGCTGGGCGCCGGACTGAGGACTAGGGTCCCTGGGCCAGAATCAACTCCGAGGTCGCGAAGCGGGGAGGTGGTGGTCTTCGAAGCGTTCTTCGAAGCAGGCTTGGGGCTGCCAGCCGTGGATTTCTTGGCAGAGGTACTGGACTTGTTCCACATAACTCTGCCTCAGCTGTCTCCCAACGCCATCGTGCGCTTAGCCATCTTCGAATGGGCGCTCCGGGTAGAGGGATGCGAAGGATGCTCCGAGATCTTTGCCGCGACCCATGAAGCTATATGCCAACCGAAGCCACAAGACGGGCCTGGGGACTCCAAGGTGACCATAGCCTTTGGCAGCGTCAATTTCCAGCTACGGAGGGAGCATGCCCTTCATTTCCCTGCCAAAGCCATAAATGACAGGTGGTATACAAACTGGATACTTCGGTGGTTTTACGCCGAAGTCAGAGAGGACTCCCCCCTCGCTGGTCCTCTCCAGGAGATCTGGTTCCGGAAGGAGGCGGACACCTCTCCGAACCCTAGCCTGCTCTCGATGAGGCTAGGGCTGCTTACTTCGGTGGCTCGCCGCATGAGTATGCGCGATCTGGCCGAAGAGTTCATCGCCCTTCGGATCCCTCCCCTCGGAGCTAACTGGCCGATCGTGTTTCCACGGGCCTCAGAGGGGGATCTCTGAAACTTAGGTAAGACTATTCCCTGCAGCATCATATCATATGAAGGAAACAATTATATTCATAATTTCATAACTTTTTCTTTCAGCAGTGCCTCTGGCATTGGCTCCGGAGGACATAGTTCGGGCCACCGAACGAGTTCTCGGAGCCCCTTCGGTGACCGAGAGGCAAAAAAGGCTAGAGCTGGTGGGATGCTGGGAGCGATCCAACAGAGTGTGGAGAGCTCTCGGGATGGAGCCCCCCCCCCTCTGCCTGACTTCGCCCCGACCAGAGCAGCTGCTCGCAAAAGGAAAGCCACTGCCGAACCATCCAAGAAAACCGGCAAGCAGCCGCCCAGGAAGAAGAAAGTAGCGAAGCCCCCTTCGCAGTTGACACCTGCCTCGTCTGCCTCGTCTCCGGGTGATCAGAGCTCGGCCTCCGAAGAGATAGAGGACTCCGACGCCCAAACAGCGGCGGCCTTCGAGAGCTATCTCCTGAACGATGACGAAGACCTAGGGGAGGTCCCCCCTGCTCCCATCGTCGTGCAAGTGGAGTCGGGCTCCGCTACTCCCAACTTGCCTACACCCGAGGCGATTATGGAGGAAAACGCGGCTTCGGCAGGAAATGTTGGGGGCAGGACCTCGAGAGATGACTTCGCCGACATCCTTCAGATGTACGAGGTCTTGGAGGATCCAGCGATCCTACCCCACGAGGCTCCCGGAGGTACTTTCCGAAGCTCCCCCTTTTTTAATCAATACCTGCACACTATCTCTGGAAATGTGCTTATTAATTTTGTTATTGAAGTAGGTACCTCTACGGGTGTCGATGCTTCGGTGACGTCCGAAGCTCCTGCACCTTCGGAGGCTGCTGCTCGAGCGGACCCTCCCGTGCCTTCGGACGCTCCGAGCTTGATGGTGGAGAACGCGTCCGTTGGAGCGGATGATGCGCCTGCCGAGACGAACTTGGCGACAGAGGTCATCCCTGCAGTGGCGGCCCCGACCACCGAGGTTGCCTCTGCTGCTGCGGTTCTGGTCGAAGGGGTAGCTGCCGATGATCGGAGTGTCCCTGCTTCAGCCTCTTTCGTACCGGGGAGGGGCAAGAGCATATCTAGCCTCGGCCTTCTTCCTAGCCAGGCCGCGACCTCCGCCGGCAATTCGGAGGACGAGGCTGCAGTGGATGATCTTCAAGCTTTGTCTTGGCTTCCTCTGCTGGCTCCGTTCTTGGAGCATCGGAGTGGCCTCCGGAACCTCATGGAGCCCCTGGCAGAGAGAAGCCAGGATATCGCCAATTCGGACTTGGTCTCCGTCTTGAGCGAGGCCAGGGCTTCGTCACTCAACTCAGCCCTCGAAAGGGCTGCCCTTCAGGTATGAAAAGACACCATAGCTACTTCACATTAGTGACCATAAATATTTTAGTACTTACTTGTTCTTTTTGCAGCAATTTGTCCTTGCTAGAGCGGCAGCGACTTCCAACGAGGTCGAGGTTAATCGACTTAAACGGAAGGTCACCACCCTCCAGACGGCCCTTAACGACTCCACCGAGAGATCCCTCAGGCTGGAGGAAGAGATCCTAGAGGAACGGAGGGCTAGGGCAGCGTCTGACAAAGCCCTCCGGGTAGCGTGAAAAGACGGCGACGCCCTTCGCTCGTCTGCCCAAGAGGTCGAGGCCGAGCGCGTCGTCCTTCGGGCGGAAGTTGAAAGATTACGCCAAGAGGCTGCTACTTCGAGCGCATAGTTAGTGGAGCTCCAAGGGGCTCTTAGCCAGGTGATGGCCCACAAGAGCTCTTTAATGCTCCAGGTGGCCGAAGTGTCTGCGACTACTGCAGGGCTGGAAACAGCAGAGAAGAAGAACTCTGGCATTGCGGACCGTACCTTGGAGGCTCTTCAGGGTACCTTGGAGTACTTCGGCACTCTGTGCCCTTCGTCTTCTGCTGCGACCCACGAGCCCCTTGACCGAAAGCTCACGAGGATCCAAGTGGCTTCGTCACTGATGATGAACTCCGGCATTCGGTACGGAGAGATCTCTGGACAGTGTGCCGGCATTGGGGTTCTTCATCACCTTGAGTCTCTTTGGATCCCCCTCGGCTCAGTCGAGGGTTCGACCCCTAGAGGCTTCACATCCGACGACTTGCTGCGGCCATCTTCGGATGTGGCTTCGGCCTGAGAAGCCTTCCGGTCGACCTGGAAGACGGACCACAAGGTCGCAGCTAAAGCTTGGATTGACGAGGCCCGTCGGCAGAAGCAGGCGCATACAAGGCCACCACTTCCTGCTTCGCCAGCCCCTGCCATTCCTGCTCCGCCAACCGACCCGCAGGTCTAGCCACTTAGGGTTATTATGTACACGAAGCCTTGTAAAGCCTCTTTTTATTAATGAAAAAGCCATAAACAAGAACTTGTCTTGGGTGTTCTGCTCTTTTTTAGGTTTTGTCATGCCCTTCGAGCCCTGACTTCGAACTTTTGGAAATTACCGACGAGCTCCAAAAGGAGTGGGCAAACCTCGAGGGCTTGAGGCCTTACCGCCGCTCCCGCTTTTCTGTTCCTCGTGGAGACAGAGGAGAGATCACCCTTGAAGTTTGCCAAGATGTCTTAGCTTATATTAAAGAGGAAGAGAAGGTGGAGAGATCTTCGTCCTCCGAACCTATTGACTGGTCCGACTCAGAGTACTGGGCCGAAGACCCTGCGGAGGGTGACTCCAAAAGGCTCCTGACATGGGCGGAGCTTCAAGAAGAGCAAAAGAAACTACGAGCCTCCAAGAAGAAGAGAAGTTTTTGAACGAAGAGGGCCAAGACGACAACTTCGAGCTCCGAAGGGCAGAGTAGCCGGAGGAGTAGCTCTAGATGTCGACAAGGTCTTCGATTTTTCCTAGGCTTGGACCAAAACTTCTCTTGATGTAAAAGTATAATGATTTAATGTGAAATGCTTCGAAAGTATGCTGTGTGACTCCTATCCTCCGACCCCCCTTGTGGGTGGTGGAGCCTTTACTATAGAAAAGGGTTCGCTAGGCACAATAATGCTCCAAACAACTGAATGCTTCGAATTTACACTTATCATTTGTACTTTTAGCAGTACCACTTCGCGGCTCTCCACTTATTAATAATATATTTTTTTTTGTTTTTTTTACGCGGATCTTGACAAAGCTGGATCATGGAATCCATACTTTGGCCACCTTCGGCTCTTGTACAGATAGTTCGCGCTCGAGGACTAAAAATCTGTTCACTTTTAAAGTCTTTAGACTCTTGTATGGATCCTAACAAGCCGGAGCCTGGAATCCATAGGTTGGCCACCTTCGGCTCTTTTACAGATATTTCGCACCCGGAGGCCGAAAGTCTATTTTCTTTAAAGTCCTTAGACTCTTCTATGGATCCTAACAAGCCAGAGCCTGGAATCCGTAGGGTGGCCACCTTCGGCTCTTTTACAGATACTTCGTACCTGGAGGCCGAAAGTCTGTTTTTCTTTAAAGTCCTTAGACTCTTCTACGGATCCTAACAAGCCGGAGCCTGGAATCCGTAGGGTGGCCACCTTCGGATCTTTTACAGATACTTCGTACTCGGAGGCCGAAAGTCTGTTTTTCTTTAAAGTCCTTAGACTCTTCTACGGATCCTAACAAGCCGGAGCCTGGAATCCGTAGGGTGGCCACCTTCGGCTCTTTTACAGATACTTCGTACCCGGAGGCCGAAAGTCTGTTTTTCTTTAAAGTCCTTAGACTCTTCTACGGATCCTAACAAGCCGGAGCCTGGAATCCGTAGGGTGGCCACGGAGCCTCTAAACCAATGGTTCGAGGGCAGCTGCCTGGGTCTTGGGAAAAATGCTTGGCTCTACAAGCATCTCCGTCCTCCCGATGCGTCCATCAGGAGTAAGGGATATTCGAAGAGCAAACAAAATTCGACCCTTATCTTTATTCACAGAAAGGAATGTTTTACAAGTGATTACAAGGGGCTCCTAAGCAAAATAACGCTTAAGGTGCTCCGCATGCCATGCATGCTTTAATTCTTCTCCTTCTAAATTAGCTAATTTAAACGATCCGGGACGTCCTGAGTGTAGGATAACATATGGTCCTTCCCATTTGTTTCCTAGCTTCCCCGGAGCTATTACACTTCGCAACACTAGATGACCAGGCTTTAACTCATTTAGCTTTACACTTCGCAACAGCTCGAAGCCTTGTTTCTTCTGACAAATCCAGCGAAGTGCTCCTGTCATCTTCGTCCCCAGGTTGAACAATGCGAAGCGATCCACCTCTGAGCTCTGTAGGAGTCATGGCCTCATCTCCGAAGAGCAATCTAAATGGTGTGAAACCTGTTGACCTGGTTTGAGTGGTTCGAATGGACCACAAGATTTTGGGGAGCTCTTCGACCCACAGCCCCTTGGCCAATCCAACGATTCGGTGATTCAGTCCGGAGAGGATGTTCCCGTTGGCTCGCTCAACAGCTCCGTTGGACTGTGGATGTCGCACCGCCGCAAAGCACAACTTAATGTCCAGGTCTTCACAAAATGTTTGGAAGATGTTAGCTTTGAACTGGGTTCCATTATCCACCGTCAACTCTCTTGGAACTCCGAACCTGCATATAATATTCTGCCAGAAAAATCTTTGCACATTCCTCGAGGTGATAGCTGTTAATGGCTCCGCTTCAACCCATTTTGAGAAATACTCGATTGCCACTACCGCAAATTTCAAGCATCCTTTTGCCATTGGGAAAGGGCCTATGAGGTCCATGCCCCATCTAGCCATTGGCCACACTGGGGCAATAACTTGAAGCTGAGCTGGCGGGCGATGGCTTCGTCTTCCCATCCACTGGCAGCCTTGGCATGTTCGAACCAGTTCCTCCGCATCTCTTACTATAGTTGGCCAATAAAACCCTTGCCGAAGCGTCTTGCCTGCTAGCGCACGAGGGGCTAAATGACCTCCGCACAAGCCTTCGTGGATGTCTCGAAGTATGTCTTGACCTTCGGGCTGTGAGATGCATCGAAGTAGGGGTGAACACACTCCAGCATTGTATAACATTCCATCAATAAGCTTGTAATTTCGAGCTCTTGCTTGCAACCTTCGGGCTTCTGGACCTTCGGGAGGGTTTATGCTACTTTGCAACATGTTCATTATCGGAGCCCGCCAGTCTGTAATTGGGATGCACAGTACCTCCGAAGAGGGTATTTGAATAGCTGCTGGTTGCGCTAGTTCTTCATAGAAAGCACCCTCCGGAAGGTCCACCGCCCCTACTGCAACCTTTGCAAGAATATCTGCAAGTTGGTTCTCTGCCCGAGGGATACTTCGAACTGTAAATCCTCTGAATGCTGCTTCGGCCTTGCGGATTTCTTCAAGGTATTGTGCTAGATGTGGATTCTTTGCCTGAAAACTTTTATCAACATGCCCTGCGATGACTTGGGAGTCTGTCTTAATCACTATTCTTGCAGCTCCAAGCGCTTTAGCCTTTCGGAGGCCTAGCAAGACTCCTTCATACTCGGCAATGTTATTAGTGGTTCTGAAGTTGAGCCTCGCAGAATACATGGCCTTCTGCCCCGATGGTGATATGATGACGGCCCCTGCTCCGGCACCGGATGCTTGATAAGCTCTGTCAGAAAATATTGTCCAAAAACCTTCGGAGGATTCTTCCGGGGCCCAAATAGCAGATGGAGTCCACTCTGCTACAAAGTCGGCTATAATTTGAGATTTAATAGTTGTTCTTGCCGTGAAGGAGATTACGAAGGGTGCTAGCTCGACCGCCCATTTTCCAATCCTGCCCGTAGAATCTTTGTTTCGGAGCATATCTCCAAGAGGATACGATGTAGGGACGATCAGGTTATGCGCCAAGAAATAATGCCTTAGCTTTCGCGAGGCCATTACTAGGGCATAAGCAAACTTCTCGAGCTCGGAGTATCCGACTTTAGCTCCGGATAATGCCTCCGAGACAAAATAAACTGGGTTTTGGACTAGCTTTTCCTTAAGCTCGACTTCCCGGACCAATACTGCGCTCACCGCTGAACTTGTTGCTGCAAGATAAAGGAGCAGTGTTTCTTCTGGAAGTGGAACAGTCAGAAATGATAATCTTCCGAGGTGTGCCTTTATATCATCGAAGCTCTTCTGGCACTCCGGTGTCCACTGAAAGCTTTCGGACCCCTTTAGTGCTTTGAAAATTAGGAGGCTCCACTCTGCTGACCTGGCCAAGAACCTGCTAAGAGCTGCGAGCCTTCCTGCTAGCTTCTAAACCTGCTTCAAATTCTCTGGCGGAGCCATCCTTTGTAGAGCGCTTATCTGTGTTGGGCTAGCTTCGATTCCCCTGCTCGAAACTAGGTACCCTAACAGTTTTCCTGCTTGTGCCCCGAATATACATTTTTCCGGATTGAGGCGTACTCCACATGCTCGGAGGCTCTCAAATGTTTCAGCTAGGTCTAAGCTATGATGGTGCTTTTGAGCACTTTTATTACAATATCATCCATATAGGCCTCGACATTCCGGCCTATCTAATGACCTAGGGCTTTAGCTATTAAACGAGAAAAGGTGGCTCCGGCATTCCGCAGTCCAAAAGGCATTCTTACATAAAAAATACTCCGGAAGGAGTTATAAAGCTTGTCTTGGCTTCGTCTTTGCGTTTCAGCCATACTTGATGATATCCGGAATAAGCGTCGAGGAAACTTAGCAATTCAGAGCCGGCTGTGGAATCTACCAGCTGATCTATTCGGGGCATCGGGTAGGGGTCTCGCGGGCATGCTTTATTTAATGAAGTGAAGTCAATACACATGCGCCATTTGTTCGAATCCTTCTTCCTTACAAAAACAGGGTTAGCCAACCACTCGGTATGGGCTACTTCCCTGATAATGCCAGCTTTTAATAATTTCTCTACTTCTGCTTTAGCGAGGCTTGCTCTTTCTGTTGACAGCTTGCGGAGCCCCTGGCGCACTGGCTTGGCCTTCGGGTTGACGAGCAGACTATGCTCGATGATGCTTCGATCGACCCCGGTGATGTCTTCGTCGGTCCAAGCAAAGACATCCAGATTTTTCCTGACGACTTCTTATAATGAAGTAGCTATCTCCGGGGATAGCCCTCTGCCGAACTGCACTGGATACTCTTTGCCATCTTTTGAAATTATTCTTGTTTCGACATCGCCCTCTGGGCTTGGCTTGAGCGAGGGTCCCTTCGAAGGGTTCGAGGTCTCCGGCACTTCTTCGATGCTTTCCGCCACATTATGCACTTGCCGGGGATCCAACGGCTGCCCATGGCCATACTCCGTCCTCTGGGCTACAGCTTGGTCTCCTGAAATAGTAAGCACGCCACCTTGCGTGGGCATTTTGAGACAAAGGTAATTATGGTGCGCTATAGCTCCGAACTGGTTCAACATCCCTCGGCCGAAGATTGCATTGTAAGCATATGGAGCGTCGACAACGTCGAAGATCACCTCTTCTATCCTGGCTAGAGGCCCCTCTCCGAAGGCAACCTCGGGGCCTATCTGGCCGAGGGCATCGAGAGGCGGTCCTGAGAACCCTTGAAGCGGCCGGGCCGCTGGAAGTAGATGCTTTCGAGGTATGCACATATGATCGAAAGCCTGGACAAAGAGTATGTCAACGGAGCTCCCACCATCTACCAGGATCCTTCGGACCTCCACTCCTGCTATATCAGCAGAAATGACCAATGGGTCAGCATGGGGGAACTTCACCCCCGCAGCATCATTGGCGGTAAATTAGATGGGTACGTGGGACCACTCTGGCATCCCTTCGGCGGAACTCGAGGTCCCAATGTGCCCGACTTCGCGGATGTACTCGCGCCGCTGCCTTTTGGACATGCTTCCGAGGGTCCCCCCTCCGGAGATGGGCAGGACCACTCTCTTGCCGCGGTCCTGCGGGTCTTCCTGCTTTGGTGGTGGCATAATGTTGGCCACCGGCAGCCGTATGGGGGCTTCGAGGGCACCGGCTCGGGCCACAGCTTGTACAGGCTCCGACCGTGTTGATGGTGGGGCTCGATCCGAAGTACCCCGTCCGGTACTTCGTTCAAGGTAGTCGCCTCGAAGGGCCAACACTGCCTTGCAATCCTTCGTGTCATGGCTTCTATTGTCACCATGCACGCAACAGAAAAAACTCTGGCGCCTGCTAGGCACCCTTTCTTGAGGTTTCGGCGGCCCAGCCTTGAAATTCTTCACCTGTTGGAAATTGGCAGGTGCCTTTGGAGCAGAAGGTGCAATGTTTAGCACCTCCGAATGAAAATGCTTCTTTCCCCGCTTGTGCTTGTTGAAGCGGTTGTCTTGAGGGGGCTACAGGGGAGTGGAGGTTTCGATCTCCATCTTTATTTCTCGGAGGGTGGGTGATGGTGCTTCAGCTCACCGAAGACAGCCTTCCTCCGCTTTGGCATACTGTTCGAAGTATGCCATTAGCTGTGCCACAGAGGTCACCGGCTTCCGATGCAGCTTACTGAGGAGGTCGGGGTTTAGCACCCCTTCGCGGGCGGCGTCGACTACCGAAGAGGTAGACAGGCCCTTGATCTGTGATTTGGTGTGGGCGAAGCGCGTGAAGTACTCCTAGAGTGTTTCTCCTACCCGCTGCTTCACCTAGAACAAACTTCCTGTGGACATCGGGGCTACGAAGGTGCCTTGGAAGTTGCACACAAATTTCTTCTTCAGCTGCTCCCAGGAACTGATCGATCCTGGCTTTAGGGACCAGAACCAGCGAAGTGCCACACCTTCGAGGGCGAGGGGGAAACATTTTGCCATAGTGCTTCGCACCCCTCCGCTTGCTTCTATTGCTAGGGCATATGAACGGGCGAACTCTCCAGGATCCGACCCCCGGAGTACTTGTGCAGTTTCGAGGCCTTGAATCTGGGGTCGAAAGGCACTCTCTGTAAATCCGAATGCAATGGAGACTCGCTATCGAAGGATGCATTCTCGACTTCCTCCAGGACTTGGATAACTTCTGGGAGATTGTGGGTACCACCGTCTTGAGGCCCTTCTGGAGTTTCGGTGGAAGCTTCAGTGCGGAGGCGATCGGCGGCCTCTTGCCTCCACCTGGATACTTCCTCCTAAAGCCTGGCTAGTTGCGTAGCCTCGGTTTCAGGAAGGTCTTCGTCTTCGTCGGAGGGCACCTCCGGATCTCGGGAGCTGACGTAATCGGTCTGAAGCACCGTAGGAGGTGCTCGAGGGCCCCGGAGTGCTCGACGCCCAGCAGCCTCGGCGGGGATCGCCGGAGTAGCCGAGGGTCCAGCTCATGTGGTCCTAGGGGACCTTCGGAGAGGACCCGAAGCCTGACTTCGCTTCGGAGGCATAGCTAGCCACGAAGAGGTCTTGGAGATGGAGGACTTCGAATGACTCGAGAGGTCGAGTGAAGGCCTTTGGTCTGCACTAAGAAGCCCTTAACTGAAGGGTGCACGGAATCTTGAGACTCCGAGGCTCCCTCCGTAAGTGCTCTTCGAAGTGCAGTCAGCAGCAGAGAACAAGCTTTTAGAACTTGAGTCCCCACGGACGGCGCCAACTGTTGGCGCAAATGTTACGCCAACAGGTTCTCTAAGATCAAGAACGAACAAACAAGGAGTTTGCGTTTTAGGACTACCTCGAACCTCCGAATTGGATAATAACTCGGGTAGTCCGAATGAGTGTAATGAATTACTTGTTTTGGATCCCCTTTTACAGGGTATAAAGGGGGGTATTTATAGGTGAAAAGGCATAAGGAAAAGACCTATTTACCCCTAGATTACAACCGACATAGTGGAAACTATTCGGTACCATAAACAAGGTTATAAAAGGTAAAATACTACAAGGTAGATGGATAAGCTAGACATCCCATCAATCTTGTCCTTCGGCTTCGGGGCCTCTATCTTCCATATGGAGGGTTCACCAAGGCTTCGCATCGCTGCACCCTTCGGCATGGTGACTCACCCTTCGAACCACTGCTCACTAGCTTCGGAGTATCCTTCAGCCTTTGAAAGATTAATCTTTAAGCCTTGGAAATTGAGTAATTCCCCCCAACAGGTATCAACATGAACAAGGTCAATGACACCTTTCTCATATTGATCCCTCAGAAAGTGAAAGCGCACATCAATATGTTTGGTTTTTGAATGGAGACGAGGGTTTTTCCCTACACTAATAGCACTGGTGCTATCGCAAAACAAAGGAACTCTGGTAGGAAAGAACAACCCAAAATCTCGCAGAGTGGAAATCATCCAAACCAACTGTGAGCAGCAGCTAGCAGCAGCTACATACTCAGCCTCAGTGGTCAAAAGAGCAACTCCAGATTGCTTTCGAGAAAACCAAGACACAAGAGATGAACCAAGAAACTGGCAAGTATCGGAAGTCGACTTGCGATCCAACCGGCACCCACCAAAGTCATCGTCCGAAAAGCCAGATAAATCAAGAGATGCTGATGCTGAATAGTAAAGACCAAGATCGGGCGCATAAGTGAGATACCTGAAGATGCGCTTGACAGCCTACCAATGAGACGCGCGTGGTGAAGACTGAAACCTCGCGCAAAGTCCCACGGCGAACTGTATGTCTGGTCTTGTCGCCGTCAAGTACAGCAGCGAACCGATCATCGCTCGAAACTCCCTCTCGTTGACCTTGAAGCCGCTCTCATCCTAGTCCAGGCCCCTAGATGTGCCCATCGGGGTCATCTGTGGCTTCAATTCTCCACCAAAGTCAAAAATTTTCAGCATGTCACGAGTTTACTTACCTTGGTGGATGAAGGTGTCGTCCTTGGTCTGCTTGACCTGGAGCCCTAAGAAGTACTTGAGCTCACCCATGAGGCTCATCTCAAACTCGTTGTGCATCTGCTCAGAAAACTTGGACACAAGAGAATCAGTAGTACCGCCAAAAATAATATCGTCCACGTAAATCTGAGCAACTAAGAAATCTGATGTAACTCTGAGCAAAAAGAGAGTATTATCCATAGAACCCATCACAAAGCCCTTCCCCAACAAAAATTGCTTCAACCGGTCATACCAAGCCCTGGGGGCTTGCTTCAACCCGTATAAAGCTTTTTGCAGCTTAAAAACATGTCGAGGAAACTTAGGGTTCTCAAAACCGGGGGGCTGCCTAACATAAACTTCCTCCTCTATGAACCCGTTCAGAAAAGCACTCTTGACGTCCATTTGAAAAGCTTAAAACCCTTTGAAGCGGCGAAAGCTAAGAGAATGCGAATGGACTCAAGACGGGCAACAGGAGCGAAAGTTTCTTCAAAATCAATACCTTCCTTCTGGCAAAAACCCTGGGCAACTAGTCGAGCTTTGTTGCGCACCACAACCCCATCTTCACCTTGCTTGTTCTTGAACACCCACTTGGTGCCTATGGGGTTGCATCCTGGTGGCGGCTCAACTAGTGTCCAAACCCGATTACGGACAAAATTCTCAAGCTCTTCTTGCATAGCAGTAATCCAATTAGAATCAGAAAGAGCATGAGAAACATCTCTAGGCTCAAAAGATGCAACAAAAGCAGATTCAGCAAACACAACAAGAGAGTTACCAGATGAACACAAAGTTCTTTCAGTCAAATCACCGATGATGAGCTCCGAGGGGTGATCACGCTGAACTGCTCGGGATCCCTGGTGATCTGAAGTCACCTCACCGGAGTCAGCAGCTGGCACCTCTGGATTTGACTGAGGGGGATCGATCGAAGTGGAAGAAGTGATCAGAGGTCCGCCCTCGTCCTCAATCGAAGTCTTAGAGGGTGTGGGCTCTACTGGAGGTGCAGAAGGCCCACCCTCATCAGCAGCTGGAGTATCCTCATCTTCCTCGAAGATGGACTCTCCGAGCTCATCAAAAGACACCTCACAAGTCTCGACAAGCTGCTGGGAGTCAAGGTTCCAAACACGAAAACCTCGAGAATGCAATGCATAACCAAGAAAGACTCCATCCCAGCAACGAGACTCAAACTTGTCCAAATGCCCTCCCTTCTTCAGCACAAAGCACTTGCAGCCAAACGCTCGCAAGTGGCTCACGTTGGGCTGTCTGCCAAACCGCAACTCATATGAAGTCTTACCTAGGTAAGCTCTAAGAAAAACCGCATGAGCATGTATTTGTGAAATAATGGTTAATTTTGAAATTTTGATAGATGTAAACTTTTTAGACTTGATGTGTGATGAAATGTAAATTTGTAAATTGATGAGATGTGTTGTTGTTGTTGTGTATGTAGATGGCTGTGTGAAGCATATAATGTAAACTTTGTAAATTTTTGTAAATTGATGAGATGGATGGTTGTTGTGTTGATGTGTTGTTGTTGTGGATGTGTATGTGGATATGTGGATGTTTTGCTGCTGTGTATGTGGATGGCTGTGTGAAGCATATAATTTCTGTGTTTTGGTTTGTGGGATCATGGCATTCTGTGTTATGGGTTATACACAGCAGTGGCGGGCATATGAGGTCAGCGCGCCCGCCACTGCTGATGACACAGCGGTGGCGGGCACTCTGCCCGCCACTGCTAACCAGGGATAGCAGTGGCGTTAGAGCAGTGGCGGACTGGATGCCCGCCACTATAGGTCGTTTTTGCCCGCCGCTACAGTGTCGATTTGTAGTAGTGGTCTCGCGATACAGGACGTGATCGGGCCTATGCGGGTGTACAGGAGCAGGAGGTGCGAGCAGCACGGGGAGAGGTAGTACAGGCGCGGGCGGCGGCTGTGATGCATAATATGCTGTAGGAGTGGTCTGATCGGTCATGGGGCCGGTCTGGCTGAGGGCATAATAGCTGATCGAACCAGCCTAATGGCCGGTCTGACCGACCGTTGTCGTCTGGGTAATCTGATAGGGTCATGTGGGATCTCGGACATGGATGGTGTGGCTGAGGACGTGACAACCTTTCCGGTACTCCTGTCAGTTCTACTATATATGCGGTGAACAAGGGGTCCACTAGCTATTAGAGTAGGGGAAATGACCTCGGAAAAGCCGAATCTCCTAAACATCGCCTCCATCTTCGTGTCCAACTTTGTGTCCAATTTTGAGGCAACCATGGCTTCTACGAGGTTTGCAAAGGTAGCACTAATGGCCTAGTCAACGGTGTTGGCTATCTTTTGCTCGAGGTCCTAGGAGGACATTCGAGGAGACGATAGTGTTACCTTAGCTCCGGAGAGGTCGGGGATGTCACCGTCACGCTTGACGAAGCCCCCACGGGTGATGGTGAAGTGGCTAAGAAGAAAGGTGTGAGCTCCCTTGTCCTGGCGTCGAGCTCTACCCTATCCTTCTCGGAGAGGTCTTCAATGGTGGGTACGATGATGTTGATATCCTGGAAAGTGGCCCCTGGGCTCCAGCAACTGTCTTCCCATGGATGAATCACGACCAAACTCCTCGAAGGAGATGAGAGTGATGAAATACTGCAAAAAATACTAAGAGATCAAAGTAATTCGGCCAAGAGACCGAATTACCAATAGAAAGCGATAAAACCGATAGAAATCTGTTACGTGGATGAAACGGACGATTCTCGAGCGAACCTACAAGCACTTACCGTGATTACGACGCGGCAGACGGGTGGTTTACAGCACAAACCAGTAAAGATGTACATGCCAGGCTAAAACTAGGGCAAAGAAAATAAATGTGATTCAAGGTAGATAATAGATTGGATCTATTAGGGTTTTGGGGGGTCTCCTTGAATCAGCCTTGCCTCTATTTATAGAGGTGGGTCATGAGTTCCTGGGGTCTAATATGAGTTAGACACGGGTTCCAAGTCGTCCAAAATTAATTAGGGATAAAATACCCTGAAATCAGTCATTTGGAGCTGGACTCGGTTTGGGCCGGTCGAACCAAGCCCATATGACCGGTTGGACCGGCCTATGCCAGGTCTCGGCATATTTTCGGTAAAACTACCAAAAAGTGATATTTTGATAATCTTGACCATTAATGCCATTTTTTGCTACCAACACATGTATCAGAAGAAGGTGGAATATGCTCAGGCGTTCCATTCAAACTCTGATGAGTACAGCGGGTCCGATGCAGAGGTCGGCTTGGCCGAATGCACCCAAAACAAGAAGCAGATCGTGTGCCCTTGGGTAAAGGTAGCTGACAAAGAAGAAAAGTATGATTTTGACATCAGTACGCCGACGGGATATTCGACCTATTGCTCAAAGAAAAACAGATCCAGTTGCCACCTCATCACATGATATCGTCCATCGATGAGTTGAAGAAGAAGTACTGTAAGTGGCATAACTCCCCATCCCACCACACTAATGAATTCAAGGTATTTAGACAGCAAATCTAATCAGTCGTGGAGCAAGGCCGAATCAAGTTCGATGATAGGAAGAAGCCGATGAATATCGACGATCACTGTTTCCCGGTCAACATGGTACATGCGCACCACGCTGATGATCGGCACTCGAAGAAGAGTAAGAGAGCCAGCAGTAGCGTCACTTCCTTGGAAATGATCAGAAAATATGAAATAAAGTCAAGAGAAAGGATGGACAACAAAAATGATCATGATTATTCACAATTCAATCCCCATTGGAATTGCGAGTTCTTCAGATTCTGCTA
Source organism: Zizania palustris (assembly GCA_019279435.1). Classification (NCBI taxonomy): domain Eukaryota; kingdom Viridiplantae; phylum Streptophyta; class Magnoliopsida; order Poales; family Poaceae; genus Zizania; species Zizania palustris. The sequence goes on from JAAALK010000081.1 coordinate 18,399,275, forward strand.
GAATGAAGGGTTGTGTTTGCCATCAATGGACGGATGCCCTGAGTGTGGTAGCGAAGGAAGTGGCAAGACGGACATGATCCACGCACTGATAGGACAAGGTGACATAGTCAGGACAGGTTGGCTATCCATCGGAGGTTATCGCCGCCAAGAGTGTAGGTACTAGAGAGGATTGGTCCTATCAGCACCAAGGAAAACGGCCAATCGACTGACGACAGCGTCACGTCACGAAAGCTACAGTGGTGCCCCAGCGGGATCTTCATGAAGAATCCGAAGAGGAGAGTACAAAGGTTGCGGCAGAGATAACTAAAGGTATAGAGTCACAAGAATGAGACTGATCGGCCCCAAAGAATTAAGAGTAAATGGCACGTGAAGGACAAGGTCGATCATGACAATAAGAAAGATACGGGTATAGAGTCACAAGAATGAGACTGATCGGCCCCAAAGAATTAAGAGTAAATGGCGCGTGAAGGACAAGGTTGATCATGACAATAAGAAAAATACGAGGATAAACATGGTTTCTTCCTCCCTACAGAGTATCGGGATACTCCATTACTCCTAAAGACGACGCTGGGCAAGCCGATGCAATGGTCCAACTGATATTGACCCCACAGCCAGAAATATTCGACAAGCTAGAAGATCATGAACATAGGCACCTGAGACCTCTTTACATCAAGGGCCTGGTCAACGGGAAGCCGATATCCAAGATGATGATAGACGGAGGTGTATCCATCAACTTGATGTCATATGCCACCTTTTGGAAGCTGGGGAAAGGGCCAGAGGACCTCATCAAAATCAATATAGTACTAAGGGACTTCGGCGGCAATTCATCAGAAATAATGGGGATGCTAAACGCAGAGTTGACGGTTGGGAGCAAGACCGTGCCAACAACCTGCTTTATCATAGAGGGAAAATGATCCTACAGTCTGTTGCTGGGACACGATTGGATTCATGTGAATTATTGTGTCACATCGACAATGCATCAGAACCTCATGCAGTGGGTCAGTAACCAGGTAGAAATCATTCCTACCGATAAATCGGTTAACGTAGAAAAAGCTGATTTATTAGTATGGGAGATGGAAGAAGTCGCCTGCCTATTCGGCAGAGCTTTGGACAATGATTTTCTTGAAGTATCAAATGACAAAATCAAACCAATCAGCAATAAACAGCCCAAGATTACCCATAGAAGGCGACACGGATGAAGCAGAAGGTAAACTCGGTCAAGGCTTCACCGCAATCTATGAGATACAAGAAGTAGATATCGGACCTAGTGATAGACCGAGGCCAACCTTTGTAAGTGCTCAACTTCCCGATGAAATAAAGAATGAATTAATTGCATTATTATGAGAGTATCAGGATTGCTTCGCATGGGAATATCATGAAATGCTAGGTCTAAGCTGATCGATTGTAGAACATCGGCTGCCAATAAGATAGGGGTATCGGCCATTCAAGCAGTCACCTCGGCGGTTCAAGGTGGAAATATATCTAGATATCAAGGCCGAGGTAACAAGGTTATATGATGCAGGATTCATAAGACCATGCTGATACGCAGAGTGGGTATCGAACATTGTACAAGTATGGAAGAAAAGTGGGAAGCTTAGAATATGTGTTGACTTTAGATATCTGAACAAAGCAACATCGAAGGACGAATACCCAATGTCGATCGTGGATTTGCTGGTGGATGTCGCATCGAGCCACAAGATTATCAGTTTCATGGACGGGAATGTAGGTTATAATCAGATTTTCATTGCTGATAAAGACATCCATAAGACGGACTTTCGGTGCCTAGGCACTATCAGACTTATGAGTGGGTGATGATGACCTTCAGCTTGAAGAATGTCAGGGCAACTTACCAGACGACCATGAACTATATTTTCCATGACATGATCGGCCTATTGGTGGGAATATACATAGAATACATTGTGGTAAAATCAAGCAGTACTCAAGACCATGTGGCCGATCTATGTCAAGTTTTGGAGAGAGCCAGGGAATAGGGGCTAAAGATGAATCCCAAGAAGTGTGATTTTGGTGTATCGGCGGGGAAGTTTATGGGCTTTATTGTGCATGAAAGAGGGATTGAGATAAGCCAGCACAGTATTGAAGTAATTAAGAACACCCAACCCCCTACCAATAAAACCAAGTTGTAGTCACTGATCGGGAAGATAAATTTTCTCAGGAGATTCATAGCTGATCTTTCAAGAAAAATAGAGTCGTTTACTCCACTAATGAAGTTGAAGCCTGGCTAGGAATTCATATGGGGAGAAAAGAAGCAAAAGGTGTTTGACGAGATTACTGAATACTTAGCTTCACTGCCAGTGTTGATGCCACCACAAAAAGGGTTTCCATTCAGATTATATTTGTCAACCGATTATGAAGTCATCGGGTTGGTTCTAGTGCAGGAGATTGATAAAAAGAGAGGGTAATTTTCTATCTTAGTAGAAGACTACTAGACACAGAGACCCGATACCTCGTAGTGGAAAAGCTCTGTCTATGCCTATACTTCTCGTGCAACAAACTAAGACACTACCTGCTATCATCAGAATGCACTGTGATATGTAAGGTCAATGTCATTAAGTATATGCTATCGGCCCTAGTGTTGAAAGGGTGTATCAGAAAGTGGGTCCTCTCTCTCACTGAATTTGACCTTAGACATGAATCGGCTAAAGCAGTAAAGGGACAAGCGATAGCCGATTTTATAGTCCAGCGTAGAGATGAGGTTGTGACTCATGTTGAGCCGACACCATGGACCCTATTCTTTGACGAATCAGTGTGTCGGCATGGATTTGGTATAGACTTGGTGATTGTTTCTCCTTGGGGGCATCATTTTAATTTTCATATACCATCAAACCATTCTCCACCAATAATAAGGCCGAATACGAAGCAGTACTGAAAGGGTTACAACTATTGGAAGACGTGGGCTCTGATACAATTGAAATTTTAGGAGACTCTCTACTAATGATGAGGCAGTTGTCAGATGAGTACGAGTGCAAAGACATCATGTTGAAAGAATATCACGGTCGGTGTCAAGCCATAAGGTCAAACTTCTGAAACATAACTCTTACTCAGATCTCGAGGGAGCAGAACTCAGAAGAATACGATATGGCCCAAACAACATTAGGATATAAGTCGATGGCTAGGTCCGCCGAGGTGGAGATTGTGGAGATAGAGGACAATGACTGGAGGTACGATATCATTCATTATTTGAAAAATCCTTCGACATCGGCACCAAGAAAACTTAGATATCAAACAACAAGATATGTTCTGCTAGGAGAAGACTTGTACCATTAGACGACCTATGGAGTTCTCCTTAAATGCATAAGCATCGAAGAAGCTAAGGTGGTGATGTGTGAGGTACACGATGTCATATGAAGGACACACCAGTCGGCCCAAAAAATGAAATGGTTGCTTCAGAGAGTAGGTTACTTTTGGCCAATTATGGTGGAGGACTACATAAAATATTATAAGGGGTGTCAGGATTGTCAGAGGTTTGAAGCTATTCAAAAGGCACCCGCATCAGCAATGAACTCGATAATTAAACCCTGGCCCTTTAGGGGGTGGGACATCGATATGATCGGCCAAATCTACCCAGCTTCAAGTAAAGGACATAAGTTCATATTGGCAGCTACTGATTATTTCACAAAATGGGTAGAGGTTGTTCCACTCAAAAGGGTTACTTCTGCTGATGCCATCGAGTTCATCAGAGAACATAGAATATATCAGTTTGGGATTCCACGGTCCATCACCATAGATTAGGGGACAATCTTCGTATCAAAGGAGTTCCAGCAATTCACAATCGGTGTGGGAATCAAGCTCTTAAATTCATCGACATATTATACACAGACTAATGGTCAGGCTAAAGCATCCAACAAGAGTTTGATCAAGTTAATAAAGCGCAAGATCAATGAGCAACCAAAGCGTCGGCATTGGTCTCTATCGGAAGTACTCTAGGCTTATCGGATGGCGCGATATGGATCTACTCAAGTACCACCATATTAGTTAGTCTATGGCCATGAAGCAGTACTACCATTGGAAAATAACATCGGCTCAAGAAGGATTACACTACAGGACCAACTCATAGCCGATGATTATTATAATTTAATGACGGATGGCTTAGACGATCTAGCGCAGGTTCGATTAAGAGCCCTCGAGAAGCTTGAAGAGAACAAAGCAAGGGTTGCCAAGTTTTACAATAAGAAAGTGGTTCCCAAGTCATTTGAATAAGGAAAACTCATGTGGAAACTTATCCTACAGATCAGATCTAAGGACAATCGGTTCGGTAAGTTGTCGCCTAATTGGGAAGAACCATTTCGAATACATCGAGTGGTGCCTGGCAAGGCCTATCTACTCTAAGGAATATTAGATAGATAAGTGTTCGGGAAAACTTTGAACAGAAAGTACTTCAAAAATATTTTCCAAGAGTTTGGATAAATGCCTAAATATCTACACGCAAAATAGCGAATGCCGATGGTATCGCCTTTAGATGGTCGATGCTGAAGCATTGCCCTTAGACACAAAAACTCAAGACCAAATCAAGGGATCAATGATAATATGTTACAAAGGGCACGATGTTTTGAGTTATAGGTTAGGGATCCAATACAAAGAAATTCAGAGAAGGACATGACGGATGGCCTCAATTGCTCCCGGCCGAATCACATCGAAACTCCGAAGAATGGCCTAATCCTCGACGTCTGAGCTAGGGACGTATTGAATGGCACGACATCGGCGTTGTGCGTGAAGTATGGCACCAGCAAAACGGTGATCCTAGGCCTGGATCCGAGCCAGGAAGGAAGCCAAGACACCTTTTTCGACAATCCTTTGCTCGTACCCCATCAAGCCTCAAGGCTAGATCGGTTTCCTCCACCCGCAGCTGGTCGAGTTCTAGCGACATGGCCAACGACTCATCCCGAATGCGTTTTAGGAGAGTGCTCTCGGTCATTATCGCTTCATCATGGGTCTTCACCACCTCTAACAGTGACGCGCGACTAGCTCGATCAGTCATCTTCTTCGTGGCCTACTGCATCCCCGGCCAATGATACTCCATGAAGGTGGTAGGCGTAAGAGTGTCGACCAACTTTGGAGTGAGAGATCCCAAGACGTCATTGAAATGAGACCCTATCAGATCTAAATCATGGACCATAACTTCGATCGGATCCCCCAACCGATGCAATAAGTCAAATAAGGCTTCCCTTACTTCTGGAGGCAGTTGAGCAACGATCGATGGAGCGGCGCTGGTGACTTCATCGTCATCAAGGTATGGGCCGATGTCAAAAGGGAACTTTTGGATGAAGGAATATGATGAGGACATCACTTCACATGATACACACATGGAGCCTCCACCTACAATTCAACTACAAGGACCAATCATACGCGCCCGTGCCCGTCGCTTGAACCATGAGGTTAATTCTTTCCTTAGCAACTATGTTAATATTTGTTTGGACGGGATGCTACTGAATACTAGCGATATTTTGTTTCTTAGGAACATGGGAGATGGAATAGAAGAATTGGAGTTGAAGACGGAGTCGCACGGATGATTTGAAGTCAAGAATTCGCTGGTTCGGACTACATCAACCACCCTGCACCAAAATGGGCATAACTTCCTCATACGAAGTCCGATTGGCGCGTTCTTTGACTTTTTGGAAAGCTAAGGAGAAGACGGATCGTTTGCCGTTGGTTTCACCTCATTTGGAGTCTCGAGTCGTCCTGTGTATTTAAAACAGTCCTGCATGACAGAACTGGGCCGTGTTGGCCCATAGTCTGAGTCTGTACGTCTTCTAGCCCACAGCCTGTGTCTGTTTGCCTTCCACAGGCCGCCGCCCTATATATTCTCACGCCAGCCGCCTCTAGGGTTAGGTTTTGCTTTGTTGCATCTACACTGTTGTGTTTAGATCTCGCCTCTTGCACCGGACCGATTGGCTGCTGCATTGGCGTTTGTGAAACCTCACCTTATCTTCGTTTGTCTGTGATTTGGCATTCGATTTGTATCCTTCCTGTTCTTGCTTGTGTTCTTGGGTTCGCTTGCAGGAATTAGCCTTCGTGGCGAGGTCAATCGCGTTCTGCGTGGTTGATAATCAACGGAGACAGTGGTTTAACGATTGCAAGGTTTTGATCCGCCGGACCGGAGCCTTGGATCGCCAACGTCGAGATTCTCCACCAACCCAAGCTATCCTTTACCTAGCGGAAGATCGGGACCACTCCCCCATCAGAATAGAAGAAACAAAAGGTTAGATGGATAAAAGTAAAATCATGTCATAATGATAAGTGCTAAAGCACTTACATCACCTAGCCTGTCCGGGGCAGTTGATTGCACGGCACCGTTGGCAGAAGAGGCTGCGGCATCACTCTCTACCATGGCAACCGGGAGGGTATGTGATCTCTCCTCGTCTGAATTGCCCTCTTCGGGTGTTGGCTGCATTCAAGTCCGGTGTCGGTTACATGAAAAACAATAGATGATGAGAAAACAAACCGGTGAAGATACCTAGAGAAAGACATCAACGTTAGCGGTCGATTCCCTAGAACCAGTGGTGTTGCCTCCCGGCTTATCAACCCTAATTGCATCATCACTACCAGGCGCACCTCCAGCAGCAACAACAACTAGAGAAACAACGGTGTCGGCGATGGCCAGCACGTTAGGACTGGTGGCGGCAACCTCTAGCTTACCGGCCTAAGCGGTGACCCCCACGACAACAACCTCAATGGCCTGGGTCGGCTGAGGATCGGCAATATCATCAGCCATGTTGTCAAATGCTGCATAAAGGGAGACGACGTCAATAGGAGAATATGGCGGTTAAGAACAAAGGAGACATCCGGCATCAGGAATATGAAAGCATAAATGACTACGACATAAAGGACGAGTATAAACCTAGGCAGACGAATGGATTTTAGTTGTTGGTAGGGAAGTGTTGACATCAAGAGCCTACGCAGCTGAAGAGGCAATCGGCGTCGACTACAAAACAAACAAAAGATATAGGCACACTCTAGAAACCGACATTATAAGAAGAAGTCAAAAGCATACCGACGGTCGCAGAGTCAATATCGGTGGACTCGTCTGACTAGTCTAGGCCCGGGTGGATCGGCGTACGAATGAGGTTGATGCTTGGCATTTGCGCGCCAGGACTTTAGACCGTTTCCCACTCACCCAAGACGTGGGAGTGGGGGTGCCGATGCCCAAATTCATAGTGGACAATACAAGTATGTAACGTATCGGCCGACCACTGAAACTCATAGAGGGGGCGTCGAGGTCATCCTCTTGCATAAGCAAAGGTGAGCATATAGAAGGAAGATGATTGAAATAAGTAAAAGCGTGAGCTGAAGTATTCACGTCGAGTCTCGCGTCAGCATCACCCCGGTGAAGTCGCTCCCGATAGACTAGTGAAGAGCGGTTAAAGAGATGCAGCTTTAGTTCACCCACCATTGGTGGAAGTCGGTGGAGGATGCTTGGTAGGTTGTCCAGGAGGTAAATTCACCGACAAGGATCTCATCGGTCATGTGAAAGAGGCGATCCCACTCCACATTGTCCTTAACATCCCCATGAACTTGGATTTGATCGACGAAGAATAGGTGGGGTGGAAGTTGACCTAAACCCAATTGCCTCGCGAAGACCGATGGATGATAGAACTCGTAAGAGCCCTTCTGAGGATACTCGATGGTGAAATTGGTGGGCAGGACAAAAGGAAGAATCACAGCCTTGAAAATATGTGTGGATTCCTCGTCCCGGAACACATCGGGTAATGTTAGCTGATGGGGGCATTCATACTCCGAATAAATCTCGTAGGGATACCAGACGGCCTGATCGGAGAATCCAAGATAAAAACTCTTAAAGCAAGCGGCCAAGGGTTCATGAGACATAAGAAAGGCGGAATGGCATGCAACCGCTTCACCCATGGAAGAACATCGGCGATAAATAGGAGCAGCCGATTCCGGAAAATCAGTGGGAAAACGCATTAAAACAAGAGGAGGATCACCGACAACGTCGGTGGTATAAACATTGAGCCAAAGCTGATGAAACCACCAAGGGCCATTAGGGTGGCCGATAGGATCACTAGATGATAGATTGGCCGATACAAGATGGAGGAGATGGTAGGTGGCTCCGAGGAGGTATTGGCCAAGGGAAATTTTTACTTGAACAACAAGCTGTTCGGCTAAAAATTGAAACTGGAAGGTTGGGCTCAAGGTGGATACGTAGAAAATGAACCTCTCTAACCAAAGATTGGGAAAGGCTATGTGCTCACGAATGTCTATGGGGCTAGTTTTCTTATTATGTCTTGTAATATATTTGCCCCAGCTATCGGTGGATTTGGTGCTGAGGCGATGAGTTGGTTGAGAATGAAAGGAGAGAGGGTTGGTCGATGAGTCGATATCGATGCGAGTCAAGAAGAATACATCGAGCAAGGTAGGGCTCATCGGTCCATGCCCAAAAGTGAGAGCATTCAAAGCATCGGACCAATAAATAGCAGGCAACGGCTAGCATCGGCTTGTTCTGATATGGTTCAGCAAGGGAGAGGCCGATGTAGTTCCCAATGTCAACCTCGTCCTAGAAGGCATGGTGGACGGTCTATACCCTAAGGTACCAGTCACGCCAAACAAGGAGAGAGGGAGGAAAAGACTCGAAGCTGGAATCCCGTCCAGAGGAAAGTATAGGAGAGTATTTGAAAGGAATTCGGCTAGTCTTGGTATTGATGAAATATGTAGGGTTAGGGTTACCCACAAGGCCCAAGAAGAAGTAAGACGGATGGGTGGCTATGGGAATTAAAATTTGGTTCTTCAGGTTCTACAGAGAATAAGGTAAAATAAACAGTAAGAAAAGAAAAAAGTGAAGAAAAGTGGCGGAAGAACCGAGAAAACCGAAGAGCAGCAAAAAAGAAGAAAGAATGTCGAAGACTAACCTCGAGGACTGCATCAGTGGTGACCATTGCTAGGGTTACCGGAGTATGGGCCTAGCGAGGAAGATGAAGACGGCGAGCATGATGGATCACAAGACAGCGACGAGCTCAAGGGCTAAAGTGAGAGTAGTATGCAGAAAGCGTGAAGAAGAAAGGTGAGAAGTGGCTGGGGATACTTATAGAGCAAAAAACAACTCCTCGACAACCGGGTCAAGCCGATCTCACCGAATTTGGTGGGACCACCTGCAACATTTGGCAAAAATGTAATCATGAGTACAGTTTCGAAATGCCGAGATCTTTGCAGGCCCGGGATTAGGGGAACAAAATATTTGGTTTAAAGAGCACTAGTACAAAACTGTGTGGGATAAAGGTTGGTCCGACACCGCCTCAAAGAAAAGTAGATGCGTCATACCAAGCAACATCCATCACAGTCGTGAATGGTCGAATAAGAAGATACAAAAAAGAAAGAAGAAAGGATGATATGATACGGAGCCGGTACCATGTACATGATTTTATAAAGTATTATAAGATGAAGGGTTTCAGCTACTATTAATGAATTTGAAAAGACATTATGGATGGACGCTTGAAAGGATGTGATGGTAGAGGGTGATGATGACCAATAATTTCGAAGCATCGGTTACCCTTTAATGCTCCGAAATTGGGGGCATGTGTTGACGCCAAGATTTGATAAAGCCCAGACCCACTGAGGATGTTGCATAGTCAAAAAAGTCAAAGTAGTCTAGTCAAGGGTGGTCAAAGAAGTGCGTCCATATCTTTGCAATATGACCAGATGTGAGGGAGCCAATAATGGTGGGAAAAGATGATCCAAAATCCGTTACAACGTAGATTACTTGGACGACAAGTACCTGGACTATAAATATATATCTAATTATCTAGGTTTAGAAGACACACATAATCAACCACAACAAACTACTCTTTCGGTGCATCGCCACCCTTGGGTTCTCTAAGTTAATCCCAGCGGGACTTGGCACTTGGAACCGGGCTGCATCGTTCTGATATCTAGCGAAGAGGTGAGTCCTACCACCTCGACGATCACATCGACTGGGTTCATGTTCTTCGAGGATGCATCGTATTGATATCTTGAGGCATTGATCTGGTTAATGTGATCGCCAGTTTATCTTGGTATATTTTGCTAGGTCTAAGGATGCATCATTTTGATCTCTTACATTGATGTGAATTAGGTGTCATAGTTTGAGGCTTCATCGGTTAAGTTCGACATCTCGTTCTATTGTATCTAGTTCATGCTGTATACCATTCATCTAAATAAAGTATGCCTGATGCGTTGAAGTGTTATTGATTTATCATGACTAGCAATTGTCTTGGTTAGGTCTGATCTTGCGGTTACGGTAATTTGATGGTATGGATATGTTGTTTGGTATGTTGAGTTTAGTTTCTATCGGGTGCGGTTACGGTAATTTGATGGCATGGATATGTTGTTTGGTATGCTGAGTTTAGTTTCTATCGGTGTACAAGCCGATAGGTCATCTTTAATTTTACGTTATATTCTACATGTGTCTAGGAGACACTCATCGGCCTTCATGTGCAAGGATTTCACTCTATCGGCTGATAGCATGTCCAGCCCGATAGCTTTACCATGGTTATCGGCCCTGTGGCCGATCGGTGCATTCATGTTTATTTTATTCTCACCACAGCCATCGGCTTGATAGTCGATTGGCATTGTTACTAATGTTGTTTTCTCTGATTCCTTTTCAGTTGTATGGTCAAACTGATTGACACGTTCAGAATCTTCTTTTTCTAAGATTATAGTACTTGCACTAGAGTTAAACAGATCTTCCAAGCCACACATGTGACCAAAAAAAGACACCAACATACCCCTAAATTATCTCTAAACTATGTTTAAAGTATCTATAAATTATGTTTAAATTACTATAAAAGTACCACCAAAATACTTTTAAATGTACTATTAAACCATCTCTAAAATACTACTAAACTAATACTAAATTACCCCTAAAATACTATTAAATTATTCATAAATTACTCCTAATTTACTAATAAAATGTACTAAACTAATTATCCTAATTAGAACTACCTAAAGACTAGAAAAGAGAGGAAGAGAGGCTAACCTAGAAGCTCCAAGGTAAAGAGGCGTCTAAGGGCGCACAGCTAGGAAGGGTTTTTGTCCCCCTTATATACACGTCAGTCGATAGATGTTCTACAGATCTAGAATAATATAAGTCTAACCTTATCGATCTAAGCAGATCAGCGTACTATAGTACAGCAGAAAATGCATTATTAAAAGTACGTGATTTTCTTACTGGGCTTGGGGCCTAATCCATTACGATATACAGTTAGAAAATGCATTCTCTTCTGGGCCTGCGGAGACTTGTCCTACATAGTCATGGGCCATGGTTCGGCTTCGTCTTCGTCTTCGTTTCAGTGGCTCTGAAAGTTTCCCACGACAAAAACCTCGCCGAATTGCTGCCGTCGTTGTTCCCTCCCCACACAAGCCTCCTACCTCGCGCCGCCACCGGCGTCGATGAATATGAGCATCCTCCTCGAGCTGCCGTAGTGCGCGACGCCTGGAGACAAGTGAGAGGAGAGGAAGAGACGACGACTAGGCTGCTGTTCGCCGTCGTCGACGGTACTGGCCGGTACCGCCTGGCACACCGAGCTCACCGGCGGCGGCAGGCATATGTCCAGCAGAACGTCGCCACCGTCTTCGTATTGCTCAGCAACCTCGTATTTTTGTCTGCGGTCGTTGTCGCCGTCGTGGTGCTATGCCAGTCGCGGTCGAGCCGTCGAGGAGGGCGCCTGACCCAAACCATCACCCATTTTCTTAAAAAATAAACTTTCATTTATACCACTGACATAAATGATGTCTCTCTTGCTATAAAAGCTAGTACAAACACTCTTGAAATGTCTATACGTTTAACTGAAAAAAATACAAGAGTTCATCTCTACACTATTCTCTATACGCATTGTTTCTTAGCTACATTTATAATTCAGAGGCTTAGCGTTATACCATACAGTTTATTTGTCGTCTCTTGTACTTTGAAAACCATTCCACCATCTCAGGGTTGTAATTGAAAACTGTTACACGTCTCAGAGTTGTACATGCCCTAATATAATAGATTATTTACACTAAATATAATAACTGAGTACTTATAATATAACTTTACACTTAAATTAAATATAGTAATTTAAGTATGACTTCACCTAACCACTTTGGCTCCTACGCTCGTCCACCCTAAAAAATAAATATTTTTCTTACTCATTTTTAAGATAAAAAGAGTATAAGAATTATATAGAGATATAATTGTCCAAAAAAGCAAGACAACTTATATAACCAATGTTTACTAAAAATAAACATGTCAATAACAAAAATATCCAAAGTGTAGGCCTAAGCAATATACTATTTTACCTTGGAAATAGATGATTATAATTATTTTAATAATATCAAAATTAAAAATCTTTTGTATCTAAACTAATGTTTACAGTTTAAAAGAAAACGGTTAGCCCAAAATGGGCTTTTCAAGAGGAGAGAAACACAATCAACTCCCCTTGATGTTACCCAAGACGGTACCTGCCAGTGTCACCGGTGCTCAAAATCAACGCAAGTTAACTAGCTTCAATTCGGAAATCCGAAATGACGAGTAAAAGCGTAAAGGTAAGTATAAACTATAAATTTAACAGTGTATTATCGGTAACATCGATGAGACAGTTGGAAACCGTGTTCTCGTGCATCCAATCCAGTGTACAGATGATCTGCGAGATGGGACGGGAGGCTGATCTCTGATACGTGATAAATCGATCGGACTCGAGGTTACTCGAGTGCTGATGACGTCGCCTGCAGGGGCAAAATGGCTCATGGTCAACGACTCTCAATATCTTTGACTAAACATACGAATATAAAAATGAACAGTGATGACGATAATCCATGCATTTCAGTTTTGTTTTTTTAAATAGGCCATGATAGTAGTACCTTAATTGAAGTTTTACATGTATGTCTCTTACTCGCTGAAGCATTAACTGTAACTCGGTAACCATTTGTAAAGAAAGTTTGATCGATCCTGCACCAATATATCAAAGCCACAGCTATCGAAATTAGCGATCGTTTATCCATCCAGAATTTTAGAGATCAAAGGGAAATGTGATTAATCTAAGCGATATTACTTGACAAAACAAAGTTTCCTGTGATCTGTCTGACCATCTCATGCATACTAGCAGTATAGTAGTAATTTAGATCGATCGATCGATCATCACATATTTGCAGGAACATTTTGCACACAGGCTGCCCCAAAAAAACACTTAAGCTTTTAACCCGAAAGTCAAATATAACGACGATGGCTAGCTCATCACTTACTCGTAGTCCCTACAGTTGTAATGCTAGAGTTAACACAAACCTACTGCATGCAGTAGTACTACGTGTATAGTGGATCTAATTAAGGAGCTACTATTACTACTACTGCTCTAATTACATAATATCGTTGACTAATGATTACTATATGGCCTCCACGTCATCATCTTCATGTACACGTGCAAGCATGCAGGAGGGAGATTGCGTATTTGCGTCCACCGGGTGACATCACTTTGGCTTCTTGCCACCCTTGGACGACGGCGCCGTGGCCTTGGGGTTGGCCGCCGAGGCGCTGCCGCCGCCGCCGGAAGAGGCGACTGGCTGCTGGGTGGACGTGACGGCGGCGGCGGCTGAGGACGGCGCGTTCTTGAGCTTGATCTTGGCGAGGAGCGCCTTGTTCTCCTGGTCCAGCAGCTGCGCCTTCTTCCGCAGCCGCTCGTTCTCCTGCATGATGCACAGGTTCTCCAGGTACAGGTTCGTCACTCTGTCCATCCTCGATCCTAGCTTCCTTCCTCCTCCCAGCGAGCGATCTGCAGCAGCATCAACAAGCTCAGACAAAAATGTACTCGGAAGTCGGAAGTATATATCATCAGTTCATAGAAATGCATGCCAATATGATTGGTTCTAGTTTGCCCTCCGGAAGAAACTTTGATCACACATCAAATGAAGTTAAGAAAAAATATGTACTAATATACAATCTGAAACAAAATACGAACAACCAGATAGAGCAACAAAGTTGGAATTCTACTATCCTATATACAACTCTCGTATCACCTCAAGATCTCTGAACTCAAGTGCACTGGGAGGAAGCTCGAAAGATTGTTCTTGACTTCTTGGCTTCTTGCCTCTTGAGTTGAGGAGGAATACGAGTGGGTGTCTGTATTTATAGGCCTCGAGAGGCAACGGATGTCTCTGCATCATCGCGTCTCTGCAGCATAAGGGACAAGGCCTTAACTCTGTCTGTGGTAGCTAGCTGTCCACAATGTCATGATGGTGATGAATTGATGACGAAGTTCCAGTGCAGTCCAAAGATATGCAATCGATCGAATTCTCCTTCTTACATGCTCCTAGCTTGCCTTTACTCTCTTTCCCTCTCACAGTCCAACTTGAACAATGACTTGATGTGAGATCTGCTGAGCTCAGTGAGCTGCAGCCTTGCCTTCTTGCTGATGAACAATGTTGTCTGAAGTCTGAACAATGGTGTAAGAGGCGGACACGAAGTACTCTATTTTGTATGACCGATTAAATCGTGATTTGTACGCTTTGTTCCACATAGAAAAATACTACATCTTCATTACGCAGAGTAGATGCAATGCAGGGCCAGATAAGCAGTACCAGGGGAGAAGTTTAGCGCAGACACAAACTCTACAGTTTGAACCATGAAATTGTACAGTTTTCAAATAAATCATGTTGACTTCACGCTGACCACCAAACCAACAGTTAATACTTACCAACGATCTTAATGCTGTTCAATGATGAAACTGCAGCTACTACTACTAGTCCGTAGCTAGTGTGACGGCAAAAGAAGGGAGAACATTTAACACACTGTAGATCGTTGAGGGTGTTGTCTGTGTTCCAAAGTCTGAAAGTCTAGCTGCTTCCAACTGAAGAAATACTATTTGCTGATCTTGCAGCAGATCTCTTACTGTCCCAAGGCGTGAGCTAATGATGGGGCAGCATTCAAGTGCATTTCTTCAGTAGTTCGTCAATGACCCTATTGTAAACAGCAACCATCTGTTGCTAGTCCTACGCACCCTTCCTTCAAGGTTCAGGACTCCATCATGGCACATCACCAATTCACCGCACGAAAACGAGTCAAATGTTATCATTTTGGTTCAGATCTTACTATAGGATTACTGCTGGTAGAAAATTACATGTGGAATATTTAGACACCTTAAAGATGAGTTAATATAAGGCATGATGCAATGTTCATATCAAGTGGCAAGATGAATATTTAGATACCTAAAAAGACGAGTAAATACAAGCCACATCACAATGTTTACATTAGATCTTGGTTTAAGGTGAATATAATCTGATAACATCATACCATGTCTTCTATAGTTGTATTTACTCATCTTCAAGATGGTACGATGTTTACATCGGATCTTGGTTTATTCGCCTCAAACTAAATCTCATGTGAACATCGCACCATGCCTTATATTTACTCATTTTTAAGATGATTAAATATTCATCCTGTCACTCCATACTTGTACTCCTATAGTGCGAAGTAAGATCTGAACCAAAGTGATCTGGTCTTGAACGTTTGGCGTACTCGTTTTCCTGTGAAAATAGCCTGATAGTACTCCATGATCAGCTTAAATCTCTGCTCTTTCTGCATTTCAAGCATACGCCGGACTCCATTCGAAAAGGACATAGCACACTGGCAGCAACCTGCAGAATAATCTTGGTTCCAAGATTTGGATTCTTACTCTGATCTGACATGTTGACTTTGAAACTAACTGAGCTGCATCCGTAGGGTAGGCTAGCTGCAGGCTGCAGCAGTCAGGAATGAGGACGACAGAGCGGAACTGGAGTTGCCGTGCTCATCCTCTGAAAAGGCATGCATTTGGCAAGAGGAAATGATCATGCCTAGATACGAACACACCATTTTTGTGACGCAGAGGCCAGAGGCCAGAGCGGCAGATGCAGCATGGAGATGTCTTGGAAATGGTTGTGCTGCATTTGCATCATTTGGCTGACAAACAGCTAGTGCTAGCACACTGTGCAGTGTCCTCTGCAAGACTGCAAAGTCGAGTGTGATTTGGGGCAGTTAGGAATGTCAATCGTGGCCATAATGTGCACGACATTGGGAGCAGGGAATGTGAGCTCAGCACTGCCTCACCGCACACTGTTCACATGCTTCCTTTGGCTGTCTAGCTGTTGGATCAGGATTGCTTCGTGCCTGCAGCCTGCCTCATCCTTACGACTATTACGAGAGTGTATGATGGCATGCATGCCTTCCGAATAAAACAAGATTTCGGTCTCTGCAACTCGGTAAAAAAATCGCTTTCAAGGTCATTCATAAACTTTAATAAGCAGATCAACATCAGAGCTGATAGGCTAACCAAAATTTTTGTTAGTATTTTGTGCTTACCGGCCTGACCGAACACAAGGCAGAAAAAACCGATTCTTACCGGTCTGACAGAACATGAGAGTAGAAAAATACAGTAATATACGAATCGGTGCACTGCGATGTGGCAGCCATTGCCGACTCACAACGTTGGTATAGGTGTTGGTAGTACGCGGTAACGAGTTGGGTTGGATTTGAGTTGGTTAATACCAATTCTAAATCCATCCTGGCTTGGATTTGACTCCATCATCCCCATAGGTAGAAATCTTAACTTAAATTTGGACTCGTTGAATTGCCGCAAACCCAACGAATCCTCGAAACATTTGATTGTTGAGGTCTTAGGGCTGCAAGAGGCAATCGATCAAAGGGGTAGACACCGTTGGAAGCAACAGGAGAAGCAGGGCTACTGGTGGTGAAGGAGCTATGGATCTGATTGGTGACGCTTGAGGCGATAGATATGACCAACAACACTCGAGGCGATAGATCTGACTGGCGGCGCTAGTGACAACAAAGTCAACCCACGACGCTCGAGAAACCTTCAAATCTAGCCCCTAGTGGCGACGGGGCTTGGAATCAGCGGGATACTCCAACACATATGGGAACATGCTCCAATGGGTATGGTGGCACGCTTTAGTGGGGACGGGAGTACGTAGTGCAATGGGAGATAAGGGCAGATGACACCATGAGGTTGTAGGACCGAAAGTAGCGACCAGAGGGAGGTGAATGGGCGCCTTAAAAATTCTTTCGAATATATGGCCTGTTCCCAACACCCAACGCACCTCAACAAACTAAGCAACAAAAAATAAACAGATAGCCTAAGTCTAAAGGTATCTAGCCTAGAAGCAACTGATGTCAAACAGAGAACTATCAAAGCAGTGCTAATAGACAGATAAACAAAGTATGTCAGGCCTAAACTTCCCAATGAAATGATCTAAGTATATGTTAAGTGAAATGAGAAGTTACTTTTCAGATTTGTCTCCTGTTCGGAACTCGGCGAAGCCTGCTTCGCCTGTCGAGGTCTGCTTCGGAGATGGTTGTCGAAGCCTGCTTCGGAGGTCGGTTGCGAGGCCTACCGAAGGCTGTTGAAAAAGCCGAAGGTGTTTTGATCTAGCCTAGTTCGAAGTATGACAAAGTCGGAGCCTGCTTCGAAGTATGTACTTCGAAGGCAAGGCTTCGAACACAGCTTCGAACCAAGTACTTCGAAGCCAAACCTTCGAACAGAAAACTTCGAACGCAAAACAGACGGACAACCTTCGAAGAAGTCGGAAGCAAAAATACTGAGCGAAGTCTAACAGAAGAACAAGCTCCGAAGCCAACTTCGAAACCCGTCGAAGTGTGGACTTCGAAGAGCTCGAGTCGGAGCACCTTCGCACAGACGTTCGAAGTATGAGACGCTGTCAGTTCAAAAAGTACTTCGAAGTTATCATCTCAGAACACAAAACGAAGTTCGAAACTCTACCGAATCCTTTGAGTCGAAGCACACCCTTCGAGCAGCTTAGACCCGAGGAAAAAACTTCGCAAGGATTGTCGAAGTATGTTAGGCTAGAAGACAGCACATAAATATACATCGAAGCTATCAGCACTGAGTGAAGTCGAACAACGAAGCCTTTAAAATGTCAGGTCGAAGCCTGCTTCGCTGAGCTGAGGGACTTCGAACAGAGAGAGAAAAAGTGGCTTCGCAGAAACAGTCAAAAAGGCATTCAATCCAGTCTGCTTCGATCAAAAAGCTACGCTGGAAGAAGCAGAGCAGGTACTTGTGTACTGTTGCCACAGAAAAGTAGTACTACTTGCAACAGCAAGAACTAGTACTACTTGCGTGAAGAACAAATGCAACAGAGACACATCCTCAGGAATAAAATCAACACAGCACAACAAACCGAAGCTTCTTGAATCAGAGGAATCAATGCACACGCCTCAACAAAGAACAAAAGATTCAATCTCACAGGGGCAAAGTAAATGCAAGGCAAAAAGGAACGAACCAGTACCTGGCGGCGCACACAGGAGAGAGAACGCAGGAGACAAAATGACCCAATAGATTAAAAAGTGAATTCTGGAAGGGGTAGTCCAAACCCTAGGGATTGGGGCCCTATTTATAGGCTGCCCAACACTAGGAATATTCTACCAGCCCCTTAGGGTTTTTACAGACGCAAGAATAAAGGAAAAGACTCTACTGACCTTAGGTATTTTTACAGACACGACTGACTGACTGTGGGCCTAGAATTACAGATGACTTATCCGGAAGCTAAGCTTTCGTAGCGACTACGGCTTCTCTTCTAGACAATCGGATACAAGATCGACGGTCGTCAGTTTTGCGCCGAAACTGACAAAGCCTCCACCGACTTTGCACCAGGTACCAGGATTGGGCCGGCCCGACTCCGCAGCTCTCTCAGCCCGGCAATCACTCACCGCCCGTGTACCTGAATCAACCCTGGTCAACAGCCCAGTGGGTCTTCTACTGCTTCTGGCCCATGTACCCGGATTGGGCCAGCCCGACTTCGCAGCCTTCTCTACCCGACAGTCGCTTGCTGCCCGTGTACCTGAGTCACACGCGGCCCATGAAACAGCAGATCTCTTCTTCTTCAGTCCTCTTTGACTATCGTTGACAATGACTCATCACTTCTGGAGCCATGAGGCCCACGCTATTCAGCATGGCTCCTCAATCTCCCCCTTGATGAGTGCATTGTCAACACTCCTCTTCTTCAGCTCTTCAGCACCTGCGAGCAAATGTGGAAACACGAAAACAAAACACAAGAAAACAAAGAAGAAGAAAAATAATGTAAAAAGTTTAACCCTAATGACCAAAAGCCGAACAAAAGCAAGAAGCGGTCATTATGGTTAACCAAAACGTAAAAGCTCAAAATGAGTGCGATTTTCAGAACAACAAGGATATCAACAGAGTAAGAACAAGAGAGACAAAAACTCCCCCTTAAACTCTGATCCCCAATTTTCTCCCCCTTGTTGACAAGTGAACTCATCAAGCACTCAAAAGAGACATAGACTCCCCCTGAAACGCAACTCCCCCTCAAAATATGCAGTGAATTCAACTGGAGTGCATAAGGAGTGTAGAAAGCATGCTTCTCAGATATGATTGACTACAATTACAACATCTAACAGATACAGCAAAAGACATAATGTAACGATACATGGCATGATCAGTGCAACAGATGATATCTAAAGAAAGTCATTTGCACGCATTTTTCAGTTTTTGCAAACAAAAACATCACCACATGTTCCAATAAACAAGCAAGGTAAAGCATGAGATGCAAAAGCTAACTGATATCTACCAAGATAAGCATTGTCCAAAACAAAGTGCTTCAGCAAACTTGTTATTATTTCAATTTTCAAGCTTTTTCTTTTCCCTTTTTCATTTTTGCCAGGGGTTATTTGCATGTCAAACCTTATGCTGACCGACCAAGTCAAGCCTAGGCCAGAACAGGACCATCAGAAGCTTAAGACATTGGTCTTGGCATACACTACAATGTCCTAGTTCATACCAAAGTGATATGGTACGCAGTCCAGAACAATGCAATGCGACAAGACAAACCCACCTGGATCTTTTCAATTTTAAGCATAAAAAGGCATGGAATTTTCATTTCTTTGGTTTTTCATTATTTTATAGCACATTTCCATGTTTAAAGCATACAGATGTCCAAGTTGCATATTTGCATCCAAGTCAGGAACTAGCTACGAGGCATGTAACAGATAGCAAGAACATTCAGCCTACGTATTCTAGTTATCAGAAGCAATGGTGATCATTTTTCAATTTTAAAGCATAAAAAGCCATGCATATGACAGATATCAGACTTATCAAGCAAACTGAGACAAGACATGATCATTGACAAGTAATCAAAAGCATGTACCAGCTAGAATAAGTAAAGCAGTTCAATCATATAACAGAAGCAGCTCTAAAGTGTGATACGTGAATATGCAAGATATGAACACACACAAAAAAGACTCAAGAAACGAGTAAAGAAGAAATAAAACTGACGCAAAATATCCTAAAAAGGATACACAACACCCAAATCCCCTCGTAAACGCTCAAATGTAGACTGATCTAGGGGTTTGGTGAAAATATCAGCCAACTGATGATGGGTATCAACATGAACAAGGTCAATGACACCTTTCTCATATTGATCCCGCAGAAAGTGAAAGCGCACATCAATGTGTTTGGTTTTTGAATGGAGACACGGGTTTTTCCCTACACTAATAGCACTGGTGCTGTCGCAAAACAATGGAACCCTGGTAGGAAAGAACAACCCAAAATCTCGCAGAGTGGAAATCATCCAAACCAACTATGAGCAGCAGCTAGCAGCAGCTACGTACTCAGCCTCTATGGTCGAAAGAGCAACTCCAGATTGCTTTCGAGAAGACCAAGAAACAAGAGAAGAACCAAGAAACTGGCAAGTACCGGAAGTCGACTTGCGATCCAACCGGCACCCACCAAAGTCGGCATCCGAAAATCCAGATAAATCGAGAGAAGATGATGCTGAATAGAAAAGACCAAGACCTGAAGATGCACTTGACAGCCTGCCGATGAGACGCGCGTGGTGAAGACTGGAAATGCGCGCAAAGTCCCACGGCGAACTATATGTCCGGTCTTGTTGCCGTTAAGTATAACAGCGAACCGATCATCCCTCGAAACTCCCTTTCATTGACCTCGACGCCGCTCTCGTCCTTGTCCAGACCCCCAGATGTGCCCATCGGGGTCATCTGCGGCTTCAATTCACCACCAAAGTCAAATTTCTTTAACATATCACGAGTGTACTTACCTTGGTGGATGAAGGTGTCGTCCTTGGTCTGCTTGATCTGGAGCCCTAAGAAGTACTTGAGCTCAACCATGAGGCTCATCTCAAACTCACTGTGCATCTGCTCAGAAAACTTGGACACAAGATCATTAGAAGTACCGCCAAAAATAATATCGTCCACGTAAATCTGAGCAACTAAAAAATCTGAAGCATCTCTGAGCAAGAAAAGAGTTTTGTCCACAGAACCCATCACAAAGCCCTTCCCCAACAAAAATTGCTTCAACCGGTCATACCAAGCCCTGGGGGCTTGCTTCAACCCGTATAAAGCTTTTTGCAACTTAAAAACATGTCGAGGAAACTTAGGGTTCTCAAAACCGGGGGGCTGCCTAACATAAACTTCCTCCTCTATGAACCCGTTCAGAAAGGCACTCTTAACGTCCATTTGAAAAATCTTAAAACCCTTCGAAGCGGCAAAAGCTAAGAGAATACGAATGGACTCAAGACGGGCAACATGGGCGAAAGTTTCTTCAAAATCAATACCCTCTTTTTGGCAAAAACCCTGGGCAACTAGTCGAGCCTTATTGCGCACCACAACCCCATCTTCACCTTGTTTGTTCTTGAATACCCACTTGGTGCCTATGGGGTTGCATCCTGGTGGCGGCTCAACTAATGTCCAAACCCGATTGCGGACAAAATTCTCAAGCTCTTCTTGCATAGCATTAATCCAATTAGAATAAAAAAGAGCATGAGAAACATCTCTGGGCTCAAAAGATGCAACAAACGCAGATTCAGTAAACACAGCAAGAGAGGCAGAAGAACGCAAAGTTCTCTCAGTCAAATCACCTATGATGAGCTCTGAGGGATGGTCACGCTGAACTGCTCGGGTTCCCTGGTGATCTGAAGTCACCTCACCGGAGTCAGCAGCAGGCACCTCTGGACTCGACTGAGGGGGCTCGATCGTAGTGGAAGAAGTGATCAGAGGTCCGCCCTCATCCTCAGTCGAAGTCTTAGAAGGTGTGGGCTCTGCGGGGGATGCAGAAGGCCCACCCTCATCAGCAGCTGGAGTATCCTCATCTTCCTCGAAGATGGACTCTCCGAGCTCATCATCACCAGAAAGCTCAAAAGAAGGAGTCAAAGAAGGCAATGACTCATCAAAAGAAACCTCACAAGTCTCGACAAGCAGCTGGGATTCGAGGTTCCAAACACGAAAACCTCGAGAATGCAAAGCGTAGCCAAGAAAAACACCATCCCAGCAACGAGACTCAAACTTGTCCAAATGCCCTCCCTTCTTGAGCACAAAGCACTTGCAGCCAAACGCTCGCAAGTGGCTCACCTTGGGCTGTCTGCCAAACCGCAGTTCATATGATGTCTTACCAAGGTAAGCTCTAAGAAAGATGCGGTTGGCCAGATAGCAAGCCGTGTTCATGGCTTCATCCCAAAAACACCTAGGAGTCCTGTGCTCATCGAGCATCGTCCTGGCCATCTCGACTAGCGTGCGGTTCTTTTGTTCCACAACGCCGTTCTATGGGGGAGTGTAAGGAGAAGAAAACTGATGGTCCAGACCTTGATCACTACAGAAGCTAACGAACTGAGAGTTCTTGAACTCAGAGCCGTTGTCAGAGCGAATTGCTCGCATCCGACCATTGTTCTCATTCTTCAGCTTCAAAATCAGGTCATGAACAAACTGAAATGTTTCGTCCTTAGACTCCAAAAAGAAAACCCATGAGAATCGAGAAAAGTCGTCAACAATGACAAGTGCGTACCACTTTCCACCGACTGAATGTACCCGAGCTGGACCAACAGTGTCCAAGTGTAAAAGCTCGCCCGGATACAAAGTCATCACCTGAGTCACAGGTGAGTGAGAAGCGGCAACCATTTTCCCATGACGACAGGGATGACAAACTAGATCCTTCTCCATCTTAAGCTTGGGCAATCCTCGGATGAGGTCCATGGAGCTCAACCTGACTAGCAGATCAAAACTCAAATGACCTAACCTCCTATGCCACTTCCAGATCTCAGAGGAGGATCCAGCAATCAAACAGCGAGAAGGGCCAAAAGAACTAGAGAAGTCAATTTGAAAAACTTTACCGAATGGTAAGATCTGGCAAATCAAAGACCCTCTAGAATCAAACACAGAAGAATTGCCCTTCTTAAAACACACTTCCAAACCATCCTCAAGAAGTTGCGAAACAGAAATCAAATTGAAGTTCAAATTCTTAACCAAAGCAACATTCTTCAAAGAGAAATGATCTGAAATGCGAATAGAGCCTATGCCACTTACCTTCCCTTGACCACTGTTCCCGAATGTGATGTACTCTTTGGAGCTCGGGGGAGTGAGACTGGAGAACCATCTGCGATGTCCCGTCATGTGGCGAGAACATCCTGAGTCCATGATCCAAACGTCCTCCAGTCCCCGATCCTGTACAATCAGTGGCTGTAAGTGGGAGCAAATGGTCCGGCACCAGGTTTAGCAAAAGAGCTAAACCAGTGTCGAGCCATCTGCTCAAAAGATGGAAAGTGAAAGCCATCAAAAGAGTTTGGACCAAAACGTGGCTCAAAGTGCGGTCCTCGGTTCTGTCTAACCCTGCGGCCACGAGGTCCAGGACCGTAGCCAACACGGTCTGGAACTCTGCCAGAACGGACACCACCAACTGGAGCACGGGCAAGAAAGCCGTCTCCTCTACCACCACCTACACGACGCGGCCTGGCCTCAAGCCTCTCTCCGCGCCGAGGAACATGCAGTCTACCACCCTGCTGGTAGAACTGCTCCTGTTCACTACGACCCCTCTCTGCTCTCTCAACCCGCTTCCTTCTGAAGCAGAACTCCGCAAGATGCCCGTCTCTCTGACAATACTCACAATGATAGGTGGGCTTCTTGGGATGTGGTTGAGGTTTAGGATTCTTGGGCTTGGTAGTATTTGGTGTGGTCTTCTTGGGCTGAGAGGGTCCAGGAAGAGAGTCAAGAGAAGTGTGGAGGTGTTTGGGCTTTGGAACCCAGATAGGTTTCTTGGGTGGAGCTTTAGGTGGTTCATGGATCACTCCATCATTGGGCTGACAAGCCTGGGAAGACTTAGTGGAGTGAGTCTTGGGATACCTCTGCTCTGGAGTCATTTTACTCCACTCCACTGCCCGACTGATGGCACTCTCAAAGTCAGCCTTGGTGTAGGTGTAACCTACTCCAAACCCATCCTGCCTTTTGAACTGCTGGATCATCATGCCGAGTTGTGGCTCTCTGGCACTGATCCAACTCAGGATAGAACGGAGGTAAAAGTTCTCATTCTGAGAATCTGCTAGCTCCTCTCTCAAGGAATCTAGAACCTCCACCTGAGACAAGCAGGTCTCACACTCACTCTCTACTTGAACAGACTTCTCGGCTTTTAGCTTAATCAATTACATTCTAAGAGACAGGCAGTTCTCACAGACAGTGGGTGGAACTGACAATGTCTCAAGCTCTAGCCTAGTCTGTGCAAGCTCAGCTCTCAACCTCTCCAAATCACCCAACTGTTCATCGCCCTTGGATTTCAGCTCAGCTAAGACAGCTAGATGAGATGGGCAAGCAACACAGGGTGCGGCGACAGTGGCTTGAGCATCTTTTAGCTCCAGCTGAGCGCTTTCAAGCTCAGTGGCCAAAGCGTCCCTCTCATCAACCCTTTCTGTGTACCTGGACTTCAGAGTCAACAGGTCACACAGAAGCACCTCACACTTCGGGCACTCACTGCTATCACCCAAGCAAGGGGAAGAAGATAGACTCTCAATTCTGCCGTTGGCCACAGCAAGCTCACTCTCTAACTCATCTATCCTCTTCTTAGCCCCCCTAAGCAGTTTTCCCGATATTTCAACTCCTGACGATTGCTCTCAAGTAAATCAACGATTTCGCGCTCGTAGGATGATACCTTGTTGTCGTCGTCGGAGTCGTCGGAGGAGCTCTTTTCTTCCTTATCCCCAAGTGTCATTGAACAGAAGCTCTTGCGTGATCTTCGGCGCTGGTGTGAGCGGCTCTTCGGCTTGTCTCCGAAGGCCATGAAGCAGAGGCCCGCCGGATCGTCCTTGTCCTTCCCCTTCCTGATGACGATCTCCTCATCACTTGAGCTTGATGAAGAGGAAGAAGACGTGGACTGCTTGGAGTAGCTCTTCTCCATCTCGGCGAAGAAGGCCTTGCCGCGCTTCTTGTTCTCTCGCCGGTAGTCCTTCAGGGCCTTCTTGAAGAATCGGGTCTTCGGCTTGCCCTTGTTGAAGGATGAGCTCTCATGCTTGCTGGAGTCATGGAAGCTGCCACCGGTGCCCTTCTTGTGTCCATTGCGCTTGGGGCAGTCGACGATGAAGTGTCCTGGATCACCACACTCAAAGCATCCGGATTTTGTGCCGTGTCTTTTGAACATTCTCTTGTCATAGACACGACACACCCGGTTGTTAAATAGACACAAATCATCATCTCCCAAAGACTCAAGCTGGTCCTCAGTGATAGACATCAAAGAGAACCCAGCACAGCTCACAGCAGAGGGATCAACAGAAGGTGTAGCAAGGGCCAGGGATTTTGATCCAGAACCAGTGAGATTTGATCTCAACTGGATATCTACCTCAGTGGCCTTCAGCTTGCTAAATAACTCAGAAATGGCCAAGGTATCGTAAGAAGTGCTCTCAACGTTAGAGGATACCTTGATCTCCCAGATCTTTGGGTCCAAGGTATGAAGAACCTTGAGCGCCTGCTCATGATCTGAGACTAACTGAGCACCCTCAGCCTTGTTGTCCCGAAGCTTGTTTATGATCGACTGAAAACGACCAAACAAAGCCTCAACAGATTCACCCGGCTTCTGTGTGAAATTCTCATATTCACGCCGGTAGGTCTGATAGAGCCGAGCCTTGACCTGTGCTGTTCCCTCATGGTGTGCCTTGAGGGTAGCCCAGATCTCTCTCGCAGTGGAGAGATGACTCACACGCTCAAACTCAGTGGGACCTAAACCAGAAAACAGAATGTTCACAGCCTTACTGTTGCTCAGATGCTGAGCAATGATACCAACAGTACCTTGCTCAGTAACTGGCAATATCACAAACGTGGTGTGAACGCAAATATCTCAAATGTCCGAACCCTGGCTCATAAGATAGGCTCGCATGCGAGTCTTCCAATAATTATAGCCATAGGCTTCCAACGACGGGACCTTGCCAGGAGACGTCATGGTAACTACCGGGGTTTAGAACCGGTTAAGGTATGGAAAAACCCTAACCAAGATCTGATACCACTTGTAGGACCGAAAGTAGCGACCAGAGGGGGGTGAATGGGCGCCTTAAAAATTCTTTCGAATATATGGCCTGTTCCCAACACCCAACGCACCTCAACAAACTAAGCAGTAGAAAATAAACATATAGCCTAAGTCTAAAGGTATCTAGCCTAGAAGCAACTGATGTCAAACAGAGAACTATCAAAGCAGTGCTAATAGACAGATAAACAAAGTATGTCAGGCCTAAACTTCCCAATGAAATGATCTAAGTATATGTTAAGTGAAATGAGAAGTTACTGTTCAGATTTGTCTCCTGTTCGGAACTCGGCGAAGCCTGCTTCGCCTGTCGAGGTCTGCTTCGGAGATGGTTGTCGAAGCCTGCTTCGAAGGTCGGTTGCGAGGCCTACCGAAGGCTGTTGAAAAAGCTGAAGGTGTTTTGATCTAGCCTAGTTCGAAGTATGACAAAGTCGGAGCCTGCTTCGAAGTATGTACTTCGAAGGCAAGGCTTCGAACACAGCTTCGAACTAAGTACTTCGAAGCCAAACCTTCGAACAGAAAACTTCGAACGCAACACAGATGGACAACCTTCGAAGAAGTTGGAAGCAAAAATACTGAGCGAAGTCTAACAGAAGAACAAGCTCCGAAGCCAACTTCGAAACCCGTCGAAGTGTGGACTTCGAAGAGCTCGAGTCGGAGCACCTTCGCACAGATGTTCGAAGTATGAGACGCTGTCAGTTCAAAAAGTACTTCGAAGTTATCATCTCAGAACACAAAACGAAGTTCGAAACTCTACCGAATCCTTTGAGTCGAAGCACACCCTTCGAGCAGCTTAGACCCGAGGAAAAAACTTCGCAAGGATTGTCGAAGTATGTTAGGCTAGAAGACAGCACAGAAATATACATCGAAGCTATCAGCACTGAGTGAAGTCGAACAACGAAGCCTTTAAAATGCCAGGTCGAAGCCTGCTTCGCTGAGCTGAGGGACTTCGAACAGAGAGAGAAAAAGTGGCTTCGCAGAAACAGTCAAAAAGGCATTCAATCCAGTCTGCTTCGATCAAAAAGCTACGCTGGAAGAAGCAGAGCAGGTACTTGTGTACTGTTGCCACAGAAAAGTAGTACTACTTGCAACAGCAAGAACTAGTACTACTTGCGTGAAGAACAAATGCAACAGAGACACATCCTCAGGAATAAAATCAACACAGCACAACAAACCGAAGCTTCTTGAATCAGAGGAATGAATGCACACACCTCAACAAAGAACAAAAGATTCAATCTCACAGGGGCAAAGTAAATGCAAGGCAAAAAAGGAATGAACCAGTGCCTGGCGGCGCACACAGGAGAGAGAACGCAGGAGACAAAATGACCCAATAGATTAAAAGTGAATTCTGGAAGGGGTAGTCCAAACCCTAGGGATTGGGGCCCTATTTATAGGCTGCCCAACACTAGGAATATTCTACCAGCCCCTTAGGGTTTTTACAGACGCAAGAATAAAGGAAAAGACTCTACCGCCCTTAGGTATTTTTAAAGACACGACTGACTGACTGTGGGCCTAGAGTTACAGATGACTTATCCGGAAGCTAAGCTTTCGTAGCGACTACAGCTTCTCTTCTGGACAGTCGGATACAAGATCGACGGTCGTCAGTTTTGCGCCGAAACTGACAAAGCCTCCACCGACTTTGCACCAGGTACCCGAATTGGACCGGCCCGACTCCGTAGCTCTCTCAGCCCGGCAATCACTCACCGCCCGTGTACCTGAGTCAACCCTGGTCAACAGCCCAGTGGGTCTTCTACTGCTTCTGGCCCATGTACCCGGATTGGGCCAGCCCGACTTCGCAGCCTCCTCTGCCCGACAGTCGCTCGCTGCCCGTGTACCTGAGTCACACGCGTCCCATGAAACAGCAGATCTCTTCTTCTTCAGTCCTCTTTGACTATCGTTGACAATGACTTCTCACTTCTGTAGCCATGAGGCCCACGCTATTCAGCATGGCTCCTCAGTCGGTAACTCACATGAACTAGGGCTTGCTCTGGTAGGGATAGCGGCTTTGCGGGGATGTTGGCGTGGTCTGGCTAGGAGAGTGGCCCAATCTAGTGAGGTCATAGGTACGAGGAAAGGTTATAGCAGACACTACCCACTAGCGGCTTGGGCTAGCTAGGTAGGGCCATAGGAGTTTGTGTGCATGAGGAATTGAGGATTGAGACAACCTAAGTGTTAAAGATACCGATTCTATCTTGATCCCTTAAAAATCGGATAGACGATTGGGCATGCTTATCTTTAGGGGGTTTTGCCTATAAATAGAGGGGTTCTCTCCTCATGTGTATACTGTTGAATGAGCAATAAAGAAGATCGGTTTTTCCCCTACACATTGTGTCTTGCCTGTTGTCGAAGACGTTCTGGACTACACATGTAGCAGAGCAGGTTTCTCAACATGTTATCAGCACGAAGCTCTACGTGGGGAACAAAACGATCTGTTAAAATCAACAGTATGTTTGCATTGTATTTTATAGATTAGATCTAATCTACATCGCGCCTGTATGCGCACTGGCTGCCTACATGCAGCCTGTTGCACCGAGCATGCCGGCCATGTCGCCCCCACGGTGCCTTGTCGGTGCGCTGCATTCCGCCGACGCCCGCTGCACCGGACTGCCACCGCAAGCCGCCCGTCACACCGTCCGTTCGAAGATGTCGTCACTGTAATTGTCATCCGCTTGCGACGCACACCGAATCGCCGCGTGCAGCATGACTCTACTCCCCGCCGGAGCCCACAAACTGCACCTGTACGCGCACTACCTGTCACACCAAATCCTGATGGTGCCACGAATCAGCATTGACAGTGGCCCGCGCGCCGCACGCGCCTGATCGCCGCTCGCAAGCGTGCCCCACATGACACGCTACGCCTCGCTCACCGCCGCACTGGCTGCGCTCACCGCCCGCGTCACCCGGATGCGATGTTAGCCAGCACGCGCAGCCACCCACGCACACGCAACATGGGCGCGCCGCCACCCGCAGTGCCAGAAGCCGCGCACGCCGTTGGCCTCCCGTGCGCCCCACCGGCACATCGCCACCCTCGCGCGTCGCCGCGCCCGTAGCACACAGTGTGTTGCTACTCCCATTGTTGCTGCCGTTGTGCCGCCTGTGCCGCGTGCAGCGCGCGGCCGAAGACATGCTCGCGCTGCCAAGCCAAGACCCTAGCCGCCGTGGGTGCCACTCCTATTAGGTCGTGGCCATCCATCCAACGAAGGAAAAGAAAGGCCCAATAGTCCAAAGAAAAGAAAAAAAGCTGAAGAAAAAATGGAACAAAAGAAGAAAATAAAAAGCAAAGAAGTAAAAGAAAAGAAAAGGTACTTTTGCATTTTAGTCCTTTAATTTCTGTATTTTGCGCAGAAGTGTTAATTTTGCGTAGAGGCCCTGGATTTCTGAAAAATCATGAAAAATATGAATTTTGCACGGAGCCCCTTAGATTTCTGAAAAATCATGCAAGAAATATGAATTTTGCGTACGGGCCCTCGGATTCGCTGAAAATTCTAGAAATACCCTTTTCTTGCATAAAAGGACCCTCGTAATCCGAATTTCGCAACTATTTTTCCTTTTCAGCAATATTTTGTATGCTTACTATTTAATACTTTACTGTATTTAATTGCTCGTATGCATTTAATTATCAGTACTTTTATTAGTAAATATAGAATTGCATAGAAAATTACTGGAAAATTGCATTAATTTTATTCATGTCTCTATTTAGCAATGTGATGCAATTTTAGTAGAAGTAATATGTGCATCATATATGACTTGCATCATGACCAACAGTTCGTTTAGAAAAGTGCAGATGGTCTTAACCATCTCACCTAGGCATCAGATGTCTGGATCATACCTAGAGGCAAGAAATTCCACAACACCGTATATCATGGGCAATAACGAACTTACCCCCATGCTAGATGAAAATGACCGAGCACTTCATTTTCTCACTTTGAAGGATGAATATATGGTCACGATGAATTAGATAGTGCTATGAAATGTCCTGAATGAGCATTTCAAGTGTCTCAAAGAAGCCTCCAGTAGAGCAAGAATTGATCCGACTCCGACTCATTATGAATATGCCTGAGAGTTTGTCTCCATGCTGCATTGAATCTGCATATTTTTGAATCTTCTCTAGAAAGAGATTTCAGATTATGGAGAAATTGAAAGGACTATCGCCACTCTCCACCCAAACGCAGCAGAATCCGCATGTAACCATAGTCAATCAAAATACATTATGTTGGACCGGAAACGGCGACCAGAGGGGGGTGGATGGGAGCTTTTAAAATTTCAGCCTAAAAATAGCCTTCTGTTTTAATTCGGTCTACTGCGGAACAGGCTTCGAACACAACCTTCGAAGTTCTGGTTTGGAGGTATTTGGCGGCTCCGAACACAGGCTTCACAAGGAGCAAAAATTCGAAGCCAAGAAGACTTCGCTCCAACCACAACCCTGAAAAATCAATTCTGCTAAGTCAGTGCAGGCTCCGCACATAGGGTGCTTTGAGCAGGCTTCGCACTTCACCCTTCGCAAGAGTGGACTACCCTCTGAGGACTTCGACCAAATACCTAGCGACAGCAACTGGTGCTGGGCTTCGTACTTCGAAGGTCTAAACACACACTTACAGACTTCGCTAGGGGCTCCGACACGGGAAAAGAACCGGGCTTCGATCAGGGCTTCGCTAGTAAACAGCGAGGTCTAGCCTCCAGTTACACAGAGCGAAACCACACCGAAAAAGCACACTTCGCACAAAACACACTTCGCCTAGACAGGCTTCGGTGCACTACTACTAGCGAGGTATGCAAACAAGCTCAAGCAGAAACTTAAGACAGAAGCAGGGCTTTGCTGCTTGAACAAGGAACACAATAAATGAACTCACAGGATGAATACAATGTGTGGTGGCTAGTACAGGAGCTCAACAGTGAATGCTCAAAGTGTTAAATGTTACCTACCTAGCCCCCATATTTATAGCCACTATTCACCCAAGTGAATTGACTACTTTACCCCTAGGGTTTACATTGGTTTTGTCTCTACAGAACAGAGGGGTACAAAAGGTAGTCAACTTTATTCTGGAGGCTTCTCTGTCAGCTTTGCAAAGGGGACAGCGTCAGCTTTTTGCAGAGCAGACATTGTCAGCCTTTACAGTCTTTGACCTTTCTAAAGCCCCCCTTCGCACGCGAGGGGTGCGGTAGCTTCGGTGAGAAGCCTTGAGCCTGACGGCCTTCGCTTCACCGAAGTTAGCCTCCGATACAGTGACGGTTTTGAGCCGAAGCCGTCAAAGCCCTTGGGCCTTCGCACCAACACCTTCGGAGTGGACCACCACGGCTTCGCAGCTCCTCCCAGCTCGAACTCCGTCAGTCCGTGTACCGAAGCCATGCATGGCCGAAGTACCACAAGACAACCACACTCCGAAGCCCCACCTTCGGGGTACCACCCTTCGAAGTCCCTCCTTCGTCCAAGGCCTCCGCATGAAGCATTTCATGAGCACTTCGTCGCAGTGTCTCTCCCTGAGCACACTCCTCGACGAGCCTCACCCGGACCATGCCTTCGATGCACCTCGACTTCTGAGACCTTCGTCGGGTACCTTCGAGTGTCTCCCTCCGGAGCACACTTCGAAACCTTTGCCTCTGCTGAGGACTTGATCCACCAAACTCCGAAGTCACTCCTTCCGGAGTACCCTTCGAAGTGCCTCACCTCCGAGGACTTTGCCTCGGGGTACCTTCACCCGGAGCCACGCTCCGCACTTACTGCCTTCTCCTGGTGCACCTCGACCCGAGGTCCGACATTGACCCCTTCGCAGCCTTCGTGACGGAGCTCCCCGCTCCACTGGCATCAAGCCTCCCGCTTGACCCAGGTTCACTTGCTACGACCCGTCCATCGCCCCCGAAGTCCCCTGCACACCACAGACAAGCAGACAAGTGTATCCAGTACCCCGGAGACCTCTCCGGGTTAACACCCTTCGGTACACACTCCGGTGTACCGCCCAAAGTACCGAACCCTTCGGTATAGCCAATCATCATGTACTGTCGGACCCCTCCGACAGACACACTCCGCTGCAACAGCTGCAGCAACCAAAGCCACCGAACGCTTCGGTGAAACCACCTCCGAACACCTTCGGAGGGACCCCTTTGAACCAGAGGATAAACTCTGTCAATCACTCATCACAGACTCCGAAACCAACACTTGGTTTCTCAATCTCCCCCTTGATGAGTGCATTGACAACCAAATTCAAGTTCAAGAAAATTTGAAAAATTTCAGCACACAAGTGACCATAAAAACTCAGAAACGAGCCAAATCATGTCACTTGACAAAAGAATTTTCCTCCCCCTTTTCAAAAGAGTAAAAGCCCCTTCGGACAAACTCCCCTTTGCAAGGTAAAAACTCCCCCTGAGTAATTTTACCCCCTTGCAGCAGAGAACTCAAAAATTTCTCCCCCTTTGGCAATGCAAGCATCAAGGAGCATGTAAAAAGATGCATTGCTTGGAAATGAGCAGAATTGCAAAGACATATAAAGCAAAAATATGCCAACAGTAACACCAATGATCATGTGCTCAGCTCAATTTAATATTCTCTAAAAACATGATGACAGTATGTGATTTTATCATTTTTGAAATAAAAGCATCACCACTGAGTCAAGGTAACTAGACAAGTAAAAGCCGGGACTGCGCAAAGCTAGTCAATTTCTACTCTAGACAGACAAGTCCAGTTCAAATGGAGCAATGAAAGCAAACTTGATGATCAATGAATTTTGTTGTTCTTTTCTTAATGCCAGGGGTTATTTGTTTATCCACCTTATGCTTTCCAATCAGGCCAAGCCTAGGCATGAAAGCCATCAGAAGCTTAAAGCAATGATTTTGGCATACACTACACTATTCCAGTTCAGACCAATGTGTAATGGTAAGCAGTCTAGAATAGAGTAGTGCGACAAACAAACCCACCTAGATCTTTTTTGTTTGAAGCATACAAATCATGGATTTTTGGAAATTTGATTAAGTGAACAAATTGTTTAGCACTTTATGCATATCCATGAGTATGTAAAACAATTTTTCAAGTTGCAATGTTTAGCATCCAGAGAAAAGAAATCTTGCTATCAAGCAGATAAAGGATAGCTAAAGCAGTCCTGCCTAAACATGCTAGATCCAAGACTAAGCAGTGAGCATGATTTGATTTTGGAAAGAAACATCATGCACATTGTGTTTTAGATATATGAAATAGAGCTGAGCTGACATGATTCATGAATTAATAACAGGCATATAAGTGCAAAAGATGTAAATGCAATTTCACACATGATGAGCACATGCAAGACAATTAAAGCCTGCTCCCCTCACAAAATGCCGTAAGGGTGACAAATACCCAGTTCCCCACGCAAGTAGGCAAAACGAGAAGCATCGAATCCTAT
This sequence comes from Zizania palustris, assembly GCA_019279435.1. Lineage (NCBI taxonomy): Eukaryota > Viridiplantae > Streptophyta > Magnoliopsida > Poales > Poaceae > Zizania > Zizania palustris. Next base: position 18,432,927 of record JAAALK010000081.1, read on the forward strand.
CAATGATGTACCCAAAAAATGACAAGTACCAGAGGTACTCTTCCTATATGCCATATGCCGAACTCAAGGGTATGTTTGAGATACCTGAGAATGCGCTTTACCGCTTGGCGGTGCGAAGCTCGTGGTGAAGCCTGAAAACGAGCGCACAGACACACTGCGAAGTGTATGTCCGGCCTCGTAGCAGTCAAGTAGAGGAGGGATCCGATCATGCTTCGGAACTCCTTCTGATCTACGGCTTCTCCATCTTCGTTAGGATCCAATGCTACAAATGTAGCCATTGGAGTGGCGAGTGGCTTCGCATCAGCCATGTCGAATTTCTTGAGCAGGTCCTTGGTGTACTTCGTCTGGTGGACGAAAGTACCTTGTTTGCTTTGCTTGATTTGCAAACCAAGGAAAAATGTAAGCTCGCCCATCATGGACATCTCGAATTCCCTGCTCATGGCATCTGCAAACTCGGCAACCAATGCATGAGAAGAGCCACTGTTGGCGTAAAAGATTACGCTAACAAGTTTCTGTAGATTAGAAACTAACAAACGGAGTGTTTGCGAAGTGAACTGTTCTAAGCCTCCGAAAGGATAATAACTTAGAATAGTTCGAATGTGTGTATTGAATAACTTGTATTCGGTCCCTATTACAAGGTGAAATGGGGGGTATTTATAGGCCCAAATATTAAGGAAAAGACCTATTTACCCCTCTATTACAACCGACATAGTAGGAACTATTCGGTACCCTTGATAGGGCTAAAATGGTAAAAGACTAATCTAATAATATAAAAGATAAATCTTCCATCTTAGCTGGCAATAAAGATCTCGAAAAGCCTTAGTTCGAAGATATACTCCGAACCAATGCCTATCTTAGTACTTCGAGTCTGACTCAGGGTATCTTCGAAGATGAACGTCTGGAAACCTTCGAATCCATTATCTGCTTTTGTGCTGTTACGGCAATAACCCCGAAGATGGGATATTTCCCCCAACAGTAGCCCCTCGAATACGCTTCTCCGTTTAACCTGTAATGTTAGGAGAGCAGTATACGGAAGGAAAAAATAACCAGGCATAGGGGTTATTAAATTTTAATTTATCTCCGAAATGTACGAAGATATAAACTCCAAGTCAATCTTAGAATAATTACTTTCGAACTATCTTAGAACTAACTCAAGGAATCCAAAAGCCTTTTAGACTTAGAATAAATAGCCGTTAGTTTCCTTCTTCTAACAGAAACTGTAGAATGCGTTAATTTTGGAGAAAAGTAACGGCAGGAATGCGAAACGGCATGGACTAACGGTAAAAATGTGAAGTCTAGGCTATAAATAGAGGGCCTAGAACAATCCTATTTACCTTTTCAGCGTTTTCTCGCAAACAAACACCTTCTGAGCCCCTTGAGTTCTTTGAGCCCTAGCCTCCATTTTCCCCAAAGTAACCCAGCGACTGCAATGGTGAAGACCAAGGGTTCTGGAGTCCCGTCGACCTTGGCTCGGCAGCAGGCGGCTGCAGTAGCAGCGGCTGCGACGTTGGCGACGACGTCTCCGGCATCCGCAACGACATCCATGGCGGTAGGAGGGAGAAATCCTCAAAATGCTGAAGATCAAGGTCTCTGCCCGCCATCAACGAAGTACTTGGACCAGTCCTTTCAACTGGGATCTTCTACCTGCAAGAGGGAATCACTGGCAATCGCAGTTGAAGGGAGGATTAGCACCGGAGTTATGATTCGCAAGCCTGGAAAAGAACTCATCCCGTCACCAAGGCCCGGAGAAGTGGTCGTCTTCGAAGCCTTCTTCGAAGCCGGCTTGGGCCTTCCCGCAGTGGACTTCTTGGCGGAGGTACTTGACTTATTTCACGTCACCCTTCCTCAACTGTCTCCGAACGCAGTAGCTCGTCTGGCTATCTTCGAATGGGCGTTGAGAGCCGAAGGTTGTGAGGGGAGGGCAGAGATCTTCGCTGCGCTACATAGAGCTTCATGCCAGCCAAAAACCTTCGTAGGTCCCGGAGGTGAAAAAGTAGTAGTAGCCTTCGGAAGCATCAATTTTAGGCTTCGGGACGAATATTCCCTTCAATTTCCTGCTAAGGCCATCAATGCTAGATGGTATACTGACCGGGTCATGAGGTGGTTTTATGCCAAAGTTGGGGCGAGCAATCCTCTGCCCAGACCTTTGAAAGAGATCCAATTCCGGAAAGAAGCCCTAGTGCAACCAGGCCAAGGTCAGCTCGAAGCTCGCCTCAACCTACTTCAGAGGATCAGCCGAAGGTTGAGCATGCGAGACTTAGCCGAAGAGTTCCTCGGGTTACAAATCTCTCCACTGATGGCCAACTGGCCTATCATCTTCGAAGAGGATTCGGAAGGCGGTCTCCAAAAAATCACTTTGACTTCGAGCCCTACAGGTAACTTCGAAGACAACATGTATTATGCATATTCATTCAAAGAAAAACTAACTTGATTCATTTTTTAGCTTCTTCAGCCCCTGTTACTTCGGAGCAAATCGTAAGGGCTTCGGAGAAGATTTTGGGCGCTCCAACTCCGACCGAAAAAGAATGGAGAATTAAGTTGGTCGGGAGTTGGGAGAGATTTAACAGAGTATGGGGAATGTTGGAAATCACTCCGCCCCCTCTGATGGATTGGGTGCCTTCGGAGAAATGACCCAAAAAGAGAAAAGCCGAAGCTGGGACTTCGAGCTCTGCAAAGACTCCGGTGAAGAAGGTGGCTCGGAAGCCAAAAAATCTTGCACCTTCGAATCCTGCGCCTTCAAGCTCAAGGGCTTCAGTCTCTGACTCCCAAGAGGATGAAGGGAGATTGCTTGTGCGTCTAATAGAAGAAGATGAAACTCAAAGGACAGCACAAGCCGAAGTACCTGCGAACGTGCCGGAGTCCCAAGATAATCTTGAGCAACCAAGGACTTCGGCAGTTCAGGAAGATATATCTCAGGACGAAGTTCCTATGAATGAGAGTGGGGTCGAAGTTACTATGGCTTCGATTCCCGAAGAGGCAACAAGGACTGCTCAGGACGATGCTCCTGCAGTCGAAGACTTAACGGCTGATTCGGATGAAGATCTAGCCTTCGATCCGCCGAACAGTCCGATGATGACTACTCTGCAAAATGTCGAAGGTAGACTTCGAAAAACTCTTTCATGCTTATTTTGTGTATTTATACAATGTATAATACTTTATATATATTTTTTTACAGAATCCACTCCTATGGAAGAGGTCCGCCAGGAAGAAATAATTCCTGGACCTTCGACGACTTCGGAGCCAACCCAGAGAGCTACTCAAATGGGACCTGGAAGAGGCAAAAGACATATAGAACCCCTCCTTGCTGCGAGTTCCGGATCAACTCCGTCTGATTCAACAGACGAGAGCCAATCTTCCGGGGAGGGCCAGTCTCCAGAGGCTCTGAAGACCAGAGGCCAACGCTCCGGTCCTTCGCTGGACGAAGATGACCAACAAGCAATAAGTATGCTCCCCCTGCTAGCTCCTTTCTTAGGGCAAACAACTGGTCTTCGGACTTTGCTCGAACCTTTGGATCGAGCTAGCCGTGACATAGGGGAGACCAACTTAGTGGCCATTCTGAGCAAGGCGGACAGGATGGAGCTTAATGCCGCTATAGAACGTGCAGCCTACCAGGTACGAAGCACTTGCGAAATAACATAGAATTCATCTATGAATAAATATTTACCTTAATTTTTTATTTTTGCAGCAAACTGTCTTGGCCCGAGCTGCGAATATATGTAATGATGAAGAGATCGCTCGTCTTCGGGAGGAAAATAACGTCCTTCAAAGGAATCTTAGCATCTCCGAAAGCCGAGTGGATCAGATGGACAATATAGTGTCAACAGAGCGAAGGGCCAGACAAGGTTTGGAGGCTGCAAATAAAGAGCTCGAAGCAGAGAGAATTGTACTTCGAGCAGAAGTTGAAAAATTGCGGGCGGAGCACGCTACTGCGGGGTCCGAGCTTGTCAGACTCCAAGAGGAAGCTAGCCAGCTGTTAAACCAAAAGAATATTTTGACCACTGAAAATGCTAGACTTTCCGGGGTTCTGGGAGAAGTCACTTCGACGAAGGACGCGTTGAACGAAGATAAGCTGAAGTCCGAGAAGGTGGCTGTGGAAGTTATGAATCAGTTGCTAGGTGTCCTGGAGTACTTCGGTACTACTGGAATACTTCCTTCTGATGATAACATCACTCTTCTGCGCTGGTTGAAAAGGATCCAAAGAGTGATGAAGCAGATGAAGACAGTGGGCATTAGATACGGAGAACTCTCTGGACAAGTGGCTGCTGTCGGCCTACTTCGCTACTACGAAGATCTGGGCCGATCAATAACTCCGGACGCAGGAGGGGGCCCAATTACCTTCGACGACGAGCGACTTCTGACTCCTGCCGAAGGCGTGGCTGCTGCCTGGCGAGCCTTCCAAACTTCATGGAGAGCCAAAGGTCGTTCCGCGATCAAGGCTTGGATCGACGAAGGCCAACGCCAGAAGCAAGTTCGGACCCAAGCTTCAAGCAGTCAGCCTCCTCCGAACCCGCAGGTTTAGAAATACCTTAGGATTTTTGGCCATGTAAAGCTTTATGCTTATGAACATTTATCAATGAAAATTTGTTTGTCATATTTTTAGGCTTTGCCTCATACGGAAGATATCGAAGTGTTAGACCTTAACGACGAAGTTCGCTCATTATGGACCACCTTCGATCTTCTAAAAGCTTATAAACGTCCTCGATTTCTAATTCCTCGAGATAGCTCCGGTGTAATTGCGCCCGAAGTAATCAAAGATATACTGTCTTATATTAAAGAGGAAGAAAAAGAGGTTAACTTAAACACTTCGTCTTCTAAAGACGTTATATGGTATGAAGACGAAGATGAAGTCCGAAATAAAAAACCTGAAGAACTTGGAAGCTTCGAAGGGGGGCAAGAGAGTTAAACGCAAAGTTGTTAGAACTTCCGGCGCTGGAACTAGTCGTTCCAACCCTAGCTCTAGAGACCGAAGAGGTCTTTGATTCCTTCTTGGTATAGATACCAATTTTTCATGATGTAATCTGTAAACACATTCGTTTGAATAATGAATACCGATTTAAAATTGTCTCCATATTTACTAGCCCCTCTTTGGGTATAAGCAACTTCGAACTGTATTCAAAGATGGTTATGCGCAAAGAATGAACTTCGGAGTACAATTTTTTGGGGGTTCGGAGCCCCTTTGCAATTTAAAGATTTTTTCTTTTAAAATTTTATAAAATGTCTTCGACTATTTGTAGTCTGAAGAATGGCAACTTAGTACCCTTGTTTTTTGAAAGAAATCACTTGAGATAACTTTCAAGATACCTTAGTATCTTAGATAATTTGTCGCTTTGGACTATGCTAACAGACATTCGAAGCTCATGGCTCAAACTCTATTTTGCTTTAGCCACCTTCGGCTCATTTTTGCGATTTCTGTTGAACCAATGGTTCGGAGTTTGCAATGGTCTCTTTGGACTCTTTTTACGGATGTCTACCAGCCAATGGCTTGGACTCCGTATATTTTAGCCACCTTCGGCTCTTTTTGCGGAAGTCTACCAGCCAATGGCTTGGACTTCGCAGGTTTTGGCCACCTTCGGCTCTTTTTACGGAAGTCTGCCAGCCAATGGCTTGGACTCCGCATGTTTTGGCCACCTTCGACTCTTTTTACGGAAGTCTACCAGCCAATGGCTTGGACTCCGTATGATGTGGTTTTGGGCTCTTTTACGGATGCCTACAAGCCGGTGGCTTGGACTCCGGATTATGTCAGCCCCCACGTCGGAAGCTTCGAACCAATGGTTCAAAGTCCGAAAATACGATTCAGCTTCATGACACTTCCCTCTCGGTCGACCCCGCGGTTCCAGTGCGTCCACTCGGAAGCTGGAAGTCTATGAGGGGAAGGCATTATCTGGACCATATGCTTTATTAATTCAGAAGATGATTACAAGTGAATTACAAGGAGCCCTTATGCGAAGTATCGCTTTAGGTGCTCCGCATGCAAAGTATGTGCTAACTCTTCACCTTCTAAATTAGCTAACTTAAAAGAGCCAGGGCGTCCTGAACAAACAATTAGGTATGGACCTTCCCATTTATTTCCTAACTTCCCTGGCGCTATAATGCTTCGTAGAACAAGATGACCCGGTCTTAGTTCATTGAGTTTAACCTTCGGGTCAAACCAAGCCTTCGTCTGCTAATGATACTTTGATAAGTTTGCCACAGCTCGAAGTCTTGTTTCTTCTGATAAATCCAGCGAAGCTTGTCTTTCTTCTTCAATCTCCGGTTCGGTGCTGCGAAATGATCCTCCTTTGAGCTCCGTTGGAGTCATAGCTTCATCTCCGAATAGTAGTCTGAATGGAGTAAAACCTGTGGACCTTGTTTGCATAGTCCGAATGGACCACAAAATCTTCAGAAGCTCTTCGGTCCACAGTCCCTTTGCTAATCCTACTATCCTTCGATTTAGCCCTGACAAAATATTTCCATTGGCTCGTTCTACGGCTCCATTAGACTGAGGATGCCTCACTGCAGCAAAACATAACTGAATGCCTAGATCTTCGCAAAACTTTCTGAAAGGTTCTGCATCGAACTGTGTTCCATTATCAACTATGAGTTGTCTAGGCACTCTGAACCGACAAATGATATTCTTCCAGAAGAATTTCTGTACATTGTTCGAAGTGATAGCTGTCAAGGGCTATGCTTCCACCCATTTAGAAAAATATTCAATAGCTACCACTGCGAACTTCAGATTTCCCTTGGCTACTGGAAACGGACCGATTAAATCCATACCCCATCTGGCCATAGGCCATACCGGAGCAATGACTTGAAGAGCTATTGGTGGGCGATGACTTCGTCGACCCATCCACTGGCATCCTTGACAAGTGCGGACTAAGCTCTCCGCATCAGCCGTTATTGTAGGCCAGTAAAGCCCCTGGCGAAGTGTTTTTCCTGCCAAAGCTCGCGGGGCTAAATGGCTACCACAAAGGCCTTCATGAATTTCTCGAAGAATTTCTTGACCTTTGGCTTGGGATATACATTGGAGTAGAGGGGAACATACTCCGGCCTTGTATAAAATACCGTTGATTATTTGATAATTTCTAGCTCTAAGCTTCAATCTTGACAATTGTGGCTCCTCAGGCAAATTTGTTCCTCCCTGTAAAAGTTCCATGATCGAATTTTTCCAATCTGCACTAGGAATGCAAAGAATCTCCGCAGAGGGAATTTGTGGCACCGAGGGTATACTGAGCTCCTCATAGAAAGCTTCTTCTGGTACATCCACAGCTCCGGCTGCAGCTTTTGCTAAGATGTCCGCTTGCACATTTTCTGCTCTTGGTATACTCCGAATGGAAATACCCTTGAAGTGTGCTTCGATTTTACAGATTTCTTCTAAGTACTTTGCAAGCTGTGGATGCCGAACCTAGAAACTTTTATCTACGTGCCCTGCTACTATCTGAGAATCTGTCTTTATAATAATTCTTGTAGCCCCTAGAGCACGTGCTTTTCGGAGTCCCAATAAAATCCCTTCATACTCCGCTATATTATTGGTAGACTTAAAGTTGAGTCTTGCGGAGTACATTGCTCTTTGCCCTGAAGGCGAAATTAATACTGCTCCAATGCCTGCTCCGGATGCTTGGAAAGCCCCATCAGAGTAGACAGTCCAAACTCTGTTACTCGACTTCTCCAGAACCAAATTTGCAGGCGGAGTCCATTCTGCTACAAAATCTGCTAAGACTTGCGATTTGATTGCTGTCCTTGCTAGGAAAGATATGCCGAAGGGTGCTAGATCAACTGCCCACTTCCCAATCCTTCCAGTGGAATCCTTACTTCGAAGCATATCTCCTAAAGGATACGAAGTTGGTAAAATTACATTGTGAGCCAAAAAATAATGTCTTAATTTCCTCGAAGCCATTATCAGAGCATAAACGAACTTCTCGAGTTCGGAGTATCTTGTCTTCGCTCCCGATAATGCTTTGGATAAAAAATAAACAGGATTTTGGACCAACTTCCCATTGAAATCCACTTCTCTGACAAGGACTGCACTGACAGCAGAACCTGTAGCTGCAAGGTAAAGGAGTAGGGTTTCGTCCGCAGTAGGCACCGTGAGTGTAGCAAGATTGCTGAGATACTCTTTAATATCTTCGAAGCTTTTCTGACACTCCGGTGTCCATGCAAAATCTTCGGACCCTTTCAATGCTTTAAATATAGGCAAGCTTCTCTCCGCAGACCTTGATAAAAACCTGCTAAGTGCTGCTAGACAACCAGTCAGCTTTTGCACTTGCTTTAAATTTTCCGGAGGAGCCATCTTTTGTAGCGCAATTATTTGAGTAGGGCTAGCTTCAATTCCCCTGCTTGAAACTAAATACCCTAACAACTTTCCAGCCTTAGCTCCGAAGATACATTTTTCGGGGTTAAGACGGATCCCACATGCCCGAAGGCTATTGAATGTTTCTGCTAAGTCTAGGCTATGTTGGTGCTTTAAAACACTCTTTATTACAATATCATCCATATAGGCCTCCACATTGCGACCTAGTTGATGACCTAGAGCCTTAGCAACTAACCTCGAAAAAGTAGCCCCGGCATTTCTTAAGCCAAAGGGCATTCTTACATAACAAAAGACTCCCGAAGGAGTTACAAAGCTTGTCTTGATCTCATCTTCGCGCTTCAACCATATTTGATGATAACCAGAATACGCATCAAGGAAGCTTAATAACTCTGAACCTGCGGTGGAGTCGACCAATTGATCAATTCGGGGCATGGGGTAGGGGTCACGAGGGCATGCTTTATTCAAGGATGTGAAATCAATGCACATGAGCCACTTTCCGGAAGACTTCCTGACGAAGACTGGGTTGGCTAACCATTCTGTGTGAGCCACTTCTCTGATAATCCCAGCCTTCAACAATTTCTCAACTTCGTCTTTCGCTAGAGCAGCTCTTTCTGCAGACATTTTCCGGAGTCCTTGCCGAACAAGGCGGGCCTTCGGGATTACAAGTAAACTATGTTCAATGATATCCCGATCGACTCCAGTGATATCTTCGTCAGACCAAGCGAAGACATCCAAATTCTCTTCCACCACCTTTTCCAAGGAGGTTGCAACTTCTGGAGGTAAATCTTTACCAAATTGAAATGTATACTCTTTACCATCTTTAACAATAACCTTCGCTGTAATCTCTCCTTCAGGACTTGGTCTCGGAAAGAATTTCTTTGAAGCTTCGGAAGGGGCTGAAAAAATTTCTTCATTGTCTTGTACATTGTTTACTTGTCTTGGATCAAGAGGGGGATCATGACCATATTTCGCTCGCCGAGCGATAGCTTGATCTCCGAAGACAGTAAGGACTCCTGCTTGTGTGGGCATCTTCATGCACAAATAATTGTGATGCGCCACAGCTCCGAACTGGTTTAGCATGCCTCTTCCGAAGATGACGTTGTAAGCATACGGGGCATCTATAACATCGAAGATTACTTCCTCAGTTCGGGCCAACAAACCTTCCCCGAAGGTAACTTCCAGGCCTATTTGGCCAAGTGCATCAAGCGGAGGTCCTGCGAAGCCTTGCAAAGGACGAGCCACTGGAAGGAGATGCTTTCTGGAAATGCACAATTGATCGAAGGCTTGAACAAAAATGATGTCTGCCGAACTACCTCCGTCAATCAACACCCTTCGAACTTCAGTGCCCGCAATATCGGCAGTGATAACAAGTGGGTCTGCATGCGGGAACTTAATGCCAGCTGCATCCTCCGCAGAAAAGGATATCAGTACATGAGACCACTCCGACATTGCAGCTGCAGACGACGAAGTCCCAATATGGCCTACTTCCCTGACGTAGTCTCTTCGCTGTCTCTTTGACATACTTCTGAGGGTACCTCCTCCAGAGATGGGGAGGACTACTCTTTTCCCTTGGTCTTGCCCTTCCTCTTGCTTCGGGGGTGGCATAACATTGGCCACTGGAGGGTGTCTTGCGGCATCAAAGTTTTCTATCCGCGCCACAGCCTGAACCGGCTCTGGGCGCGCTGCAGCTAGAACTCGGTCGGTAGTACCTCGACCCGAAGTTCTTTCTAGATACTCTCCTCTTAGAGTAAGTATAGCCTTGCAAGTATCAGTTGCATGGCTTCGATTTTCACCATGGATGCAGCAGAAAAGGGTCTGGCCTTTGCTAGCCGTTTTCCCTGGCGGCCTCCAGCCGCTGGCCTTGTTCCCCGAAGACTGTGGAGCTCTCTGTATAAACTTCTGTGGGGGTGCAATATTCAAGACTACATAACGAGGGTGCTTTTGCCCTCTTCTCCGATCATGTTGAACTTCGAAGACTGGTTCTTGCGGCTGTGCCGAAGTTTTTACTTCTACTTTAACTTCTTGCAATATGGATGAAGTAGCTGCAGTTCTTCGAAGCCAACCTTCTTCTGACCTCGCATACTCCTCGAAGTATGACATCAACTGAGAGACCGAGGAGATGCTTTTCCGATGAAGCTTATCCAGGAGGCCTTGATGAGTGACGCCTTCCCGAGCTGCATCAACTACCGAAGATGTAGACAACCCCCGGATCTGCGACTTCGTATGAGCGAAGCGCTTGAAATATTGCCTCAATGTCTCTCCGGGGAGCTGTTTCACCTGGAAAAGGCTTCCTGTTGACATGGGAGGCACGAAGGTGCCTTGAAAATTGCTTACAAACTTCTTCTTCAGCTGCCCCCATGAATTAATTGATCCTGGCTTCAAGGACCAGAACCACCTTAATGCCACTCCTTGAAGAGCTAAGGGGAAGCACTTTGCCATGGTGTCTCGAACTCCTCCGCTAGCTTCAATTGCTAGGGCATAAGAACGAACAAACTCTCCGGGATCTTCATCTCCAGCATACTTACAGAGCTTCAAAGTCTTAAACTTCGGATCAAAGCGAACTTTCTGCAGCTCAGGATGCAGCGGAGATTCATTATCGAAGGAGGCGTTCTCCGGGGCTTCGGGATAATCGGGTTCGTCTTCTTCGGGCACTTCTGGGATAGTTGGGATGGCTTGAGAACGAAGCCTGTTCGCAGCTTCTTGTCGCCACCTTGCTACTTCAGCTTGAAGGTTGGCCATTTGAGTGGCCATATCTCTAAGATTGTCTTCATCTCCTCCGGAAGGATCTTCCGGGTCTTGAGAACTAGTAGGATCAGTTCGAAGTGGGATGGAAGGTGGAAGAGGGATTCCAGGTGGTCGAAGTATGGAAGGATTTGGCGGAGAAGCTTCGTATGTTCGAGGGATGGAAACTCCTTCCGGAGTTTGAGGTGGAGGGAATGTCGAAGGCCCTCCGACTTCGACCGTATCGGATGGTGTCTCTCCGAAGATCCGAGAGGACCTCCGAACAGGGTTACGAGGTGCGCTCCGCTTAGGAGGCATGATGTAAGAAGTTGGTAGAGAACGAAGTTTTTCGGACTAGGTTCCCCACGGACGGCGCCAACTGTTGGCGTAAAAGATTACGCTAACAGGTTTCTGTAGATTAGAAACTAACAAACGGAGTGTTTGCGAAGTGAACTGTTCTAAGCCTCCGAAAGGATAATAACTTAGAATAGTTCGAATGTGTGTATTGAATAACTTGTATTCGGTCCCTATTACAGGGTGAAATGGGGGGTATTTATAGGCCCAAATATTAAGGAAAAGACCTATTTACCCCTCTATTACAACCGACATAGTGGGAACTATTCGGTACCCTTGATAGGGCTAAAATGGTAAAAGACTAATCTAATAATATAAAAGATAAATCTTCCACCTTAGCTGGCAATAAAGATCTCGAAAAGCCTTAGTTCGAAGATATACTCCGAACCAATGCCTATCTTAGTACTTCGAGTCTGACTCAGGGTATCTTCGAAGATGAACGTCTGGAAACCTTCGAATCCATTATCTGCTTTTGTGCTGTTACGACAATAACCCCGAAGATGGGATATTTTCCCCCAACAGCCACCAAAGATGATGTCATCCACATAAATCTGCACTAGAAGGAAATCTTTGCCATGCTTGAGAGTGAACAGGGTTTTATCAACAGATCCCATCAAATACCCTCGCTCAAGCAGAAAAGACTTAAGTCTATCATACCATGCCCGAGGGGCCTGCTTGAGTCCATAAAGAGCCTTATGAAGTTTAAGGACTTTATGTGGGTATTTGGGGTTTTCAAAACCAGGGGGTTGTTTTACATAAACATCTTCGCCGATAAAGCCATTAAGAAAAGCACTTTTGACATCCATTTGATAGAGTTTGAAACCTCGGGATGTCGCAAAGGCAAGCAAAATCCTAATGGCCTCAAGACGAGCAACAGGTGCAAAAGTTTCAGTGAAATCAATCCCTTCTAATTGAGAATAACCCTGAGCTACAAGCCTAGCCTTGTTTCTAACTATCGTCCCATCCTCCCCTTGTTTATTTTTGAAAATCCATTTTGTTCCAATGAAATGAACATTTGGTGGAGGATCAACTAATGACCAGACTTGGTTTCTCTCAAAATTTTCAAGTTCTTCATGCATGGCATTGATCCAACTAGAATCAGAAAGTGCATGACTAAGATCTAAGGGCTCGAAAGAAGCAACAAAAGCAGAATTAGTGAAATGAGCATGAGAACGTGTTACCCTTTGATCAAGCTGACCAATGATCTGCTCGGGAGGATGCATCCTTTGAACATGGTGTGAAGCCTCGCGGCGGGATGCAGTCTCCCACTCAACTTGTGCGTTGGAGTGGTCCAAGATGACCGACGTCGAGGTGGTTGCTTCGGGACCTTGTGCCGAAGTAATTGAAGTGGGGTCAGCTTCGGGGGTTGATGTCGAGGGCAGTAGGGGTTCATCCTCAAAATCTCCGGGATCTTCTTCTTCGAAGATGGTCTGTTCCATGTCGTGTTCATTTGCCTGTTCCAGAGCAGAACTAACAGAGGGGGTTGATTCATCAAAAGTCACATCACATGACTCGATGACAGTGTTAGTCTCCAAATTATAAACACGATAAGAATGACCATGAGTAGTATAACCCAAAAAGATCCCGTCAGAAGATCGCGACTCAAATTTGTCCAAATTACCATGTTTTAGGATAAAGCAACGACAGCCAAAAACTCGAAGATGAGTAACCTTGGGTTGTCTCCCAAAACGTAGCTCATAAGATGTCAAATTCAAAATTGAGCGCAAGAAAATTCGGTTTGAGATGTAACATGCAGTGTTCATGGCCTCAGCCCAGAATTTTCTAGGAGTCCTGTGCTCGTCGAGCATCGTCCTAGCCATCTCAACCAAAGTGCGGTTCTTCCTCTCAACGACACCGTTCTGTTGAGGAACCCGCAGAGCAGAGAATTGATGTTCTATACCATGCTCCATGCAAAAGTCAACAAAGAGACTGTTCTTGAACTCAGTGCCATTATCACTTCGAATGAATTTCAGTGCACCAGGGAGTTCAGTGAAAAGTCTCAAAGCCAAGCTCCGAAAGTGTGAGAACCCTTCATCCTTGCTGGCGAGAAAGAAGACCCAAGAGTAGCGAGAGAAATTGTCGACAATGACTAATACATACCACTTCCCGCCTAAAGAACTAACCCGAGAAGGACCTACAGTGTCCATGTGGAGAAGTTCTCCGGGTTGTTCAGTCATCACTGTGATGACTGGCGAATGCGAAGCGGCAATCATTTTTCCATGTCGACAAGGAGCGCAAACTAAATTCTTCTCAAACTTGAGCTTGGGCAATCCTCGGATCAGACCTAGGGCACTCAGACGAGCGAGCAACTCAAAGCTCATATGCCCTAGTCTCCTATGCCACTTCCAAAGCTCAGAAGTAGAATGAGCAACAAGACAATGAGAAGAACCAGATGACTCTTAAAAATCTGCTCCAAAAACTCTCCCAACTCTAAAGATCTTACAAACAACAACGCCATCAAAATTGAGTACTTGCGAAGTATCGCGATGGAATCGCACTTCGAAGCCCTCATCAAGCAACTGAGATACAGAAAGAAAATTGTATCCCAGGTTTTCAACCAAAGCAACATCTTTGAGAGTGAAATTCGAGTTAATTCTTACCACACCTTTACCTTTCGCTCTACTCCTTCGATTGTTCCCGAAGGTGATATGTTCCCCTTGCTTGGTTGTGGTGAGGCTGGAGAACCATGCTGCATCTCCGGTCATGTGGCGTGAACAACCGGAGTCCATGATCCACGTGCCCTCCAAGCCTCGGTCTGTCGCCTACACATGATAAGAATATCTCGATCGCTCAGTGCTGGGGTGAGTGAAAATATGACGAGGCATCCAGCACTGAGTGACACGAGTAGTAGGCACAATAAAAGTAGACTGTCTACGCACAGGATACTCGGAATGATGCAAAGTGCGAGGTCTACCTACATGTTGTGATCGAACAATATGACGAGGTCTCCTACTCTGACGAGGTACAAAGCTACTCGCCCGGGGTCTACCACCATATGGAATATGGTGAACACCTCGAGGAGCAAAATCTCTCCGAGAAGCACAAGGAGCCTCAAAAGCAGGACGATAGTAAAACTCAGACTCATGCATACCTAAGGATGGGTAATGCATGTCCTGGTAACTCATCGCCTGAGAGCGTCGCTCATCCTTAATGCGACAAAAACAGAACCCAACACAATGACCCGCCCGCTGACAGTAGGAACAATGAAAAATTCTCCTAGGGGCACTCTCATGGGTCACAGGAGCAACTCTCATAGGCTCCTTGGGCTTCTGCTGAGTGGTTTTCTTGGGAGGATTTTTCTTGGCAGGAGGAGTGGTTTTCTTCGGTGTTCGGGTAGGCTTTTTGGCTAATGGAGTGTCTAACAGAGCTCTCTCTTTCTCTAGGGTAGTGGGAGAGGTAAACACAGTTTTGTTTCCACTATCTGAAGGAATCCTCTCAAAACCCAAACCTAGAGCTAACCCTGCTCTGTCAGCACACATCTTGGTCTTTGCCAAGAGCAAATCCATCCTACCCTTTCCCTCGGTGCATTTATTAACCACGGAAAGAAGGTTTTCATTTTCAGTCATTAGGTTTTCAGCTCGCTCTCTAACAGTGCCTAGCTGGTCCTTAAGGGTAATGCACGTGTCACAAACAGGTTGCACATCCTTAGAATTACCGGCCCTCTCCAATCTAGCCTCTAAATCATGAACATGCTTATCACAAAAATCAATGCTCTCTCGTAATAAAAGGCAGTTCATACATTTAGTTTTATCAAGACTAGAATCCACCATCAAAAGCTGATTCTGTGCAGTCTCAAGCTCAGAAAGAGTTTGAACATGAACAGAACGCAACTGAGCAAGCTCACCCATGACAACAGTACAAGATTCACATTCAGCATCATTTACTCTAGACTTAAGCATGGCATAATCAGTAGAAATAGATTCTAGCCTAAGTCTAAGGTATTTTCTTTCTCTAGCGGCTTGCACAAGTAATCTATCCTGACCAAGAACTACTTCATTCAGTTCATCTATTTTAATTAAAAGCTGGTCAGAGGATAGTGGTACCTCAGATGAGTCAAGCTCATCACCGATGTGATCGCTGTCGGCCATGAAGCAAAGGCCGGTGAAGTCTCGTCCCTTCTTGTCCTTCTTGTCCTCCTTCCTTGGGGACTCCTCCTCAGAGCTCGACTCCTCAGTTGAGGAAGTGTCGATGTCGCTGAGAGCAGCAACAAATGATCTGGAAGCGGCTTTGGCTACTCTCTTAGCCACCTTGCCATGCTTGCCCTTCACAAAAGGCTTCCTCTCCTTTTTGTGGTATTTAGGGTGCTCACTCTCATCTCTCTTTTTGAGCTTAGGGCAATTGGCCTTGATATGAGAAGTGTCGCCACACTCAAAACAACCACTAAAACCACTTCTCCTCTGATCCCGTCTCTCATGGTGAAAACGGGTGAACCTTCTGGCAATGAGAGCAAGCTCATCATCATCCAGAGTATCCACCTGCTCCTTTGTGACGGAGACCAGGGAGGACAAAGCAAAACCATCTGCAAGAACACAAGTACCAGATGTGCTCGGTTCTGCAGTGGTGCCACGGCTAGTGCTAGAAACCAATGCCAACAGCTGTGGCAAGGAGTTTCTGTGCACTGCAAGAGATGCCTTGGCAATCTCTGTGGACTTCAGCTTGTTGAAGAGCTCATCACAGGTCAATGTGTCATAACCTGCAGACTCCTCAATGTTGGATATCTTCACTTCCCATATGCTACGATCAAGAGCATAGAGAAGCCTGATAGCCCTATCAAGATCATTGTAAGCAAGCGTCCCGTTGGACCGCAAGTTAGTCACTATCGCATCAAAGCGAGAAAACCTAGCATCTATAGATTCACCAGGTGCCTGCACAAACAGCTGATACTGTTGATTGTATGTGCTTTGGCGCCTGGCCTTAATCTGTGTAGAGCCCTCATGAAAAATAGTGAGAGTTGTCCAAATTTCCCTAGCAGTCCTAAGGTGTTGCACCCTATCAAACTCACTTCTACTCAAACCAATGAACAACATATTTCTTGCCTTGGAGTTGGCATTATACTGATCCTTCTCTGTTTGAGAGGTGCGAGTATCAGGGATGGAGTATTGTGAGTCCACAATCTCCCAAATTGCATTTCCTTGGCTTAGCAAGTAACCCTCCATGCGCACCTTCCAGTATGCAAAATCAGTCCCATCGAATAGAGGAATTTTACTAGCTCTGTCCATGTCGCCAAGAGATCACAAAAACCGGTTAAGGTCAACTGGTGATCTTAACCCGCTCTGATACCAATTGTTGGACCGGAAATGGTGACTAGAGGGGGGTGAATGGGAGCTTTTAAAATTTCAGGCTAAAAATACCCTTCTATTTTAATTCGGTCTACTGCGGAACAGGCTTCGAACACAACCTTCGAAGTTCTGGTTCGGAGGTATTTGGCGGCTCCGAACACAGGCTTCGCAAGGAGCAAAAATTCGAAGCCAAGAAGACTTCGCTCCAACCACAACCCCGAAAAATCAATTCTGCTAAGTCAGTGCAAGCTCCGCACACAGGGTGCTTCGAGCAGGCTTCGCACTTCACCCTTCGCAAGAGTGGACTACCCTCTGAGGACTTCGACCAAATACCTAGCGACAACAACTGGTGCTGGGCTTTGTACTTCGAAGGTCTACACGCACACTTACAGACTTCGCTAGGGGCTCCGACACGGGAAAAGAACCGGACTTCGATTAGGGCTTCGCTAGTAAACAGCGAGGTCTAGCCTCCAGTTACACAGAGCGAAAGCACACCGAAAAAGCATACTTCGCACAAAACACAGTTCACCTAGATAGGCTTCAGTGCACTACTACTAGCGAGGTATGCAAACAAGCTCAAGCAGAAACTTAACACAGAAGCAGGGCTTCGCTGCTTGAACAAGGAACACAATAAATGAACTCACAGGATGAATACAACGTGTGGTGGCTAGTACATGAGCTCAACAGTGAATGCTTAAAGTGTTAAATGTTACCTACCCAACCCCCATATTTATAGCCACTATTCACCTAAGTGAATTGACTACTTTACCCCTAGGGTTTACATTGGTTTTGTCTCTACAGAACAGAGGGGTACAAAAGGTAGTCAACTTTATTCTGGAGGCTTCTCTGTCAGTTTTGCAGAGGGGACAGCGTCAGCTTTTTGCAGAGCAGACATTGTCAGCCTTTACAGTCTTTGACCTTTCTGAAGCCCCCCTTCGCACGCGAGGGGTGCGGTAGCTTCGGTGAGAATCCTTGAGCCTGACGACCTTCGCTTCACCGAAGTTAGCCTCCGATACAGTGACGGTTTTGAGCCGAAGCCATCAAAGCCCTTGGGCCTTCGCACCAACACCTTCGGAGTGGACCACCACGGCTTCGCAGCTCCTCCCAGCTCGAACTCCGTCAGTCCGTGTACCGAAGCCATGCATGGCCGAAGTACCACAAGACAACCACACTCCGAAGCCCCACCTTCGGGGTACCACCCTTCGAAGTCCCTCCTTCGTCCAAGGCCTCCGCATGAAGCATTCCATGAGCACTTCGTCGCAGTGTCTCTCCCCGAGCACACTCCTCGATGAGCCTCACCCGGACCATGCCTTCGATGCACCTCGACTTCTGAGACCTTCGTCGGGTACCTTCGAGTGTCTCCCTCCGGAGCACACTTAGAAACCTTTGCCTCTGCTGAGGACTTGATCCACCAAACTCCGAAGTCACTCTTTCCGGAGTACCCTTCGAAGTGCCTCTCCTCCGAGGACTTTGTCTCGGGGTACCTTCACCCGAAGCCACGCTCTGCACTTACTGCCTTCTCTTGGTGCACCTCGACCCGAGGTCCGACATTGACCCCTTCGCAGCCTTCGTGACGGAGCTCCCCGCTCCACTGGCATCAAGCCTTCCGCTTGACCCAGGTTCACTTGCTACGACCCGTCCGTCACCTCCGAAGTCCCCTGCACACCACAGACAAGCAGACAAGTGTATCCAGTACCCCGGAGACATCTCTGGGTTAACACCCTTCGATACACACTCCGGTGTACCGCCCAAAGTACTGAACCCTTTGGTACAGCCAATCATCGTGTACTGTCGGACCCCTCCGACAGACACACTCCGCTGCAATAGCTGCAGCAACCAAAGCCACCGAACCCTTCGGTGAAACCACCTCTGAACACCTTCGGAGGGACCCCTTCGAACCAGAGGATAAACTCTGTCAATCACTCATCACAGACTCCGAAACCAACCCTTGATTTCTCACATTAAGTATTCTAAATTTATTGAAATGTTGTACCTCGACGATGTTCATGATGAACTTGTAAAGAAAACTTTGTTTCGTATCCACAACGAAAGTGCAATAGCCTTGAAGCTATTGTCATTTCTTTGAAAGTTGCACAAAACTCGTCATAATAAGTGGGATAGGGGTGAAAGTAAAGTGATGGCATATGAAGTGAAGTGTCTAGTGATGAGAATGATAAGAAAATGAAGAAGAATTTCAAGCCATATGGTTCTAGAATTTGCAAAGGCACCAAAGCAAATCATGAAGAAATACTAGAAGTAACAACTTGAGATACACCTCACCATCGCAGAGAGTAAGGACATCCTCATGGTTGAGACTGGACTATCTCCCATGACAGGTGGCAGTGTACGTGAAATATCGATTGATTTTCTCATGATGTCAATAGAAGCCTAACAATGCCATCACAAGTGAAAAGCAACTACCAACGAAGAAATAGCTAGCATGCATGCAAAATCTATCTAGACTTAGAATTTTTATGTCATTTGAATGCAGCTAAATATTAGAGGATTGAATAATTGTAACTCTAGAAGAGTGAACTAAATGAAAGATTAGAAGTTCTCGAAGAATAAATATCTTTCACTGCAATGAATGAATTAATTCCAGTATGCATGTTTAAGGCATTTATTTTTATGTTGCTACTTCCTCGCACATGAAAAATTTTCTTAGATTAGAATCATGTGTAGCGCCCAAATAAAAATAATGAATCAATTATGGCTTGTAGATCGATAAATACAACTTTGAGAAAGAAATATTTCTAGATGAATGAGAACTAGAAATATTATGATCGTTGCTACTAGCAACAAATGCATTTTGTAGGCCCTTGAAGAGTCATGGTCATATTATTTGTGGGATAACTTTGTATAGTAATGAAGCATTATTGTATTTGAACCTACTCGAGACTTTCTTAAGGTTTGCAGAAATTGAAGAAATCATACTAGAAATATACATTCTTTAATATTTGGGCTATACTATGAATGCACTTAAAGTGTATGCTACTTTAAGATTTTTTTCTCCCATTTTTGAATTATGCATTATGTCAATTTAGATTTTCTAATTATGAGAAAAATAAATTGATAACTCATATGGTTATAGCTTAAATGTGAAATAATTTCCTAAATCATGAAGATTAGTGTGCCCGCATGCACCACTAGGAAATTAATCACTAGGCCAATGTAAAATTCTTTCTTGACTGCATCTAGGACGATGTGTTTGGTCTTATTGAACCCATGTATGGGCTAGTATGATACTGCTTGAAGCTCGTAAATCTTTGTAATAGACATATGCAGGTTTATTGTCTTCTTGATACTCATGTCTTGATCATCAAAGTAGTCCACCTGAATAGACAACGCTATAGAATAGCGCTTTATGACGAATGCATTGACATGAGAGGCAAAGTAGTGCACTAAGTATCATTTGTCCACATGAATGGACTAAGCATAAGAAATGAAGAATTAGAAGAATTTCTCTACCATTATTGTAGAGTTGTAATTTATTCGTCATGAAAAGGACATGCAATTCTAAATGTAGCGGATCTTAAGCAAAATTCAAACCATTGCCATACAACATCTACTCAACAACAGTGCAACTAGTGTTGAATTTCCTATTCGAAGTATGTGCATATCTTACTACCATAGTAGATTGAAAAGGCTCTCTCCGAAAAGTCTATAAAACTTGTGAACGGAGATTTGCATGTGGCTTTCTACTTTTATAATTTCCCATCATTTATGGGGAGAGAATGAACCCTTGGATGAAAAATGTCAGTAAATTATGGTATAAATGAAATGAATTGTGCACATTACCTCACACTAGTGAATGCAATGTAAGAAGTACTAGAAGTACAGAAGGACCTGAAGTGCAAAATAACTAGAAGTTATACTGCCTAATTATTTTTGTGATCTAAAAAGCATTACTAAGTTGCATTATCTGAATGTAATGTACTGGAGAGGGTGAAATACCAATGAAGAAAGGTATCCCTCATCTCGTCCAGAGGCCTCGAACACAAAATAATAGGACAAGAACTCCGGTTCTTCATGTCCCTAAGTAATCCGATACGTCCGGTGAAAACAGGACATGAGAGCTTATCATACTTAATCACGAAAACTATCCCACAAAAAGAAGGGGAGCCAATTGAGACCTGACAGATGGTATGGAACCTCAGAATAGGCATACCAGTATGAATCTTCTCATGAAGGAAGAAACCAGTGATAAGGTGCGCACCAAAATAGCCGCTGGTACACTAAAGGACCTTGCTCCTATGATGAAAACAATGGTGAGCAAGATGATGAAGCACCAGAATGTGCAACCCATGATGAAATAACTAGAAGTTATAGAAGTTCGGGTGAATCCTATGATATAGCAACTGCTGACTATCTGCACTTACTATTTATTTTTGCCACAATCATAAATATTGACTTTGAGCTTGTATCGCTCGTTGAATGAATGAAGAGGTCAGATTGAGAAGATTCTAAGAAGACAATGACAACTGAATTGTATTATGAAAGAAGAAAATAGTAAGAGATGAAGAATGGCTTGTTGTATAAAGTTTTCACTCAACTAGCAGGAGTTGATTGTAAAATCTATTCTCCGATCATGAGACAAATTACCTTTAGAAATATAATTTCAATGGCAGTCAACTAGCAGTTTAATATTGAAATCAACATGAAGTTGAAAATCGACTTGAAGTCAAATTATGTTGAGTAATGAATTAATTGATATTGTTATTTGCATGGGAGCTTGGATCAGACGTTTGTATGAAGGTACATGAAGTATCATATCTTGAACCAAAATAGAAAGAATATAAATAGTCTTAATAGTATATAGTATATTTCTCTAGTAGAAATGCTGCATGCAGTGGCGTAGCTAGAAAATTTTTGCTGGGTGTGCCTAGCTTTTATAATATCGTAAATTCAATATATATGTATAAATTTTGATAAAAACAAATAGTATATAAATAAAAAAAATAATAGGTCACAACATTATAAAATGTATAAAATCAACAAATAAGATCACATATAAAGGTCTTACATTTTTTCGCGATATAAAGGTTTTACATTGTATTAATAGAAGATAGTAGTAGTCCTACTCTGCTCTATGTTTTCTTATAGTCATGAAAGTCCTCACTATATAATTGTCACTAATTTTGCAAAGATAAATTTATGCATTGGGGAACATAACAAAAGAACCACTGCTTTTCTTATAACAAATTATCTAAAAACAAAAGGAACAAAACTAAAGCTTGTGGAAATATGTAAAATTTAAAATTAATGATATTCTATGCCATAAATTTGGAGGTATACAGAAGCAAACATGAACTTGTACATGGAGGTATGCATCTATGCCATAAATTTGGGGGTAGTCCTAGGCCTATATGGACTACCCCTAGCTATGCCCCTGGCTGCACGAATAATGAAGATCCCTGAATGGATTATGAATATGGTCTAAATAACGTTTAGAATTGAGGAAGAAAACTCATTGTTTGAATTTGGGTTTAAAACTAAAGCATGTGACTTTCATCCAAAACCCCCATGGACAGACGGCCATTGCAAGAAGACCATATATCCATACAGATCTAGAGAAGAGGGGGAGAATTTTTGGGAGCAAAATTCTCATACAGATCTAGCTATGTTTTCCTATGTGATGGAACTGAAGTATCATAGAAATCGTCAAAGTAAAGTCTTGCATCGACTTCGACGAACCACTCGGAAATAATAGTTTTTACATTAAGCCTCACCATAATGTGTATGGATTAGAAGAATGATTCATCACATCTACAAGTTATGATAATTGAATCATATTAGCACCCTCACTATTATCCAAGAAGATAATATAAATTGTGTTGCACAAATGCAGTCAAGATATGTGAAGAGCAATTTGATGAAGCTCATAAACCCTAAGTTCTTCTATGCTGATGGATTGCATAAGATGAATGAACTAATGGTGATGCACACCAAGTCATGCGAAAACCTCACATGTTGTTCACTAAGTATCTTTTGAACCATCTAGCTTTGAAAGATGTGTTCGTTAAACTTAAAGACTTGTGCATTTCAGGGGGAGAAACTTCACATAACACTGACAAGAAGAATTTAATCTTAGTCAAGCAAACTAAGTATCCGAATTGATCTTGAAGATCTTATGAAATATTTGGGTGAATTGTACTCTTTTCCCTTGAATGAGTTTTCCTAAAGTTTCTCATATTAAGGTTTTTAATGAGGCAATTCGTGCAACCAAGACGCGCGCTATGTACTCTTTCTCCCAATTTTTCCCACTAGGTTTTTGGGGAGTTTTAATGAGGCATATGCATGTTGCGTAAGATTCTCAAGGGGGAGTGTTAATATACCGATCCTATCTTGATCCCTTGAAAATCGAATAGACGGTTGGGCATGTTTATCTTTAGGGGTTTGTGGGATCGGATTAGGCGACTAGAGGGGGTGAATAGGCACCTCGATAAATTCTCGTGAATAAGATGACCTATTCAGAACACCCAATGCTCCTCTAAAAATTACAGAAGTAAATTTGAGACCCACAGTTAAAATTCAGAACAGAAATCAACCCAAATTAAAATTTCTTTCTAAATCGAAGTATGAAGTGCCGATCTTTCTGTCGGTAACTGAATCTCCAATTTAGATCTCCTAGTTTGGTAAACAAAGTGCCGACAGAAGCCTATCAGCAACTAAGATACCGACAGAGTTCAGAACTCTCAGAAATGAGATTAAACACTAACTCTACAGCAATCAATCAATTCAACCACGTATAGTGCATCTTCTTCAGGCACTTTATCAAGTACACAAAGGGAACACAATATTCAAGCCATTCAATTGAATAAATTCACTGCAAGAGAAAACAGTGATCTAATAGTATGTTTGCGTGAAACAGTATCAAAACAAAATCGGACAAAATCAATGCTTAGCACACACAATGATGCAGTTTAATCACTAATAAACACTGATTAGAATTGAGTCCTGTGTGTCAAGAATACATGTATTCGTGGCAATGAATCAGTGCATGGAAACTGATCCAATGAAGAAACATGCAGTCAGAACAATAACATGAAGATCATTCAGAAGATAATGATTAAAGAAGAATTGGCTCAGACGGCTTAGCAAATTTTGATCAGAACATGTGCAGCATCAGATAAGCTCAGGCAAGACTTTTAGCCGAGAGACAGCAGAGTGCTGGTAGAAGATGAAGACAAAATAGCATCAAAAACAGACAGCCCCAAACAAAAAATTATGGCAACACAGTTTGATTTTTCTTGAACAGTGAGATGCCTTGCGTTACTGTCAATGGCATTCACAGCTACAGGTGATAAACAAACAACCTATACAGACAGTAATCTCAAATACGAAGTAGTTAATCACACAGAAAAATAAACAAAAACTCCAGTGACTTAAATCAAACACAAGAACAATTAATAGCTGGAAAACTAGCCAAACTTGAAGACTGTCAGAAGAATTAAACCAGAGATTTATAGCACGATGATGCAACACAATGATTACTGAAAATTCAAACAGTGTGCACCTAGAAGTGAAGCTATCGGCTTCAACCTGACCCGATGTTGCAGGCTATCGATAGAGACAAAAATCGGCAAAACATTTTGGCTGCAGTGGAATCTATCGATGGTGAAGCAAAGAAGACTCACGGCAGCCAAACAATTACGCTGGTCAAGAAACTAGCAATGATGGCTTCAGGTCGGTAGTAAAAAGAAACTCACAATAGCAACCAAAGTATCTCCGGTGGAAATAATCAACCCAGAAGCAAAAATCAATCACAGTGAAGGGCAAAGAACAAATCCAAAACAGAAGGAAATAATTGGTATAGTTTTTATCCTGAAAACAAATTTAAGTGGCGCTGAGAATATATGGTGCGGTGTTGTTGTTTCTGATCCGGGACAGCAGCACTTGACAATCACCAGAACGAAAGAACAAAGAGGAAGAAGCAAAAAACCGGAAGGAAAAAACTTCTAAAAAGACCGAACAGTGCTTGCATGCATACCTGTAGGAGTGGCTAATCAGCAGCTCTAGGAACAATTGATGCTGTAGAAAATCTAGGACGGGCGCCTGGTGATGAACAGTGTGCGATGATAAAAGTGTTCGGTGGCTAAAAGAGGATGAGACTTTTCTGGAATTTTCTGTATTAAAAGTTCAAAAGTCCTCTGAAAATGCCACCAAAACCCCTAGGCCTTAGGTTCCTTTTATAGGCAAACCTATAAAGGTATTTTCCAAAATGCCATTAGGGTTTAATTACAATGAAATAACCTAATTACCCTTATGTATTTTCAGAAATATCAATTCTAAAAAATACACAAAAGTAAACTCCTAATTTATTACATCATTGACCCTATTCTTTTAATATTTTTTCAGAATTAAAAATTTTGAAAAATACTAAAACATTACACTTACTCTAGACGACTAAATAGAAAAACAAACTCCTATTTATTGGAATTTAAAAACACTTTCTGATACGATGGTTTTCAGCCGAAACCGACAAATCCTTCCCGATCGCTGACATGTGACGCCAATCCGTGAACTCGACCGCCAGCAAGTCTCTCCCGCTCTCGATCCCCTCGAGCCGCCTGTTCACTTGCACTGGCCTCCCTTTTGTTGTTCTTGATTGTCACAATGTCTCGACCATCCGTCCGTCCATGTCTTGCTCCATCTCCCCGTGTACTCTTGAGATCATCCCCAACTTCACCCGGCCTCCTTGATCCTTTGGCATCGAGCTCCCCGCTTGACCGTTGATCACCCGATATTGATATTTGGTTAGCATATCCACCCTGCACACATGAGACAATCCAAAACACGAAATGCGATGCACATCGATCTCCTCGACACACACTCTCCATTCACACATCGATTCCATCGATGCAAGCAAACCACCATTCACTCAACACTCTAGATCGATCAACCTTGTCAATCACTCATCACAAAGACAAAAACCACTGTGCGACCTCACTTAGTTTCATAGGGTTTTTGCCTATAAATAGAGGGGTTCTCTCCTCATTTGTATACTGTTGAATGAGCAATAAAGAAGATCGGCTTTTCCGCTACACACTATGTCCTGCCCATTGTCGAAGACATTCTGGACTACACATGTAGTAGAGTACGTTTCTCAACACTAAGGAGACTAAGTTAGAGAATGAGATTGGGCCTTTCTATTAGGCTAGGGACCCATGAGAACTGACGGGGCAAATAATAGATCCAGACTCAACACGAATCTAAATCGAGGCCCCGATCTCATGAACCTGTGGGTAAAAATTAGACCCGTCCTATAATGGTGGGTCCTTGGTGAGTCTCGAGCCCTATCAAGTCCATTACCACCCCTAGTTGATAGGTGAAGCAGTTTAATCATGAGTTATAGGCATAGTTTCTTAATTTTTATGCAATTGAAGTTCTAAATAATTATTTAAGAATAATTATTAGTGGAAGCGTCATGAGAAGGACCGATTTGCCTCCTACTTGGGGAAGTGCCTGTTGATAGCAAAAATGGCATTAATGGCTAGATTATCAAAATATCAATTTTTGGTGATTTGGGTCGAAAATACACATGTCCAGGGTCTGTCCGAAGCCCTACGGGGCCAAAGCCCGTCGAGCTATGGGCTCCGAAAGCCTCCAGCCAGCCCATGGGCTTCGGCCAGGAAGCCTTCGGAGGCCCACGCTGCAGAAGCTTCGGGAACCTTCAGAGGCCCACGCTGCCGAAGTTTCGGAAGCCCACGCTGTCGAAGCTTTGGCCCAAGAGCAAGCCTCGACGGGCCTAGCTGAAGCCCACACTATCGAAGCTTCGGCCCGAGGAGCAAGCCCCAACGGGCCTGGCCGAAGCCCACGCTATCGAAGCTTCGGCCCGAGGAGCAAGGCTCAACGTGCCTGGCCGAAGCCCATGCTACCGAAGCTTCGGCCCGAGGAGCAGGCCTCGGTGGGCCTGGCCGAGGCCCACCTCGGCAGAGATAGAGTTGGACGCATTTCCAGCTCAATCTTTATCTCTATTCAGCCGAATTAATAGCAGATTAGATTAGAGTTAACCCTCTATAAATAGAGAGGCCTGGCCGGCGTGGAGAGCCCCCCCAACACAAACCAAACCAAAGCCATGCTTTGATCGTACCTTTACTTTTACCTTTACTTTTCTGTACCTCTTTGTGGGTTTTCCTGGAAGCCCTCCGTCCGCCGCTACAGAACAGTGGTAAGCCTTGGTACTTCACCTGTGAAGTCCCTGTTAATCTATGTAACAGATTTCTATCGCCTTGTTACTTCTCGTGTGAAGTATCTACTAATCTGCGTAATAGATTGCTACCTTCGCTACCCGTGCAGCACCTCGCAAATTCGGTCCTAAGGCCGAATTGGTACTTCGCATCATCTCTGCTGCAGGTTCGCACGTTCGGAGCCCCTTCGTCGGAGGTGTTCGGAGCTGAGAGATCGGTTCTGGAGGTCCCCAGGATGCCCTTCGATAGGACTGCGGGCTTCGACAACAGGCTTCACCACGAACATACTCCGTACTAAGACGAAGTTGCACCTGCGCGTGGCCTTCATGTCATTACTCTGTAATTCACTACATAGGAGATCGCACGCCGAATGCCGCTGTTCGGAGGTGATCACCGTGTTCAGATCCGTTCGGAGCCTACCTCCGGCCGGATCAGGCTGAACGCCAAAGTTCCCTTCGGCGGAACACTTCGCATCGAGCGCCGAAGCACTCTTCGGCAGAACACTTTGCACCAGACGCCAAAGGTACCCTTCGGTGCACCCTTCGCATCAGACTTCGAACCAGGAGGACTCCGACTGGTTTGTTGATTTTTACCTGTTTGAACCTATTTCTTTTGGTTAATTGGATTATTTCTTGTAATCTGGTTGCCTGGCGACTCCACCCCCCTTATCACTATTAAGGGTAGTCGGAATGCGGTGTCGGTGCTACGTCACGCTTAGGCCCGTCCCTAAGTATCCGTGCACTTTTGGATCGCCGGACTGACCCAAGTGCGGGGACACGTTTCCGTGTCAACACACGTTTTGGCGACTCCGCTGGGGAAGAGCTACGCCAACACAATGAGTACGTCTACATCGGTCGTCGGAACATCTGCTTCGACTACTACGTCTACACTGCCAATGGAAACAATAGGAGGCTTGGATATCGACAACCGCAATGTAATGTCACCTACTCTTGAAGATATACCCACAGGAGACCGAGCAGAGATCGAGGTAAGGCTAAAGGCGCTCCAAGACATGATGCTTGGAGGCTACATCAAGACACGCGCAGGCTTCGTCAAGCGCGACATCGTCACCCCCGACCCCGCTCAAGTCCAGCTAACACCAATATCACCTCACTTATCTTCTTTAGAAATTGAGCAAAAAATAGCCGCATCCGTAGATCAGGTCGTTAGCGCTTCACTAGCCAACCGTTTAGATTCGACAGTCAGCTCCCAAGTAGAGGCAGCTCTTAGAAGGTTCGGATTCACTGAGGCCACGCCCCCGATTCCTATAGCTAGTGCACCTCCGACGAACATGTCTCCGGCCTCACCACTTATGGCCGAGACCAATCATTATACCTATGGACAAACTAACACTGCATTTCACGCAACACATGCGCCAATACCCGCGCTACCCGCACCACACACGCAGGCGCCCGGACACGAGCATGTTATGCAAATAGCACGTAGGGAAGAAACACATGGCTGACAAGCCGATATCCCACCATGTGTCGCGCCCCCACATGAAAGGCGCATGCAAGCAAACTACCAAGATGATTTAGATGAGCGGATCCACGCACTATTTAGGGAGTGTGCCGGCTTCTTGCCCAAGGGACGGGTTAGGGTTTATCACAAACCATACCCCGATCATCTTGATACACTACCCTACCCCCGTGGCTATAGGATCCCTGAGTTCACTAAATTTGATGGCGAGGGTAGTAGGACCACACTAGAGCATGCTAGTCAATTTTTGGCGCAGTGTGGAGAGGTTAGCGGGATAGACGCCCTAAAAGTTAGACTATTTTCGCTCTCGCTATCCGGCACGGCTTTCACTTGGTTTTCGGCGCTCCCGCCGAACTCCATCCACACGTGGGACGATTTAGAGCAGAAATTCCATGATTATTTCTACACGGGTGAAACAGAACTTAGGCTTTCGCATTTGACATCGGTTAAACAGAAGTCTAGTGAGAGCGCTTCTGAGTATATCAAACGTTTCAGAGATACCAGAAACCGATGTTTTAGTCTTAATATTTCAAAAAGGGACTTGGCAGAATTAGCTTTTAATGGGTTGCATTCCGAACTTAAGAAAGGTTAGATAACCAAAACTTTTTAGAAGTTAGCCAAGTTCTACAGCAGGCTCTGGTCCAAGAAGGCCGAGCCAAAGATAAGAAATTTATTAAAACATTTAGCAAGCCTAGGGCCGAAATACACATTATGGAACGCTCTGATGAGGAGGAGTCAGAGGAGGAGGATTCGGCTGACATGTACGCAACCGAATGGGTTACAAACGCTAAAAACAAACCTGTCATTTGCTCTGAACTACGACTGTCCCCCACAAAGAATAAACTTAATGAGGTCAAGTACTCGTTTGATGTGACTAAATGCGATAAAATATTTGATTTACTCTTAAAGAGTCAGCTTCTCAGGTTGCCTACGGGTCAAGTCATCCCACCTGCCGATGAGTTAAAGAAGCATCCATACTGTAAGTGGCATGATTCACATTCTCATAATACTAATGATTGCAATGTTTTCTGACGGTAGATACAATCGTCCATAGAAGAAGGACGATTGAAGATAGACCATGATCCAAAAATGAAGCTAGATAAAGATCTGTTTCCAGTCAACGTCGTCGACCTCGGCGAGAAGAAGGTATTGATTCGGCCAAAACAGGCCGAGTTCGCTAAAGGAAAAGATGTGATCATTGGAGAAGCACGTACTCGCACACTCATACCAAAGAACCCCGAGGTAGGAGTGTGGAAACAGAATGTCAACACCCCTTCGGCTAATGCTCGCAAGAGGCCAAAGGTAACGTATAACATGTTGCTAAACAAGCATCAGAGGAGGGCCAAAGAAGCAGGCCCACGCACTCAGCTAAAGCGGCCAAAGGGGCCAAAACCTTCGAAGGGTACCTTCGGACCGAAAGTTGCGAACCCTCCGCATGAAGGCTTCGGGCCGAGGTATCCTAGTGCTCCGCATAGTGGTTCCGAGCCACAATGGTCGAACCCCCCGTGCAACAACTTCGCACCCTAGTGGTCGGGTCCCCCATGCGACAGCTTCGGCCCCCAATGGCCGAACCCCGCACCATGGTGGACTTCTCCGATGGGAGGCTTTGGCCCACACTGGCCGAACATACCTCCGACCTGGTGGGATCCTTCGTTGGTGTGGTCGGAGACACCTTCGACTTGGCCGAACCCCCCTCCGGGTGACGGGTTCGGCTCACAATGGCCAAGGCCACTAGAGCCGCCGATGCCTCCGCCGTATGAATGGGCGGGAACCCCGTGGGCTCCGCACG
Source organism: Zizania palustris (assembly GCA_019279435.1). Classification (NCBI taxonomy): domain Eukaryota; kingdom Viridiplantae; phylum Streptophyta; class Magnoliopsida; order Poales; family Poaceae; genus Zizania; species Zizania palustris. The sequence goes on from JAAALK010000081.1 coordinate 18,463,029, forward strand.
TATCTGGGTCAGGGTACCCTCCACAGACTAACCCTATGCCTTGTTTTCCCTCGGAATATTATGGATGGCAGGGGCAGACAGACGCAGCGGAGGGGGCATCGTCCACAGACTGTCTGTGGTACCTCGGAATCGGACCCTGTAGAGCGAAGCCGAAGGGTGCGAGCACGCGGAGGCCGAAGTCAGGGAGTCCGAAGCCATAACTATCAGAGTTGGGTCTCAGGAAGTCCCAATCCCGAGGACTTTGTCGCCGAAGGCTAACGGAGGTAAGCCGCATGCTTCGGCCGGACTCCGCGCCGAAGCCTGGTTCGATCGTCTGGACGAGGCCAAACCATTCGACGGGGTTCACAGCGAGGCCCCTTCGAACACAAGGCGCTCGAGGCCGAAGGGCACACTTCGGCCAGAATTAACAGGGGTCAAACAGTAGCTCCAGGCACCAAGCTGAAGCCATCTTGGGCTCCTCTGGGCATGTCCAAATCACAGAAGAGGCGCCTACAAAGGCTGCGGGCACAGGAGATGCGCGAGAAGGTAGCTGAGGCCGAGCGTGATGCTATCTTCGAAGAGATCCACCCTCGGCCAGCCACAAAGAAGGTATGGAGAGAAAAGCCAGTTGAGATAGCCAACCCGGCTCCCAGTCCAAGCGACGAAGAAGACGACTTGCTTGACGATGATTACTCGCCCGTCTCTGAGGGGCCCGCACCTCAGGCGATGGACATCAACATCATCACATTACCCGCCGAGTTTGCACCACCACGAGACGAGGCCAAGGTCACTCATTTGAACCTCGGTCCACGCAGTGCCATCTTCGAGAAGCCCGAGGACTCGGCCCACCATCTTAAGCCCCTCTATGTCAGGGGTCACATCGATGGGAAGCCGATTTCCCGGATGCTCGTCAACGGCGGTGCCACTGTTAACCTAATGCCTTATTCATTGTTGAAAAAACTTGGCAGGGACAAAGATGACCTGAAGAGGACTAACTTGATGCTCAACGGCTTCAACGGCGAGAGCTCCGAGGCCAAGGGAATGCTCTCTATGGAGTTGACGGTGGGAAACAAGACGTTACCAACAGTGTTCTTTGTCGTCGACGTACAAGGTAACTATAGTGTGTTACTCGGACGCGACTAGATCCATGTGAACTGTTGCATCCCCTCTACCCTACACCAGTGCTTGGTACAGTGGGACAGCGATGAGGTGGAGGTCATCTCCACGGATACTTCGAACCAAGTAGCTTTGGCCGATGTATCGGTTGACGCCGTCCATAACAAAGTAGAGTGTCTATCAGGTAAAGATCTTTCGGATTATGACTTTGTTAGTGTATCCGGAGGACAGTTTGTACCAGTGTCTGTAAAGCCGGCTGGAGTAGCATGGCTATTTTTGTATTAGTAGTCATGTCTAGCAAAAATAATCTAGATTGGCTAAAGTCTCGCGTGGAGTAGTATTGGTCTAATAAAGACGGTATTGCCGAGGCCATCGAGGACTTTAGCGAAGTAGAAAAGTTAGGGCAAGGTTTTGCGTCGGCCGACCCCTTGGAGGAAGTTGATATATGCGATGGTAGCATCCCAAGGCCGACTTTTGTAAACCAACATTTACAGCCCGATGTAAAGGCTGAAGTAATAAAGTTACTTCGGTCGTATGTCGATTGTTTCGCATGGGAGTATAGCGAAATGCCGGGGCTAAGCCACGATCTCGTGGAGCATCGGCTGCCCATCAAGTCCGGGTTTAGGCCTTATAAACAGTCTCCCCGTCGCTTTAATTCGGCCGTCTATGACCGAGTTAAAGAAGAAGTGGAACGACTACTTAAGGCTGAATTTATTAGGCCATGCAGGTATGCAGAATGGGTTGCTAACATTTACCTGTAGAGAAGAAAGGGAGCGGCAAGATACGAGTATGCATTGATTTCAGGGATCTGAACAGAGCCACTCTAAAAGATGAGTATCCAATGCCAATAGCCGACATGCTGATCAATGATGCTTCAGGGCATAAGGTACTAAGTTTTCTTGATGGCAATGCCGGTTATAATCAAATATTTATGGACGAAGAGGACGTCTACAAGACCGCCTTTTGATGCCCTGGTTTTGTTGGGTTATTCGAATGGATCATCATGACTTTTGGGTTGAAAAATGTCGGTGCCACGTATCAGCGCGCTATGAACTTGATCTTTCACGACTGGTTAGGAGTCATGTTAGAGGTTTACATCGATGATGTCGTGGTCAAATCGAACACTATGGGAAACCATTTAGCCGATTTAAAGGTTGCTTTCGATAGGATCCGACAGTATGGGTTGAAAATGAACCCACTCAAGTGTGCTTTTGGCGTGTCGGCAGGTAAGTTCTTAGGTTTCATGATTCATGAGAGAGGTATAGAGATTGATCCTAAGAGACTTGAGAATATTAGAAACGTTGTAGTGCCGGCGTGCAAGAAAGATGTGCAAAAGTTGCTAGGCAAGTTGAACTACTTGCGTCGCTTTATATCCAACTTGTCCGGCAAAATTGATGCCTTTGTCCCCATACTCCGGCTAAAAAATGAAGCCGAGTTCACTTGGGGGGAAAGCCAACAAAATGCTTTTGAGAAGATCAAGGAATGCTTATCATCACCACCCGTGGTGAGAGCACCCAAGGTCGGGATTCCGTTCTGGCTATACATCGCGGCTGAAGACAGCGTGATTGGAGCCATGCTAACCCAGGAGGTGGAGGGGAAGGAGTACATCATCACATTCTTGAGCCGCCGCCTGCTGGACACCGAAACCAGGTATGCGTTTGTGGAGCGATTATGTTTATCACTTTATTACGCGTGCACCAAGTTACGCCATTATCTTCTTCCCACCACATGTGTTGTCGTTTGTCAAACCGATGTTATAAAGCACATGTTACAGAAGCCGATTCTAAGTGGAAGAATCAGAAAGTGGGCTTACGCGTTAATTGAGTACGATTTGGCCTACGAGCCCCTAAGAGCGATGAAAGGCCAAGTCGTACCAAACTTCATAGTTGATCATCACATAGATGCTAGCTGGAGTGATGCTATTGCTCTAGTTGAAGTAGAAGCCATAGAGGTGGATAAGAAGAGAGTAGCTAGAGCCTACAATAAGAAGGTTAAACCAAAATTGTTTCAAATAGGAGACTTGGTATGGAAAACGATTTTGCCTTTAGGCACGAAAAGTCCCAAATTCGGCAAATGGTCACCTAGTTGGGAAGGTCCTTTTAAGATAGCCGAAATCGTTCCCAGCAACGCATACGTGTTGGAATCCCTGCAGGGAGAGCGGTTCCGAAGGGCTTTGAATGGTAGGTACTTGAAAGGATATTTCCCGAGTGTGTGGCAAACGTCATAAAAATGTCGAAAAGCCGGTATAAACAGTATCGTCTCAAGCTCATTGTGCTTTTAGTTCACTAGTTCACTAAAAGGCAGGGGGGCATGTGTTGATAGCAAAAAATGGCATTAATGGCTAGATTATCAAAATATCAATTTTTCGTGATTTGGGCCGAAAATACACATGTCCAGGGTCTGTCCGAAGCCCTACGGGGTCGAAGCCCGTCGAGCTATGGGCTCCAAAAGCCTCCAGCCAGCCCATAGGCTTCGGCCAGGAAGCCTTCGGAGGCCCACGCTGCCGAAGCTTCGGAAGCCCACGCTGTCGAAGCTTCGGCCCAAGAGCAAGCCTCAACGGGCCTGGCCGAAGCCCACGCTATCGAAGCTTCGGCCCGAGGAGCAAGCCCCAACAGGCCTGGCCGAAGCCCACGCTACCGAAGCTTCGGCCCGAGGAGCAGGCCTCGGCGGGCCTGGCCGAGGCCCACCTCAGCAGAGATAGAGTTGGACGCGTTTCCAGCTCAATCTTTATCTCTATTCGGCCAGATTAATAGCAGATTAGATTAGAGTTAACCCTCTATAAATAGATAGGCATGGCCGGCGTGGAGAGCCCCCCCCAACACAAACCAAACCAAAGCCATGCTTTGATCGTACCTTTACTTTTACCTTTACTTTTCTGTACCTCTTCGTGGGTTTGCCTGGAAGCCCTCCATCCGCCGCTACGGAACAGTGGTAAGCCTTGGTACTTCGCCCGTGAAGTCCCCGTTAATCCACATAACAGATTGCTATCGCCTTGTTACTTCGCCTGTGAAGTATCCGCTAATCTGCGTAATAGATTGCTACCTTTGCTACCCGTGCAGCACCTCGCAAATTCGGTCCTAAGGCCGAATTGGTACTTTGCATCATCTCTGTTGCAGGTTCGCATGTTCGGAGCCCCTTCGCCGGAGGGGTTCAGAGCTGAGAGATCGGTTCTGGAGGTCCTAAGGAGCCATGCTGAATAGCGTGGGCCTCATGGCTCCAGATGTGATGAGTCATTGTCAACGATAGTCAGAGAGGACTGAAAAGAGAGAGAAGATCTGCTGTGTCTGGGCCGCGTGTGACTCAGGTACACGGGCAGCGAGCGACTGTCGGGCAGAGGGGCCGCGAAGTCGGGCTGGCCCAATCCGGGTACATGGGCTAGGAGCAGCAGAAGATCCACTGGTCTGTTGACCGGGATTGACTCAGGTACACGGGCGGCGAGCGATTGCCGGGCTGAGGGAGCTGCGGAATCGGGCCGGCCCAATCCGGGTACCCGGTACGAAGACGGTGGACGCTTTGTCAGTTTCGGCGCAAAATTGACGACCGTTGATTTCGGATCTGACCGTTCTGAGGCGAAGCCGTAGCTGCTACGAAAGCTCCGCATCAGGACAAGTTACCTTTATTTATGTTTTTACTATTTTTCCTTTAGGGCCACAGTCTGTCAGTCGAGTCTGTAAAAAATCCTAAGGGCATTTCAGTCTTTTCCATTTTTATTTAGCGTCTGTAAAAAACCCTAGGGGTATTTCTGCATTTTTCCATTTTATGGGCTGCCTATAAATAGGCCCCAATATCGTAGGGTTAGGGCACCCATTTTTGAAATATCACTTTACCAATTCTGAAATTCGTGGGTCACTTTTTGTGTTCTTCTTCCGGGTTCTTCCTCCGCCGCCGGCGTGTTCTTTTTCTCTGAAATCGCCACCGCCGCCATTATTTTCCACCCTCCGCTGTTGCCTCTCTCCACGCGTCTCATCCGTGCTGCAAGCCATCGTGGCCGCTTGGCCGTCAAGTCCCTGGCTGGTGTGCGGACAGCACTCAAGTGCTGCTCCTTCGTGCTGCATGCGGCAGCAAGCCGTAGCGGCAGGGCCTAGCCACAGCTAGCAGCGCTACTTCACACACACGGATCTTCTGTGGGCACAAGCAGCAGCGTTCAGCGGTGTGAACAGCAAGTGCACGGGCACGGGTTGCAAGGCAAAATGCAGCCGACTGGATGAACTAATCAAGGGGCACGCGGATCAAGGTACAAGTTCACTGTAGAAATTAAATTCTTGATTAAAATGCTAGATTAGTTCGTGATGAATTTTTCTGATCTTCAATATTGTTGCTGCACGTCTCTTTGTGTATATCTCCTAATCTAGCTTGCATAGGGAAACGTGCCTAATCATGTACTTAACTTGCTATCAATATTAATGTTTGCGTGCTATTCGTTTTTTAATGCTTTCCACAACATCCGGTTGCATGTGATGTAATACTGCTAAGAAGTTTTTTTTATTATGAATGTATTTCATCTGTTGATTTAATCTTTGTGCTGTCAGTTGGTTCATCTGCTGTTTTGATTAAATAGATGATATTGAATCTGGTGCTTTAATCTATGCACTGTTTTTATTTCGGTTGGAACTTCACTGTGAGCTGTGCTGGGTTCTCTTTGATGTCTATCACTGAGGACCAGCTTGAGTCTTTGGGAGATGATGATTTGTGTCTGTTTAACAACCGGGTGTGTCGTGTTTATGACAAAAGGATGTTCAAAAGACACGGCACAAAGACCGGATGCTTTGAGTGTGGTGATCCAGGACACTTCATCGCCGACTGCCCCAAGCGCAATGGACACAAGAAGGGCACCGGTGGTGGCTTCCACGACTCCGGCAACAACGACAGCTCCTCCTTCAACAAGGGCAAGCCAAAGACCAGATTCTTCAGAAAGGCCCTAAAGGACTACCGGCGAGAGAACAAGAAGCGCGACAAGGCTTTCTTCGCTGAGATGGAGAAGAGCTACTCCAGGCGGTCCACGTCTTCTTCCTCTTCATCAGGAAGGGGAAGGACAAGGACGATCCAGCAGGCCTTTGCTTCATGGCCTTCGGGGACAGACCGAAGAGCCGCTCACATCAGCGCCGAAGATCCTGCAAGAGCTTTTGCTCAATGGCTCTTGGGGATAAGAAAGAGAAGAGCTCCTCCGATGACTCCGACGACGATGACAACGAAAAGGTATCATCCTATGAACGCGAAATCGTTGATTTACTTGAAAGCAATCGTCAGGAGTTAAAGTATCGGGAAAAACTGCTTAGAGGGGCCAAGAAGAGGATAGATGAGTTAGAGAGTGAGCTTGCCGTAGCCAACGACAGGATTGAGAGTCTATCTTCTTCCCCTTGCTTGGGTGATAGCAGTGAGTGCCCAAAGTGTGAGGTGCTTCTATGTGACCTGTCGACTCTGAAGTCCAGGTACACATAAAGGGTTGATGAGAGGGACGCTTTGGCCACTGAGCTTGAAAGCGCTCAGCTGGAGCTGAAAGATGCTCAAGCCACTGTCGTCGAACCCTGTGTTGATTGCCCATCTCATCTAGCTGCCTTAGCTGAGCTGAAATCCAAGGGCGATGAGCATTTGGGTGATTTGGAGAGAATGAGAGCTGAGCTGGCGCAGACTAGGCTAGAGCTTGAGACATTGTCAGTTCCACCCACTGTCTGTGAGAACTGTCTGTCTCTTAGAATGGAGTTAATTAAGCTGAAAGCCGAGAAGTCTGTCCAGGTAGATAGCGAGTGTGAGACCTGCTTGTCTCAGGTGGAGGTACTAGCTTCCTTGAGAGAGGAGCTAGCTGATTCGCAAAATGAGAATTTTTACCTCCGTTCTATCCTGAGTTGGATCAGTGCCAGAGAGCCACAGTTCAAGAGGCAGGATGGGTTTGGGGTAGGTTACACCTACACCAAGGCTGACTTTGAGAGTGCCATTAGCCGGGCAGTGGAGTGGAGTAAAATGACTCCTGAGCAGAGATATCCCAAGACTCACTCCACTGAGTCTTCCCTGGCTAGTCAGCCCAAGGATGGAGTAATCCATGAACAGCCCAAAGCTCCACCCAAGAAGCCCATCTGGGTTCCAAAGCCCAAACACCTCCACACTTCTCTTGACTCTCTTCCTGGACCCTCTCAACCCAAGAAGTCTACACCGAACACCACTAAGCCCAAGAACCCCAAGCCTCAACCACATCCCAAGAAGCCCACCTATCATTGTGAGTATTGTCAGAGAGACAGGCATCTTGCGGAGTTTTGCTTCAGGAGGAAGCGGGTTGAGAGAGCAGAGAGAGCTCGTGGTGGTCAGGAGCAGTTCTACCAGCAGGGTGGTAGACTGCGTGTTCCTCGACGTGGGGAGAGGCTGGAGGCCAGGCCGCGTCGTGTAGGTGGTGGTAGAGGAGACGACTTTCTTGCTCGTACTCCAGTTGGTGGTGGTCGTTCCGGCAGAGCTCCAGGCCGTTTTGGCTACGGTCCTGGACCTCGTGGCCGAGGCGTTAGGTAGAACCGAGGACCGCACTTTGAGCCGCGTTTTGGTCCAAACTTTTCTGATGATTTCTGCTTTCCGTCTTTTGAGCAGATGGCTCGACACTGGTTAAGCTCTTTTGCTAAACCCGGTGCCGGACCATTTGCTCCCACTTACAACCACTGATTGTGCAGGATCGGGGACTGGAGGACGTTTGGATCATGGACTCAGGATGCTCTCGCCACATGACGGGACATCGCAGATGGTTCTCCAGTCTCACTCCCCCGAGCTCCAAAGAGTACATCACCTTTGGGAACAGTGGTCAAGGGAAAGTAAGTGGCATTGGCTCAATTCGCATTTCAGACCATTTTTCATTAAAGAACGTTGCTTTGGTTGGAAACTTGAATTTTAATTTGATTTCTGTTTCGCAACTTCTTGAGGATGGTTTGGAGGTGCGTTTTAAGAAGGGCAATTCTTCTGTGTTTGATTCTAGAGGGTCTTTGATTTGCCAGATCTTACCTTTCGGTAAGGTTTTTCGGATTGACTTCTCTAGTTCTTTTGGCCCTTCTCGCTGTTTGATTGCTGGATCCTCCTCTGAGCTCTGGAAGTGGCATAGGAGGTTAGGCCATTTGAGTTTTGACCTGCTAGTCAGGTTGAGCTCTACGGACCTCATCCGAGGATTGCCCAAGCTTAAGATGGAGAAGGATCTGGTTTGCCATCCCTGTCGTCACGGGAAAATGGTTGCCGATTCTCACGCACCTGTGACTCAGGTGATGACTTCGTATCCGGGCGAGCTATTACATATGGACACTGTCGGTCCAGCTCGGGTATGCTCAGTCGGTGGGAAGTGGTACGCACTTGTGATTGTTGATGATTTTTCTCGATTCTCGTGGGTTTTCTTTTTGGAGTCTAATGATGAAACTTTTCATTTTGTTCATGACCTGATTTTGAAGCTGAAGAATGAGAACAATGGTCGTATGCGAGCAATTCGCTCTGACAACGGCTCTGAGTTCAAGAACTCTCAGTTCGTCAGCTTTTGTATTGATCAGGGTCTTGACCATCAGTTTTCTGCTCCTTACACTCCCCCACAGAATGGCGTTGTGGAACGAAAGAACCGCACGCTAGTCGAGATGGCCAGGACGATGCTCGATGAGCATAGGACTCCTAGGCGCTTTTGGGCTGAAGCCATGAACACGGCTTGCTATCTGGCCAACCGCATTTTTCTTAGAGCTTACCTTGGTAAGACCTCATATGAGTTGCGGTTTGGCAGACAGCCCAAGGTGAGCCACTTGCGAGCGTTTGGCTGCAAGTGCTTTGTGCTCAAGAAGGGAGGGCATTTGGACAAGTTTGAGTCTCGTTGTTGGGACAGAGTCTTTCTTGGTTATGCATTGCATTCTCGAGGTTTCCGTGTTTGGAACCTCGAATCCCAGCAGCTTGTCGAGACTTGTGAGGTTTCTTTTGATGAGTCCTTGCCTTCTTTAACTCCTTCTTTTGAGCTTTCTGGTGATGGTGAGCTCGAAGAGTCCATCTTCGAGGAAGATGAGGATACTCCAGCTGCTGATGAGGGTGGGCCTTCTGCACCTCCTGCAGAGCCCACACCTTCTGAGACTTCGACTGAGGACGAGGGCGGACCTCTGATCACTTCTTCCACTTCGATCGAGCCCCCTCAGTCAAGTCCAGAGGTGCCAGCTGCTGACTCCGGTGAGGTGACTTCAGATCACCAGGGATCCTGAGCAGTTCAGCGTGATCACCCCTCAGAGCTCATCATCGGTGATGTGTCTACAAGAACTTTGCGATCGTTTGTTGACTCTCTTGTTGTGTTTGCTGAATCTGCTTTTGTTGCATCTTTTGAGCCCAGAGACATTTCTCATGCTCTTTCTGACTCGAACTGGATTAATGCCATGCAAGAAGAGCTTGAGAATTTTGTCCGCAATCGGGTTTGGACTCTAGTAGAGCTGCCACCAGGATGCAACCCCATAGGCACCAAGTGGGTGTTCAAGAACAAGCAAAGTGAAGATGGGGTTGTGGTGCGCAACAAAGCTCGACTAGTTGCCTAGGGTTTCTGCCAGAAGGAAGGTATTGATTTTGAAGAAACCTTCGCCCCTGTTGTCCGTCTTGAGTCCATTCGCATTCTTTTAGCTTTTGCCGCTTCGAAGGGTTTTAAGCTTTTTCAAATGGACGTCAAGAGTGCTTTTCTGAACGGGTACATAGAGGAGGAGGTTTATGTTAGGCAGCCCCCCGGTTTTGAGAACCCCAAGTTTCCTCGACATGTTTTTAAGCTGCAGAAAGCTTTATATGGGTTAAAGCAAGCCCCCAGGGCTTGGTATGACCGGTTAAAGCAGTTTTTGTTGGGGAAGGGTTTTGTGATGGGTTCTGTGGATAAGACTCTCTTCTTGCTCAGAGATGCTTCAGATTTTTTAGTTGCTCAGATATACGTGGACGATATTATCTTTGGCGGTACTACTAATGATCTTGTGTCCAAGTTTTCTGAGCAGATGCACAGCGAGTTCGAGATGAGCCTCATGGGTGAGCTCAAGTATTTTCTAGGGCTCCAGATCAAGCAGACCAAGGACGGCACCTTCATCCACCAGGGTAAGTACACTCGGGACATGTTGAAGAAATTCGACTTTGGTGGAGAGCTGAAGCCTCAGATGACCCCAATGGGTACATCTGGGGGCCTAGACAAGGACGAGAGCGGCGTCAAGGTCAACGAGAGAGAGTTTCGAGGGATGATTGGTTCACTGCTGTACTTGACGGCGACGAGGCCAGACATACAGTTCGCCGTGGGACTGTGCGCGCGCTTCCAGTCTTCACCACGCGCATCTCATCGGCAGGCTGTCAAGCGCATTTTCAGGTATCTCACTTATGCGCCTGATCTTGGTCTTTATTATTCAACATCATCATCTCTTGATTTATCTGGCTTTTCGGACGCAGACTTTGGTGGGTGCCGGTTGGATCGCAAGTCGACTTCCGGTACTTGCTAGTTTCTTGGTTCTTCTCTTGTCTCTTGGTCTTCTCGAAAGCAATCTGGAGTTGCTCTTTCGACCACTGAGGCTGAGTATGTAGATGCTGCTAGCTGCTGCTCACAGTTGGTTTGGATGATTTCCACTCTTCGAGATTTTGGGTTGTTCTTTCCTACCAGAGTTCCTTTGTTTTGCGACAGCACCAGTGCTATTAGTGTAGGGAAAAACCCATGTCTCCATTCAAAAACCAAACACATTGATGTGCGCTTTCACTTTTTGCGGGATGAATATGAGAAAGGTGTCATTGACCTTGTTCATGTTGATACCCATCATCAGTTGGCTGACATTTTCACCAAACCCCTAGATCAATCTACTTTTGAGCGTTTACGAGGGGATTTGGGTGTTGTGTATCCTTTCTAGGATATTTTGCGTCAGTTTTTCTTTCTTCTTTACTCTTTTCTTGAGTCTTTTTTTGTGTGTTCATATCATACATATTCACATATCACACTTTTGAGCCTGCTTCTGTTATATGATTGAACTGCTTTACTTATTCTAGCTAGTACATGCTTTTGATTACTTGTCAATGATCATGCCTTGTTTCAGTTCGCTTGATATGTCTGATATCTGTCATATGCATGGCTTTTACACTTTAAACTTGAAAAATGATCACCATTGCTTCTGGTAACTAGCATGTGTAGGCTGAGTGCTTTTGCTATCTGTTACATGCCTTGTAGCTAGTTCCTCACATAGATGCAGATATGCAACTTGGACATCTTTATGCTTTAACATGGAAACTGTGCTATAAAAATGATAAAAATCAAAAATGAATGAAAATTCCATGCCTTTTTTATGCTTGAGTTGAAAAGATCCAAGTGGGTTTGCCTTGTCGCATTGCATTGTTCTGGACTGCTTACCATAGCACTTTGGTATAAACTAGGACAGTGTAGTGTATGCCAAGACCAATGTCTTAAGCTTCTGATGGTCCAGTTCTGGCCTAGGCTTGACTAGGTTGGTTAGCGTAAGGTTTGACGTGCAAATAACCCTTGGCAAAAATGAAAAAGGAAATGAAAAAGCCTGAAAATTAAAAAGACAACAAGTTTGCTGAAGCACTTTGTTTCGGACAAAGCTTATCTTGGTAGATATCAGTTAGCTTTTGCATCTCATGTTTTACCTTGCTTGTTAACTGGAAAATGTGGTGATTCCTTTGTTTGCAAAAACTGAAAAATGTGTGCTAAATGACTTTCTTTGGATATCATCTATTGTACTGATCATGCCATGTGACTTCGACAGTATGTCTTTTGCTATACTTGTTAGATGTTGTAATTGCAGTCAATCATATCTGAGAAGTATGCTTTCTACACTCCACCTGCACCTCCGTTACATTCATTGCATATTTTGAGGTGGAGTTGCATGTCAGGGGGAGTCAGTGTCTTTTTAGAGTGCTTGATGAGTTCACTTGTCAACAAGGGGGAGAAATTTTAGGAGAAGAGTTTAAGGGGGAGTTTTGGCTTTCTCTGGGATTTGTTTCAGGGGGAGTTTTTGTCTCGTTTGTCCTTACTCTTTTAATATCCTTGTTGATGTTTCTGAGACTGCACTCGTTTTGAGCTTTTACCTTTGGTTAACCATAATGACCGTTTCTTGCTTTTGTTCGGCTTTTGGTCATTAGGGTTAAAACTTTTACTTTATTTTCTTCTTCTTTGTTTTCTTGTGTTTTGTTTTCGTGTTTCCACGGTTGCTTGCAGGTACTAAAAGCTGATGAAGAGAAGTGTTGACAATGCACTCATCAAGGGGGAGATTGAGGAGCCATGCTGAATAGCGTGGGCCTCATGGCTCCAGATGTGATGAGTCATTGTCAACGATAGTCAAAGAGGACTGAAAAGAGAGAGAAGATCTGTTGTGTCTGGGCCGCGTGTGACTCAGGTACACGGGCAGCGAGCGACTGTCGGGCAGAGGGGCCGCGAAGTCGGGCTGGCCCAATCCGGGTACATGGGCTAGGAGCAGTAGAAGATCCACTGGTCTGTTGACCGGGATTGACTCAGGTACACGGGCGGCGAGCGATTGCCGGGCTGAGGGAGCTGCGGAATCGGGCCGGCCCAATCCGGGTACCCGGTGCGAAGACGGTGGACGCTTTGTCAGTTTCGGCGCAAAACTGACGACCGTTGATTTCGGATCTGACCGTTCTGAGGCGAAGCCGTAGCTGCTACGAAAGCTCCGCATCAGGACAAGTTACCTTTATTTAGGTTTTTACTATTTTGCCTTTAGGCCCACATTCTGTCAGTCGAGTCTGTAAAAAATCCTAAGGGCATTTCGGTCTTTTCCATTTTTATTTAGCGTCTGTAAAAAACCCTAGGGGTATTTCTGCATTTTTCCATTTTATGGGCTGCCTATAAATAGGCCCCAATATCCTAGGGTTAGGGCACCCATTTTTGAAATATCACTTTACCAATTCTGAAATTCGTGGGTCACTTTTTGTGTTCTTCTTCCGGGTTCTTCCTCCGCCGCCGGCGTGTTCTTTTTCTCTGAAATCGCCACCGCCGCCATTATTTTCCACCCTCCGCTGTTGCCTCTCTCCACGCGTCTCATCCGTGCTACAAGCCATCGTGGCCGCTTGGCCGTCAAGTCCCTGGCTGGTGTGCGGACAGCACTCAAGTGCTGCTCCTTCGTGCTGCATGCGGCAGCAAGCCGTAGCGGCAGGGCCTAGCCACAGCTAGCAGCGCTACTTCACACACACGGATCTTCTGTGGGCACAAGCAGCAGCGTTCAGCGGTGTGAACAGCAAGTGCACGGGCACGGGTTGCAAGGCAAAATGCAGCCGACCGGATGAACTAATCAAGGGGCACGCGGATCAAGGTACAAGTTCACTGTAGAAATTAAATTCTTGATTAAAATGCTAGATTAGTCCGTGATGAATTTTTCTGATCTTCAATATTGTTGCTGCGCGTCTCTTTGTGTATATCTCCTAATCTAGCTTGCATAGGGAAACGTGCCTAATCATGTACTTAACTTGCTATCTATATTAATGTTTGTGTGCTATTCGTTTTTTAATGCTTTCCACAACATCCGGTTGCATGTGATGTAATACTGCTAAGAAGTTTTTTTTATTATGAATGTATTTCATCTGTTGATTTAATCTTTGTGCTGTCAGTTGGTTCATCTGCTGTTTTGATTAAACAGATGATATTGAATCTGGTGCTTTAATCTATGCACTGTTTTTATTTCGGTTGGAACTTCACTGTTTATCATCTTCATGTTTGTTGGTCTGATTAAATGTCTATGAGTTAATTAATCTGTTAATCTGCCCTTAAGCACTGTGTTGGTGTCTTTTTGTTTAGGACACCGGTCGTTTTTAGGCTAGACCATTTTAGGTTCCGTTGATCTATTTATTTTTCCTTGTTGGTCATTTGAGGTGCGTTGGGTGTTGGGAGCAGGCCATTGATTTGAAAGAATTTTTTAGGCACCCATTCACCCCCCCCCTCTGGTCGCTTCTTTCGGTCCTACAGGTCCCTAGGACGCCCTTCGACAGGACTGCGGGCTTCGACAACAGGCTCCGCCAGCATACTTCGTCGTGACAGGCTTTGCCACGAACATACTCTGTACCAAGACGAAGTTGCACCTGCGCGTGTCCTTCGCGTCATTACTCTGTAATTCGCTGCATAGGAGATCGCACGCCGAATCCTGCTGTTCGGAGGTGATCACCGTGTTCAGATCCATTCGGAGCCTACCTCCGGCCGGATCAGGCTGAACGCCGAAGTTCCCTTCGGTGGAACACTTTGCATCGAGCGCCGAAGCACTCTTCGGCAGAACACTTCGCACCAGACGCCGAAGGTACCCTTCGGCGCACCCTTCGCATCAGACTTCGAACCAGGAGGACTCCGACTGGTTTGTTGATTTTTACCTGTTTAAACCTATTTCTTTCGGCTAATTGGATTATTTCTTGTAATCTGGTTGCCTGGCGACTCTACCCCCCTTATCACTATTAAGGGTAGTCAGAACACGACGTCGGTGCTACGTCACGCTTAGGCCTATCCCTAAGTATCTGTGCACTTTTGGATCGCCGGACTGACCCAAGTGCAGGGACATGTTTCCGTGTCAACAGTGCCTTGATCACGTCGATCCCGATGTCAGACCAAACTTGATGTTGGGACCGACAAAGGCAATAAAAGGTCTACGAGAAGGAGATGCTCAGACTTGTACCACTAGCATGTGGCACATGTGCGGATGTGGTCCTGCACCACCACGCAAAGGTTAGGAAAATGAAAATCATGGCACAATCGATGTAGTGTGCGCCAAACACCCTTGTGCCCATCGTCATAGACGGCGAACAAGATATACTAGAGCAACAAGGAAATTGGTAGGATGTATAGCTGCCCGTTGAAGGCGATCATGCCATCAATGAGGGACCATGGAGTTGTGCGCCATTCGTAATACACATCGTCGCATAGAGACCAATGTCGGGTCTGTGTCATTGGCCTACCATGGACGGTCGATGAAGTCAAACCAAAGTCCCGAGATGGCGAAGAGTGGTGCCTCCTCCTTGAGAGCTTGTCATAGGGGGAAAGGGCATCAACCAACGTGTTGAAGCTCCCTATATTTTACTTGACGATGAAATCAAAGCCAAGTAGCTTGTCCACCCAGTAGTGTTGCAGGATGGTGGCCAAGTGCTGATTCAACAAGAACTTGAGGCCAAAGTGGTTGGTCCGCACCACAAATCGTCGACCCCAAAAATGTGATCTCTAGTAGCATATGGCAAGAATGAGGACGAGGCCGATGAGCTCCCTACCATATGCGGCCAGGGACTAGTGTCAAATGTTGGGATATGGGGAGGCTATGTTAGCTGACAATTTTAAATTTTAACCCCTTAGCCTAGGAACCATGCACGCGAGGGCTTATAAGTTGTTACCTTCTAATGCAATATACACTAATGTAGCAGGATAAGTTGTTGAGGAAGCATGTCCTCGCTCAACCTCGTCTAGCTCCACCCGTTCACCGGTGATCTAGGCGATGAAGTCCAACGAGCTCTGCATGAAGAAGATGATGAGTGTCGTTATTCGAGTAGCGCTCCTATGGAGTCCACACGTACAAGGATGAGATTTGTCTCATGCCGATGTGCTAGCACTGGTTGTGAGATCCGGGGAAAGAATCTGATCTCAACCCTTGGATATCAAGAAAGGGAGAGGAGAGTTATGGTGGCTAGTGTTTTGCAATATGAACAACAACCCATGACCTCCATCCTCCTCCCTTTATATAGTCCCAGTGCTTGGGCCTTTAATCATAATTAAAGCCCAACAGATCCAATCTAGTTCGCCTCAATCGGAACATTCGGTCCTGGACCGGAACTTCTGATTTGAACTCTCGTTCTATAAATTTGAATTAATCTGGAACTTCCGATTCTCAATTGGAACTTTTGATTCTCAATTGGAACTTTCAATTCTCCCTGATCCTAGAACTTCCAATTCACCCAGATCACGAAACTTATTCCTAATTGGAACTTCTGATTAGTCCAAGAAACTGAAGATCGTTCTAGGTTCAGAACTTCTGGTTCAAACTGGGACTTCTGATCTGCCCAGAATTCTCTTGGGTACAATTCCTTCAATCTCCCACTTGCATAAGAACCAATGCTTGCAAGTTTCTTAATCTATCCTCTTAAGTGTGTGACCCGATAAGTTCATACACAAACAACTGCTCCTTGGAACCTTTTCTGGCTCACTGATGAATAGTGGTACATAGGAGCACATATTGACCCCCGAAAGCATACAAAATAAAATTTTTACTAAACCTTGATATACACTTGGACAAGTTCCTTTACCACACGATATTAGTCAAGCTCAAGACGAGATTTGTGCCATCCTTGTTGGTTACCTCGACATTTCACTTGATCAAGTATCGGATTCAAATCATGACTAACTCTTTAGTCATAGTGGCATGACCATGCACTTTTCTAATCTGACTAACTCGAGGGGCCTAGAGACGTCTCTCCCGTTATAAGGAGGGGTTAATGTGACGCCCCAATTTATCAAAATCGGAAAATTATTGAATTTCCATTGGAAAAAAATAATAACAAGAGGTTCATCATGCGACATCGTATATACGGGCATTCATTCGTGGTTTGCAGACCACATTGTTACACAAGTGTAAAATCAAAAGAAACTATAAAAATAAATTGCATGATGAATGTCTTCTTCAGGATCGTTTTCTTGACTGGGTCGCTACTCCAGACCATCCTCCTCATAGTACGCATCCGCTGAATTATGTGTCCAATGGGTATGAGTACAAAGAGTACTCAACAAGCCACCGCAAATGCAATAGTAATGCAAGGTAATAGCAAAGGAAGGATAATGGCTAAAAGTGCGGAAAAGTACATTTTTCAGTTATTGCATTTAGTGTAGTCAAATTTTATCATGCGGAATAATAAACATGAACATCAATAATACCTTCTAACTCGAGGAGTACATGAATACATTGTTCATCATGTTCATGAAAAAGGTCGGGGCATTCGTGAGTCCGAACGACATCACAGTATACTCGTATAGTCCATAGCGGGAGGTGAAGGCAGTCTTGGGGATGTCTTCTTCTCTAATCCTCAATTGGTGATAACCTGACCTGAGGTCAATCTTGGAAAAAACCGAGGATCCTTTCGGCTGATCGAACAGGTCGTCGATCCGAGGCAAGGGGTACATGTTCTTGATGGTTACGTCGTTCAGGGCTCTATAGTCCACTCACATCCTTTTAGTCTTGTCCTTCTTCATGGCGAAGATGACCGGTGCACCCAAGGGTGAGGTACTCGGTCGGATGTACCCTTTTTGTTCCAGGTCTTCAATATTGCTCTTGACTTCGGCTAGTTCATTGGCGGCCATCCGGTATGGGCGCTTGGAGATTGGAGTGGTCCCGGGGACAAGCTCGATTCTGAATTCGATGTCCTACTTGGGAGGCATTCCTGGCAGGTCCTCTGGGAAGACGTCCATGAACTCCTTGACTACGGGCACTTCCTCTAGGGCTAGTGAGTGAAGAGACACCTCACGAGGTTTGCGGTTGGTCATCCGGAAAGTGATGGCTCTGCCTTCGGGGTTGGTCACAGTTACGGACTTGCTGGCACAATCGATCACTCCCTTGTGTTTCATCAACCAATCCATCCCTAGGATGAGGTCGAGTATGGTACACTTAATGAGGACTGGCTCGGCCCGGAATAATATCCCTTGAATCTCTATTTTTACCTTAGGGATAAACAAGTGGGCTAAGGTTTTATTGCCTGGGGTGGCAATCATCATGGGGGCTGGTAGAGGAAGCACCTCCAAGTTGTTGGTTTTCACAAAGTCCTCCGAGATGAAAGAGTGTGTTGCTCTAGAGTTAAATAGTATTATAGCTGGTATGGAATTGGCGGTAAACGTACCGAGTACGACTTCAGGTGCTTCCTGAGCTTCCTCCGCGCTAATGTGGTTGACGCGGGCATGAACCGCCTGGTTAGGTGTTGCGCCTTGGGGTTGCTTGGGGTGAGGACACTAGTGTGAGTAGTGCCCTTCCTTCCGGCAGTTGAAGCAGACGACCGGCTTCCCTTGGCGATCCTTCAAGATCGGGGCCTTGGCTGCGGGCGTCAGCTGAGCAGCTGGAGCTGGTGGAGTGGGGCGGGGATGCTCGGCGTTGGATCCACTGGCGGCGTGAGGTGGCCTGTAGGTGGGACGAGGATGGTAAGCGGGGTTGGTGGTGGAGGGATGAAGCAGGGCCTCTGAGAATTCGTCTGTTGATGCTTGAAGGTGATCATCTTCCTCTTCTTAAGGTCCAACTTGTTCTGCTTAGTCTCTTGGATGAGCGCCTTGTTCACTAGTCGTTAGAAGTCGGCGTAGTCAGTGGCAACGAGCTGGATGGACAGCTCATCCTTGAGTCCCTGGAGGAACTTGGCCTGACGGAGGGCGTCGGTCCGCACCTCCTCTGGCGCATAGCGTGCCAGGCGGTTGAACTCATGGTGGTACTCCATGACAGTCCGGCTGCCCTGTTGCAGGTCGCGAAACTCCTGCTGTTTGACCGCGATGACTCCGGCGGGGATGTGGGTGGCACGAAAGGCGATGGTGAACTCCGCCCCAAGTCACTACGTGGTCCTCTAGCTGGGACTCATGGTAGTTGTCCCACCATTCGGCGGCAGGACCCTATAGATGATGAGTGGTGAACGCCACTCTCTCCTAGTCGGTACAGGGGAGGAGGTCCAACTTCTTCCCAATGGTGCGGAGCCAATCTCCGGCCTCCATGGGGTTCGTGGTGCTAGAGAAGATCGAGGGTCGCACGCGCAAGAACTCTGAGAGTTGAGGCGCGGGTGTGGGTGCGGGTGCACGAGGGGCGGGCTCCACATTCTGCAGTCGGTCCAACTGTGCCTGTTGGTGCTGCATTTGGATGAGGAGGGCGGTGATCAGCTGGTTCTGGTTAGCCATCATCTCCGCCAAGGTGGGTGGTTGGCGGATGGCGGCCCAGTCTGACGTTGGCCCGTTGTGCCCTAGTTGGGCACAACACTTTCGGGCAAACCGTTGATTTCCCCTTCTCCATTGTTAGACCCGGTGTTCTGGTTGTCGGCCATCTTCTGAACATATATAAGAGTTTTAGCCATAAGATAAAAGGTTGTGAAACCAAAATAGTCCCTCGAGGCTCATATATATAAGTCGAAGTGGTATAAAATTTTCATTACATCCATGCTCTTATTTTAATCCACCCACAACACAAGTCGTTGCAGGTGGTACCACAATCATCAATAATTATTAGAGCCAAACAACGATAACTATCGTCTACTTGCCATCGGAGGCGGTCTCCGTGCTCTCGGAACCACGAGGGTTCTGAGGGACGGTGGGCTCGAGAAAGTTCTCGATGATGGGGTCGGAGACGAGGGCGAGGCACGGTACAGGAGCGCTGGAGCTGGACGGTCTGGCGGTCGAGGGGTGTGGCGGGATCCTCTTGGGGGAGGGGCGGGCTCGCGGATGGGCCTCTTCCTCCTCGGGACGAGGGGGACTATCTCCGCTATGTCCTTCTGCAGCTGCATAATCTTGCGCTGCAGCTCGCCGTTCTGTTGGATCAAGCTCTTCGTCTCCTGACGAAGGAACTCGAC
Organism: Zizania palustris; assembly: GCA_019279435.1. NCBI lineage: Eukaryota > Viridiplantae > Streptophyta > Magnoliopsida > Poales > Poaceae > Zizania > Zizania palustris. The sequence continues at coordinate 18,482,625 of JAAALK010000081.1, forward strand.
CGCCTCATGGTGCTCCTCGGCGTCAAGCACGGCCTCGGTATGGAGATCGTCCATGGCCTGAAGAAGTCGCGTCTGTCGGTCCATGACCAGATCACGATCGGAGTGAACTCCGATGTAGATGCTACGGTGGGCACCGGGAGTGCGCTTCGGCATGAGCCGGAAGGACGAGTTCTGAAGACGATCGTCATAGATCATCCTCAGCTCCATGAGGGCTTGGAGGGCAACGCGTTGACACGCGACGTCGAAGGTTGGGCCCCCAAGTGCTACCGTGAAGAACGGCAGGTGCTCGCCGGATCCGTGGATGGTGAGGGAGACGTCGCATGGTCCGGCGAAATCTTCCATGTACACCCCATGGAACTCGGGCTCAAAGAGGAACCCAAGGAAGGTGACCATCATACGGAGCTCCCTGACGAAGCCCTCAAAGTGGCGGCAGAAGCTGTGCACTTGGTAGACCGGCATCTACAAAAACAGCAAGTTGAAGAAAAAGTGAGGGGAGGAACAAAGTTTATAAAGTAGGTTTTCGAGAAATAACTTTCTGCAACTATTGGCTAGGCTGGTCCGTTTGGCTTCCTATAGTCAACTCGGCTCTGATACCATCTTGTGATGCCCCGATTTATCGAAATCGGAACATTATTGAATTTCCATTGAAAAACAATAATAACAAGAGGTTCATCATGCGACATCGTACATACGGGCATTCATTCATGGTTCGCAGACCACATTATTACACAAGTGTAAAATCAAAAGAAACTATAAAATAAATTGCATGATGAACGTCTTCTTCAGGATCGTTTTCTTGACCGGGTCGCTACTCCAGACCATCCTCCTCATAGTACGCATCCTCTGAATTATGTGTCCAACGGGTATGAGTACAAAGAGTACTCAACAAGCCACCGCAAATGCAATAGTAATGCAAGGTAATAGCAAAGGAAGGATAATGGCTAAAAGTGAGGAAAAGTACATTTTTCAGTTATTACATTTAGTGTAGTCAAATTTTATCATGCAGAATAATAAACATGAACATCAATAATACCTTCTAACTCGAGGAGTACATTTTCCCTCCTCGCACAACAGTCCTTACATGTCAAACCATCGTGCACATTCATTCCAAAAGTAAACTAACTGTGGGATGTCACGCAACCCGCCCTTGACCGTGGGCTCGGCTTTTCGAAAAGATTTATGACTCTAATCAGGGATGTACTACTATACCCACAAGGCATGCACTCATCCCAAACACCAAAGTGTTACGAGATGACCCATACCACGTGAACTCGTGCCAAAACCTCAGCATGAAATGCTCCAAGCGATAACCACCCGCTCTAGGTTTTGCCGGCGCGCCGGGCCGCATCCCGGCTAACGTCGCATCCCCTTTTTCGCCACATCGGTACAATCCACCCGCAGGTGCTGCTTGACCCATCTCCAAGTGGTGGCCTCGGTTTGGAACACTCCATACCTTAGTTAGGACTTACCCATTAGACTTGTGGTTAGTATGGAAGTGTATTGCAACGAATCCCGTAGACCGGTCTTTATAGTGCCCTGGGTGCTACCGACCAATGCCCTAGCTTGCACTCGGAACCCACCATGCATACACTCACAACCAAAACTCTATCACCAATAGAATTCCAAAGATAAGGATAACGGGGGATCATATAGCAGAACCAAGTTACTACGACTCATTTCTAATCCTATAGCAATCGTGTCGACACATTGGACACTAGCTAATAGTACTAATCATATGGTGACAAGGAGTTTAGGCTAGATAGCATGGCTTGGGTTGCACATCATGGTCGGGGGATCCTAATAAATATATTGTAAGGGTTTCATTTGACTAATGCATGTATATCCTATGTGTTTTAGCAATACTTTAGTAAAACATGGGTTCAATATGTTCAAAAGATTGGTTTGGTGACTTTCCTTGTTCAGCAAAAGGGGAGGGAACTTCGGGAAAGTATTCCGGCTCCTCGGCGACATTGTAGTCTTCTCAATATAAATAAAATAAATATAACATTCAATTAAACAATCCAAAATCACACAACAAGCATATATGTTTTGATTGGGTTTATTTAAAGAAAATAAAGTTGTTAAGTTTATGAAATTCATTTTATGAATATTTTAAAATGAACTATAATGAAATATTGTCCTTTATAAAAGAGATAATAATGTGAGCAATTTTATTATAAGTTTTCTAACTAATTTAAAATAAGGAGTTCAGAGTAAACTTAGTAGTTTCATTATATTAACAGGAAAAGAATAAAAGATAAATTTTGCTGAAATTGAAATGAATCAATTTGTAATTTACCCTAAAGTGCATTTGAATACTTTATTAAATAAGCATGAAATATTCAAAGTAAACATACTGTTTTTATTGCATTAACATGTAGAGAATAAAATTATAAATTTTCTGGAATTGAAATGATAATTTTTGAAGTTAAACTGCGCCAAATATGAATTTTACAAGTTTAAAACAGTTTCTGGAATTTAATTTAAATCAAAAACAGCCTCGGGTCAACGGTGAACCGGGCTCACGGTGAACCCACGCATTGTGCGCGTGCGCCGGATCAAGATCTGTCGTTGGATCGCGATCGGACGCGCGAGGACGAGGCGGGTGGTTTAAATGAAAATGGACGGCTGAGATTAGAACGTAACACTTCACCGAGATCTAATGGATCTGATTAAACCGCGCGAACGACTTAATCACCACCGTCGGATCCAGATCGCACGGCTACGATTGAATCCGACATGGCACGGGTACTCTACCCATGCCGGTCGTCTTCTCCGGTGATGGCGAGCGGGCCAGAGGCCACGGCGAGCGACGGCGTCCCTAGCTATGCCTAGAAACGGAAAGAGGATGACTAGGGGAACACGAAGGTACCTTAGGCGAGGTGAGAGGTCGTTGGAGCGTGGTCGGCGATGAGGGTAGACGGCGGAGTGGTTCGGGTTCCTCGTCGGCGACGACGTTCCAGCGGGGTTCGTCGGCGGCGGAGGGGTGGCCGAGGTTGGGGAGGTCCTGGCGGTCACGGAGGTGTGGTCACCTAGGATGGAGGAGGTCACCGGCGACAGTGAGCAGTGACCGGAGTGCGGGCGGTGGTGGAGTGTTAAAAACTGTAGCTGGGGCGTTCTGTTCGCTCTTGCAGCGTGTGAGCGTGGGGGTCAAATGCGGGGTACCAGGGGGGTTTAAATAGGGTCACCGGTGGGGGCAGGGGGCTCAATTGGCGGTGGCTGAGGGTAAACACGTTTAAACGCCGGCGAGCTTCGGGTTGCATGCAGATTCATCGAACTGGGACGCGATCGGGCTGGTTTTAATGGGGGAAACGACCACCGGAGCGCGGGGGTTTGAATGTCGGGCTCAATTTGGGGAGAGGGGGTCGGGAGCAACGGATCCAAGGCGCATTAAGGCGTCGGCCGGCGAAGGAGGGATTTGGGGGCGGATCTCGTGGAGAGGAAGGACCTGACAGACGGGGGCCACCGGTCGGCGAGTGCGAGCGAACAGGTGAGGAGACTGACGGGTGGTGTCGGGCACGACGGTTTCAGTTGGCGCCGACAGGTGGGGTCGGGTTGTCGGGCGCGCGTGCAAAGAGAGGGGTCACTGACGGGTAGGGTCCATTAGTCAGTCGGGGGCGCGGGGAGGAGTGGGCTGGGCCAGCCAGGAGAGAGAGAAGAGGGGGAAGGGGGCCCGATACTGTTTCAATTCTTTTCAGAATAAAAATAATTCCAGAAATTAATTTAAAATATTAGGGATACTTCCAAGGGTGATAAAAATTTGTAAAACTTCTCAAAAATATATTTTGGTCTTGGGAACTCACACAAAATTTTCCAGCCTCTCGTTTGGTCAATTCAACTAAGTTCTAGTTCAAATAGGCTAGAAGGGCATTAAAGGTATTCCCAAAATAATTAATCTCAGAAAAATATATTAAATGATATTTGTATTCCTTTGAAAATTTTGGGGTCTTACAATTTCATCTTGACCGCTCACATCCCATGACATGTTTCACAACAGACCTAAAAAATGACCCTTATGGCTACCTTGTTATGGAATAGTGTTAGGAAACATCAAAGTGTTTCACTACGCATTCTGGATTCAAATAACTATCTCAGGTCCAAGGACTTTGCAAGTACACCATTTGAGATGACAACTGATGGAAAATCACAATAATAATCCCAACAGTATCTCAAGTGGGTCTATATAACACCATGTTCATCACCATGTGTTTACATTACTGATTTGACATCTACATATCTATGATCTATGAAACATGATCATCAATCAGTCGGATGTGCCATGGAGCTCAAGTGCACCTCATGCTTGGACTGTGATAGAGATTTAGTCAACGGATCTGCTATGTTCAAATCCGTGCACCTTGCAAATCTTCACATCACCTCTCTCTATGATCTCATAGATCAGGTGATATCGCCGAAGTATATGTTTGGACTACTGGTACGACCTAGGATCCTTGGCTTGCACAATAGTACCACTATTAGCACAATAGGCAACGCGACGAGGAGGAAGGGGATACAGGGAGGCTATGCCTGAACTGATTACTCGATGACCTAAACTCCTACTAAGGCCTTGTTTATATAGACACAGGACCAGCCCCTCTAATTGATCTAATCTGCTAAATCCTAACAGAATAATCTAAACAAAATTAATCTAATAGGACTTCATAACTGTAGGACCGAAAGTAGCGACCAGAGGGGGGTGAACGGGCGCCTAAAAATTCTTTCGAATCAATGGCCTGCTCCCAATACCCAACGCACCTCTAGAGACTAAACAGCAAAGAATGAACAGATAGCCTAAGTCTAAAGATATCTAGCCTAGAAGCAACTGTTGATAAACAGAGAAATGCCAATGCAGTGCTAATAGACAGATAAATAGAGTACACGAGACAAGGCAAGATAAAACTTCTCAGTAAAGCAATCTAAGTGCACTATGAATGAGAAGAGAAGTTACTGTTCAAATCTGTCTCCTGTTCGGAACTTGGCGAAGCCTGCCTCACTGGTCAAGGTCTGCTTCGGAGGTCGAAGCCTGCTTCCCTAGACGAAGCCTGCTTTGGAGATGATTGACGAAGTCTGCCGAGGAGGTTTGGTCTAACCTAGTTCGAGGTGGCAAAAGAGCGAAGATGCTTCGAAGCTAAGTACGAGAGTATCGAAGCTAGCTTCGAACCGAGTGCTTCGAAGCCTATCTCTCAAGCAGAATGCTTCGAACACGACACACAGACAAACAACCTTCGAAAAGAGAAGCGAAGGCTGACACACGACAGAGAAACCAAAATCGAAGCCTACACTCTACCTTCGAACAAACACATCAAAGACCTTCGGAACAGACGAATGCAAACACTGAGCGAAGTCTATCAGTGAAATTAGCTTTGAATCTAACTCCGAAGCCTGACAAAGTATTGACTTCGAACAGCTTGATACTGAGTATACCTTCACAAAAACTATCGAAGTATGTGAAGCTGACAGAGTGCAAAGCATACTGCGAAGCTAGAGACACAGCACAAAAATGAAGCCGAAGTTCAAGCGAAGCCTTCGAGTATGTCAGGTCGAAGCCTGCCTCACGGACCTGAGGGACTTCGAACAAAGAGAAAGGAGCTTTGCCAGAAACAGGCAGAAAAGGTATGCAGTCTTGTCTGCTTCGATCAAAAAGCTACGCAGAAAAAGCAAAGCCTGAGTACTAGTGTACTGTTGCTACAGTGTAGTAGTACTACTTGCAACTAGTATGAACTAGTACTCCTTACGTGAAGAACAAAAGTATTCATAGAAGAACGTTCGGTCTGGAATAAAAATAGCAACACACAAAACGAAACTACAGTGATGTAGATTAAATGCTGCACATCAAAACAGCAGGAACAAACATTCTTCCAGAGCAATGAGAATCAAAATAAACTCACACGAACAGGAACAGATTTCCTGGCGGCGCACGCAGGAGATAGAGAAGCAAAACGCAGGAACAAAATAATGACCCCACGAATGATTGAAAAGTGATTTCTAGAAGGGTAGTCCAACCCTAGGGATTGGGGCCCTATTTATAGGTTGCCCAATGACCTAGAATATTCCACCAGCCCCTTAGGGTTTTTTACAGACGCAGGAATAAAAGGAAAAGACTAAACTGCCCTTAGGATTTTTTACAGACTTGACTGACTGACTGTGGGCCTAGAGATACAGATGACTTATTCGGAAGCTAAGCTTTCGTAGCGACTACGGCTTCTCTTCTGAACAGTCGGATACAAGATCGACGGTTGTCAGTTTTGCGCAGAAACTGACAAAGCCTACACCGACTTTGCACCAGGTACCCGGATTGGGCTGGCCCGATTCCGCAGCTCTCCCAGCCCAGCAATCGCTTACCGCCCGTGTACTTGAGTCAATCTTGGTAAACAGCCCAGTGGGTCTTCTGCTGCTCCTAGCCCATATACCCGGATTGGGCCAGCCCGACTTCGCAGCCTCCTCTGCCCGACAGTCGCTCGCTGCCCGTGTACCTGAGTCACACGCGGCCCATGAAACAGCAGATCTCTTTTTCTTCTGTCCTCTTTGACACTCGTTGACAATGACTCATCACTTCTGGAGCCATGAGGCCCACGCTATTCAGCATGGCTCCTCAATAACTAAACTGACTCAGTCTTAATCTGCTACAATATCGATGGTATTGTTCACGGGCGGGCCAAGCCCACTTCTGGGCCTATCTGTTCCCTGGCCAGCCCATGATTGTTGTTCCTTATCCGTGACACTTCTCCCCTCCTAGAAACACACCTCATCCTCGAGCTGTCGAGTCATCGTCCCCGTCGTCGTCTGGATGGCCCCGCTTACAACGATTGAGCCATGGGAGCGGACCATCAGTGCCATCAAACTTTGTAAATCCGAGTTTGTGGTTGGTCGGCAGTAAATCGCTACCTTGGTCATCGTTGTTGTCATCCCCCGCTCGGTGACAGTGCTAGTGCCCTCCTCCCTAGTGGCGTGGAGGTGGATCCACGTGATCAGCGGTAGCTTGGGGAGGTTACCGGCCAAGATTCTAGACGAGCACCTCCAATGTGGCTACTCTCTCCTCCAAGGGTTGGATTGACTACAGGTTATCTTCAATCGTGTCCGCCCACTCTGTCACCACTACTTCTAATTCCACAACTTTCGCCTAGAGTGGTTGAAACACTTACAACTTCTCTTCGATGTCACCTAGGTGTTGCATAATTGATGATTGCTGATCGAGGATTGCCTTCAAACCTTCTTCAACTCTAGTCCCTAACTCGGTATTGGCTAGCAAGCTCATGGCAACGGAAGTAGAACCAATGTGATCTGATACCAAGTTGTCACTGACAGGGATTTCTACAGAATTAGTAGGAACTAATCTTCTTAATTTATATGAAAAAGTGGTAGTTGGTCAAGGCCTTGGACCTCATCGTCGCAGCGATGCCATTTTGGCGACGCAACGAGGAGGCAGGAGATACAACAAGGCTAATCATGAATTGATTACTTGACGACCTAAACTCCTACTAGAGCCTTGTTTATATAGACACAAGACCAACCCCTCTAATTGATCTAATCTGCTAAATCCTAACAGAATAATCTAAATAAAATTAATCTAATAGGACTCCTTAACTAAACTGACTCAGACTTAATTAGCTATAGTATTGATTGTACTGTTCACGTGAACGGTGTCACGTGGTACTGTTCACGGGCGGGCCAGACCTACTTCTAGGCCTATCCATCCCCTATCCAGCCCATGATTGTTATTCCTTGTCCGTAACACCTTACTCAGGGTTTGTTTGTTTCAGCTTCTGATAACTGCAACTATTTCTAGAATCTAAAGTTAAAATAAATGGTTCAAATTTTGGATTCAGATTATAAAAATTAGTAGCTGCAGAATCAAGAAATAAACTAGAATACAGAAGCTAAAAAACAACTTCTTTAAATTCTCACCAACTAGATACTCAGACTATCCAGCTACTTAGACTAACTACTACTGATAATGAATTAAGAGTCACCTCAGCTCATAGAAAAGTAGAAAACGACATCTAAAATGTTCACATGTCAGCATCTACATAATTGAAGATTATTGATAAAATGTCAAGTTATTCAGCAAAACTTGTAAAGTACTCTCCCACCTTTTCTTGTTTACATAATTAAGATACAGGGCAAATAAACAGAGAACACAAAAGGATAAATGCATGCTATTGTCCCATAACATCTTAATAGTAAGGAACCATAATCAACTAGTTAAATGACCAATTTGTTTCATGTCTACTGCCGATTGCAACAAATTCGATGGACTTGAAATTAACCAGAACAAGAAAAGCAAGATCAGCATATCAAACAACACTACACAGTACACAATTGCAAATAACTGCTCGATTTAAAACAGTAGTGATTAGTTTATTACTGATTAGAAAGATTTTAACTCAAACTTATTTTTTGCCTAAATAAAGTTCACCATATCTTTTACTTTTTTCTTCCTTAGGAGGTTCTATAGAAACAAACATCACAGGTAGCACCACGATTAGCGTTACACGGGATCAATGCAGTCCATCATGATTAGGGATTAACAGACGCTGGTGATCACAAGGGAGTGACCGAGGCCAACTTTGGTATCATGATTAGGGATTAACAAGCGCTGGTGATCACAAGGGAGTGATCGAGACCAACTTTGGTTGGTTTAATCTGATCAGTTCATCGATGGTCAATAAGTATGATGGTTCTAATTAAGATCCTGCACATATGTCATGTGTATCTAATAGATGGATTAAAAAACCCATGAATTGGATCAAATTGGCTATTGGGTGGTGTAACGACCCGGGTTCTCACGAACCACAAAATCATTGAATATAAATGAAATTTCATTATTACAAGACGATCACAGCTGACAACGAATAACAGGAAGTAAAACGAGTACGTAGCTCATAGGCTACACTTATTACAAATCAAACTAAAGCGGAAGCAAGATAATCCAGCTGCAGAACGCCTTGGCTCCACGGATCCGATCTCCTCGACTGGGACGCTACTCCTGGACTTCTTCTTCGTAAATGACATCTAAAAGAATCAACCCACGAGGGGTGAGTACAAAGTACTCAACAAGCCACGGACATGCATATAATGATGGCTGTTGAACAAGGATGCATAACAGGGCTAATTGCGTAAAAGCAGATTAAATGTTGTTTAATATTTAATGAGAAGTGTTAAACAGAAATAAACATACTGAATTAAATAACAGAACTTAACTTCCCACTACCTCGAGTTGCACACCTGTGCCCACTCGCTCTTTCAAACCATAAACCACATGACATGCAATTCACAACTTCAACACTGAAAGCTAACTGCGGAGAACATCACTAGGCCGCTCGTAACCGTGGGCACGGCTTTTCGAAAAGTTTATACTCTGATCAGAGGTGTACCACTTTACCCACAAGGCACTCGCTCCCGTACACAACAGTGTGTCGAGATGACACCACGTCACCCCGAAGGAACTCGCGCCAAAACCCGTCATATGAATTGACTCAGCAAGAGGACAACCACACCAGGTTTCGCCCACGCTCCACTGAGATCTCACCCAAAAATCATGGGTAGACCCCGATTGGCAGACGTAGACCCCCTTTCGTGCCTCGTCGGACCAAGCCACCACCTGGCACTCCCGGTTAAGTGAACTTGTCCCCTCCGCTCGGTGCATCAAGCTGAATCGACCCATACTTCGAATTAGGCCTTACCCATAAGACTTGTGGCTAGCACGATTATGCTTCGCGACAGATCCCGCAGACCGGTCCTTATAGTGCCCCGGGTGCGACCACCAATGCCCTAGCTTGCACCCGGAACCCACCATGCACAATACCACTTCGAATCCACAACGCTTTCCACAATTCAGAATATCGACGAGACGAGACTTTTATATAACCAAAGGAGTATAAAGAGATCAACCTGACGACTAATAGTAATTGTAATTAAGCTAGCTCTTAATGCGCCTCGTATATATAGCGCTAACTATTAAGCGACACTAGCGACAAGGAGACGGTGATACAAGCATGGCTTGGGTTTACACTTCAGGGAGCAAAGCTATACATTAGCTAAATAAATAAATAAACGAGTGAACAGGTTATCGCTAATGCAGTTATTAACCTATGGGTTATAGCAATTATTGCAAAAGTAGGTTCAACATGATCAACTATGTCCACGAGAGGGTCCGGTGACTTGCCTTGGTCCTCGTAGCAAAGATTTGGATCTTCGGCGACAATCGGCAACTCTTCGGTCGCCTCGACTTCGACTACAACGCGTCGAAAAACATCACAAATAAATACACAGTACAATATTCCATATAAACAGTACAAAATAATTACATCATCATGTAGAAAATAATTTTATGAACATTTAGAAATTTGAATGGGCTCAATCGGAGTTGTTTTGAATTTTATAGGCATTTTACAATATTTAAGCAAATTCTGCCAGATTTAAACCTAAATTCATTCGGCTTCGGTCCACGGTGGACCGTGAACCACCCGCATGCACCCGGCCCATGGTGGACCACAGACCGGTGCGAGGGGGAGCTCACGGTGCACCGGGTGCACGGTGCATCCGCGCGCACCGGCGCCATAGACCGGCCACGCGGGCGGCACGCACGCGCCCAGGAAGTCCTCTTCCCCGGCTCCGGCCACGGCGGCGAGCGGCAACACCGGCGAGCGGCGGCCCAAGGGTCTAAGGCAAACGCAAAAATGGGAAGAGCACGGAGAGGGGAGCGGGATTATACCGTGGGCGGCGAGGTCCGGGCGGGAGAGTGGCCGGCGGCGAGCTAGGGGCGGCGGTGGGCTCGGGTTGACGGTGGCGGGGGCGTTCCGGCGGCGGGGAGGGCGAACGGAGAGGATGTCGAGGTAGCCCGCGCGATGGGGAGCCCGACGGTGCCGGCGGCGGGGGCGGCGACGGCGCACGGCGGCGGCGGCGCGCGGCTGGAGACGGCGGCGGCGTGCTCGGGTTGAGGCGAATTGCAGCAAAACTACTTGGCGAAATCAAAAATGGAGCGGGGATTCGGTTGAGGGGGGTTTTATAGAGCCGAAAAGGGGGGGCGCGGGGTTCTGGAGGGCTTCGGGTGGCTTCCGGCGAAGCCGGCAGGCGGTTACGGCGAGGGAAGGAGAGAGAGAGGGTGGGGCGCGGGGGCTGGCGCGAGAAGAAGGGAGGGGGAGACTGACAGGCGGGCCCCGGCGGCAGGAGGAAGCTGGCGGGCGCTGGCAGGCGGGCCCCGCCGGCAGAGAGAGAGAGAGGGGAGAGGAGGCCGGCGTGGGGGTGGCGCCGACAGGCGGGCCCCACGCGGCAGAGAGAGAGGGAGGGGGAAGCAGGCCGCGGGCCGGCTGGGCCAAAAGGGAGGGCCCGGCCCAAAGAGAAATAAAAATAGTTTTTTGAATTAATTTAATTCCAGAAAATAGTTTTAAATTTTAAATCATGAATTTGAATTCTGAAAATTCTCAAAATAACTTTATAAAATATTGTAAGGTTTAAGGACTCTAACAAAATATTAAATTTCAAAAATCAATAGTTTATTTAAAGGTTTTAATTTGAAAAGCTTTTCTTCATTAAAGCAAATTTTGAATTCAAATTAAAATTTGAAAATATGGGTGTTACAAACCTACCCCCCTTAAAGAGAATCTCGTCCTCGAGATTCGGAACGACCTTCGAACAACTCGGGATGCGAAGCCTTTAACTCGTCCTCTTTTTCCCACGTTGCTTCTTCTGGCGAATGGTTACTCCACTGAACTTTGCAGAACTTGATAACCTTGTTCCTGGTAACTCGCTCATTGGTATCCAGAATGCGGATAGGCTTCTCCACATAAGTCAGATCCTCTTGAATCTCTAACTGCTGATGATCGGCTTGCTCTGTAGGCACTCGGAGACATTTCTTCAACTGTGAGACATGAAACACATTGTGCACACCTGACAATGACGCCGGTAGTTCAAGCTCGTAGGCAACCTCTCCTCGGCGATGGGTAACCAAGAACGGACCAACAAAGCGAGGTGCGAGCTTGCCTCTCATGTTAAACCTTTGAGTACCACGAAGCGGGGTCACTCGGAGATAAACATGGTCTCCTTCTTTAAAGGACAAATCTCGGCGACGAACATCGGCATAACTCTTTTGACGAGACTGAGCTATCTTCAACCTGTCCTGAATAACCTTGACTTTGGCTTCAGCTTCACGAAGGATATTTGTCCCAAAAACCTGACTTTCTCCGATCTGATCCCAAAGCAGAGGGGTTCTGCACTTGCGACCATACAGAGCTTCAAACGATGACATCTGTAGACTAGCCTGATAACTGTTGTTGTAAGAAAACTCGGCATACGGCAAATTTTTATCCCAAGAACCTCCAAAGTCTAAGGCACAAGCTCTCAACATGTCTTCGAGAATCTGATTAACCCTTTCAGTCTGACCATCCGTTTGAGGATGATATGCTGTACTGAAATTTAACCTGGTACCAAGCTCTTCTTGTAGGTTCTTCTAGAACTTTGAAGTAAACTGACTTCCTCTGTCTGAAACGATCTTCTTTGGAACACCGTGCAAACACACTATCCGAGCCATATACAATTCTGCCAACTTTGGTCCACTGTAAGTTGTCTTGACTGCTATAAAGTGAGCCACTTTAGTCAAACGATCAATGATCACCCATATTGAATCATTACCTGCTTGAGTTCTGGGCAGACCGGTAATAAAATCCATACCGACTTCTTCCCACTTCCACTCGGGAACCTTAAGAGGCTGTAACAGTCCTGTTGGCCTTTGGTGTTCCGCTTTGACCCGCTGACAAGTGTCACACATTGCCACATATTCAGCGATTTCTCTTTTCATACTAACCCACCAATACTTCTCTTTTAAGTCCTGATACATCTTCGTACTTCCGGGATGGATAGAGTACAAGGTATCATGGGCTTCCTTTAGAATAATGGTCTTTAACTCGGGCTTATCTGGCACACAAAGACGATTCCCAAACCAAACTGTTCCCATTTCATCTTCCGAGAAACCGGGAGCTTTCCCTTTCCTCATGTTCCTCTTTATATCTGCCATATCTGGATCTTCCTTCTGAGCTTCACGAATCTGATCTTCGAGAGCTGGTTTTGCCTCGAGCGTAGCAAGGTATGCTCGGGTTGTGACTCCCAGATTCAACCTTTCCATCTCACGACACAACATAGGGGCGCTGTCTTGGAGAACTATGGCGTTACAATACCCTTTTCGACTTAATGCATCTGCCACTACATTAGCTTTGCCTGGGTGATAATGAATTCCCATGTCGTAATCTTTAATCAACTCTAGCCATCTTCTTTGTCTTAGGTTCAGATCTGGCTGTGTGAATATATACTTCAAACTCTTGTGATCGGTGAACACTTCGCATCTGTTGCCGATGAGGTAATGCCTCCAAATCTTTAAAGCATGCACCACGGCTGCTAGCTCTAGATCATGAGTAGGATAGTTCAGCTCATGAGGACGAAGCTGTCGTGAGGCATACGATACAACTTTTCCATCTTGCATAAATACGCATCCTAGTCCTTGACGAGACGCATCACAATAGACATGAAAATCGCTTCGGATATCCGGCAGAGTCAACACGGGTGCTGAGACTAACTTTTTCTTCAAGGTACGAAAGCTCTCTTCACAATCTGGTGTCCACGTGAACTTGGTGTCCTTCTGGAGCAATCTGGTCATGGGCTTGGCGATCTTGGAGAAGTTCTCGATGAATCGACGGTAATAGCCCGCCAATCCAAGAAAACTACGAATCTCGGAAACTGATGTAGGCTGCAACCAATCTGTCACTGCTTCAACAGTAGTAGGATCCACTGCTACCCCTTTATCTGATATGATGTGTCCCAAAAACTTTACTTCAGACGTCCAAAACTCACACTTGCTGTACTTGGCGTAAAGCTGATGTTCTCTTAGCTTCGTCAGAGACAGACGAAGGTGCTCTTCATGTTCTTTTGGGGTCTTGGAGTAAATGAGGATATCATCGATGAACACCACAATGAACTTGTCCAAACAGTCCATGAAGACATTATTCATCATGTTCATAAAGAATGCTGGAGCATTAGTAAGTCCAAACGACATTACGGTATACTCGTATAGACCATATCTTGATGTGAAAGCAGTCTTCGGAATATCTTCCTCTCTAATTCTCAACTGATGGTAACCTGATCGGAGATCAATCTTCGAGAACACTGTAGCTCCTCTCAACTGATCAAACAAATCATCAATGCGAGGCAATGGGTACTTGTTCTTGATGGTGACTTCATTCAAAGCTCTGTAATCAACACACATTCTCTTTGTCTTGTCCTTCTTCATTGCAAAGATTACCGGTGCTCCCCATGGGGAAGTACTCGGCCTGATGTACCCTTTTTGCTCAAGATCTTCAATATTCTTCTTTACCTCCGCTAGCTCATTAGCGGCCATTCTGTACGGGCGCTTTGAGATGGGAGTGGTTCCTGGCACAAGGTCAATTCTGAACTCGATGTCCCTTTTTGGCGGCATCCCTGGCAGATCTTGAGGAAAAACATCCATGAACTCTTTGACCACACGTACCTCTTCCAAGGCTATCTGGTTCACCATTGGAGTCTCGATTCTTTTCCCTGCCATCTTGAAGACGACGACGTGTCCATCTTCACTGGTCAAGGTAACTTCTTTACTGGCACAATCAATCATTCCCTTGTGTTTAACCAGCCAGTTCATCCCTAGGATGACGTCTAAGCCCTTGCATTCTATTAGAACAGGGTCTACCCAGAATTGTACCCCTTGAATCTCTATTAGCACCCTTGGGCTAAATAGGTCAGCCGGGGTCTGTTTGCCGGGAGTGGCTATAATCATAGGCTTAGATAGTAGCAAAGTTTTCAAATCATGCTTCTTTACAAATGATGCAGATATAAACGAGTGTGTTGCCCCAGAATCAAATAAAACAACTGAAGATACCGAGTTAACAGGAAACATACCCAAAACTGCTTCTGGTGCCTCCTGAGCTTCTTCTGCAGTAATATGGTTCACCCGGGCACGAACCACTTGGTTGGTGGGAGCTGGAGTAGGTGCCTGGGGTCGCTTCGGATGAGGGCAATCTGAAGAATAGTGGCCGGCCTGACGGCAATTGAAACACACCACTGGTTTACCAAACTTGTCCTTCAGTACATCGGTCTTCTGAGCTGGTGATTGAGCTGTACTCTGGGTTGAAGGAGTAGCGGGACAGGACGCTACCGAACCGGTGCCACTTATAGTTGAGGGCCGGTACACTGGTCGGGACTGGTAGCTTTGCACTGGAGTAGTCGGTGTCAACCTGGGCCTCTGGTTGCTGTTTGGTGGGAAACGATAAACCACCATTTTGCGCTTCTTATTCTCCACCCTATTCTGCTCTGACTCTTGAATGATAGCTCTATTGACCAGCCTCTGAAAGTTAGCGTGATCAGTGGCTAGCAACAGAGGTTTCAGCTCATCCTTGATGCCTCTAAGAAACTTTTCCTGCTTTTTCGCATCAGTGCGAACATCCTCAGGAGCATAGCGTGCTAGACGATTGAACTCATACAAATACTCCGTAACAGAACGATTGCCCTGCCGCAGATCCATGAATTCCTGTCTCTTCAGGTCCACCAAACCGGACGGGATGTGTGCATCTCGGAATGCTGTAGTGAACTCAGCCCAGGTAACCACATGATCAACTGGCTGAGCCTCCTGAAAATTATCCCACCATTCAGCGGCGGGTCCTTGCATCTGGTGGGTGGCGAACGCCACACGCTCCCAATCAGTACATGGCAATAGCTGCAACTTCTTGGTGATGGTGCGAAGCCAATCACCCGCCTCCATGGGATTTGTGGTGCTGGAGAAGGTGGGTGGTCTGACCCGTAGGAACTCTGAGAGTTGAGAAGCCGGCGCCGGTGCGGGAGGTGGGACCGGGACTGGCGCAGGTAGTGGTGCTGGAGGGGGAGCCTGTTGTTCTCTTGCTGTCAACTGACGCTCTAGCTGCTCGAGCTTCTCCTGCTGCTGCTGCATCTGAGTCATAAGAGCAGCCATCAAATTGCTCTGTTGAACCATGGCCTCAGCTAGAGTGGGATGGGCTGGCGCCGGTGCTGGTATAGCCTGGCGAGGCCCTGTGGCGCCCCAGCTGGGCCCACCCAAGTTCCTCAGAATGTCGTTTGCCTGGGTCTCATTGGCCTGAGAGTGGCCTTCAGCTGCTGGCTGACTAGCCCTGGCGTTGCTAGCCTCAAGACGGTCGCTCGGGTTGGAAGACATCTGTACGAAGATAGGCGAATCCACCCAAGAGTAAAGTAGAGGAAAATAATGCTTTGATTCAACTAGTTCTTTTTATTACTGAAGTAGTGAAGAGTTATTATGACAAGAGATATTACGACGGGTACATTCTCGACACAAGAAGTCGGGTCTGCACACACAAACTGACTCCAAACAACAATCTAACAAACATCCAAGCAGGTGAATACAATCAACGAACTAGCAGACATCAGACTAACAGACACCAACGACCAAAGCTCAAGCGACAGTCTACGACGAATCAAGGGATCATCTCGATGTCGCGGACGACGTCCTCCGCATTATCCGCGGGGGATCTCGGCTCTGCTGGTGTAGAAGCTGGCTGCGGGGGCTGGTGCTGCAGCCGCGGCGGACGACCAGTCGCCTTCCTCGCAGTCCTCCTGATGCGAGGTCCGGTGCGAGTAGAAACAAGTCTGGCCTGAGCCTCCTGAAGCTGGTGACGGAGGGACTCATTCTCCGCTCTCAGGGACTGGGTGGCGAGGTCACCCTCGTCTGCACGCCGAAGTGCCTCGGAGTGAAGAGTATCCAACGCGCTGAGCATATACAAGGTCTGGCCTCCAACTGGGTCGCTGGCAGAGGAAGGACCCATATAGACGCTCTGACCTGTGCCGGGGCTGCGAGACGGCAGGTGACGGAAGATGGATGTACACAGACGGGCATCGAACATGCACCGCAACTCTGCTAACATCTGGAAAGCTGCCTCCTGACACGCGGTCTCGAACCCAAAGGCGGTAGCGGTCGCGGAGTGAAAAAGTAGCACCTCCTCGGGGCCGAAGACGGTGACTACGACCTCACAACGCTCATCGCTCGCGCCTCCCACACGGGGAAAGGATCCCTGGAAGGAAGGCTCGTCCTCGAGCTCAAGGACTCTGACAAGTATCCTCAGCATACGGACAAAACCCCCAAGGTGGCGGCAGTAGCTGTGGCGAACCTCCGGTGGAGTCGACATGCTACACAAGAAAAATTTTTAAAGTAGAGGAAAGTGTCAAAACAATATAAAACAAGAGTAGGTAAGAGGTATAACCAATGTTATCCAAAATAATTTTTTATAAGATTTTTAAATAGTTTTTATTGATGGTCCAGGGGGCTTCCTACAGTCGAGTCGGCTCTGATACCATCTTGTAACGACCCGGGTTCTCACGTACCACAAAATCATTGAATATAAATGAAATGTCATTATTACAAGACGATCACAGCTGACAACGAATAACAGGAAGTAAAACGAGTACGTAGCTCATAGGCTACACTTATTACAAATCAAACTAAAGCGGAAGCAAGATAATCCAGCTGCAGAACGCCTTGGCTCCACGGATCCGATCTCCTCGACTGGGACGCTACTCCTGGACTTCTTCTTCGTAAATGACATCTAAAAGAATCAACCCACGAGGGGTGAGTACAAAGTACTCAACAAGCCACGGACATGCATATAATGATGGCTGTTGAACAAGGATGCATAACAGGGCTAATTGCGTAAAAGCAGATTAAATGTTGTTTAATATTTAATGAGCAGTGTTAAACAGAAATAAACATACTGAATTAAATAACAGAACTTAACTTCCCACTACCTCGAGTTGCACACCTGTGCCCACTCGCTCTTTCAAACCATAAACCACATGACATGCAATTCACAACTTCAACACTCAAAGCTAACTGCGGAGAACATCACTAGGCCGCCCGTAACCGTGGGCACGGCTTTTCGAAAAGTTTATACTCTGATCAGAGGTGTACCACTTTACCCACAAGGCACTCGCTCCCGCACACAACAGTGTGTCGAGATGACACCACGTCACCCCGAAGGAACTCGCGCCAAAACCCGTCATATGAATTGACTCAGCAAGAGGACAACCACACCAGGTTTCGCCCACGCTCCACTGAGATCTCACCCGAAAATCATGGGTAGACCCCGATTGGCAGACGTAGACCCCCTTTCGTGCCTCGTCGGACCAAGCCACCACCTGGCACTCCTGGTTAAGTGAACTTGTCCCCTCCGCTCGGTGCATCAAGCTGAATCGACCCATACTTCGAATTAGGCCTTACCCATAAGACTTGTGGCTAGCACGATTATGCTTCGCGACAGATCCCGCAGACCGGTCCTTATAGTGCCCCGGGTGCGACCACCAATGCCCTAGCTTGCACCCGGAACCCACCATGCACAATACCACTTCGAATCCACAACGCTTTCCACAATTCAGAATATCGACGAGACGAGACTTTTATATAACCAAAGGAGTATAAAGAGATCAACCTGACGACTAATAGTAATTGTAATTAAGCTAGCTCTTAATGCGCCTCGTATATATAGCGTTAACTATTAAGCGACACTGGCGACAAGGAGACGGTGATACAAGCATGGCTTGGGTTTATACTTCAGGAAGCAAAGCTATACATTAGCTAAATAAATAAATAAACGAGTGAACAGGTTATCGCTAATGCAGTTATTAACCTATGGGTTATAGCAATTATTGCAAAAAGTAGGTTCAACATGATCAACTATGTCCACGAGAGGGTCCGGTGACTTGCCTTGGTCCTCGTAGCAAAGATTTGGATCTTCGGCGACAATCGGCAACTCTTCGGTCGCCTCGACTTCGACTACAACGCGTCGAAAAACATCACAAATAAATACACAGTACAATATTCCATATAAACAGTACAAAATAATTACATCATCATGTAGAAAATAATTTTATGAACATTTAGAAATTTGAATGGGCTCAATCGGAGTTGTTTTGAATTTTATAGGCATTTTACAATATTTAAGCAAATTCTGCTAGATTTAAACCTAAATTCATTCGGCTTCGGTCCACGGTGGACCGTGAACCACCCGCATGCACCCGGCCCATGGTGGACCACAGACCGGTGCGAGGGGGAGCTCACGGTGCACCGGGTGCACGGTGCATCCGCGCGCACCGGCGCCATAGACCGGCCACGCGGGCGGCACGCATGCGCCCAGGAAGTCCTCTTCCCCGGCTCCGGCCACTGCGGCGAGCGGCAACACCGGCGAGCGGCGGCCCAAGGGTCTAAGGCAAACGCAAAAATGGGAAGAGCACGGAGAGGGGAGCAGGATTATACCGTGGGCGGCGAGGTCCGGGCGGGAGAGTGGCCGGCGGCGAGCTAGGGGCTGCGGTGGGCTCGGGTTGACGGTGGCGGGGGCGTTCCGGCGGCGGGGAGGGCAAACGGAGAGGATGCCGAGGTAGCCCGCGCGATGGGGAGCCCGACGGTGCCGGTGGCGGGGGCGGCGACGGCACACGGCGGCGGCGGCGCGCGGCTGGAGACGGCGGCGGCGTGCTCGGGTTGAGGCGAATTGCGGCGAAACTACTTGGCGAAATCAAAAATGGAGCGGGGATTCGGTTGAGGGGGGTTTTATAGAGCCGAAAAGGGGGGGCGCTGGGTTCTGGAGGGCTTCGGGTGGCTTCCGGCGAAGCCGGCAGGCGGTTACGGCGGGGGAAGGAGAGAGAGAGGGTGGGGCGCGGGGGCTGGCGCGAGAAGAAGGGAGGGGGAGACTGACAGGCGGGCCCCGGCGGCAGGAGGAAGCTGGCGGGCGCTGGCAGGCGGGCCCCGCCGGCAGAGAGAGAGAGGGGAGAGGAGGCCGGCGTGGGGGCGGCGCCGACAGGCGGGCCCCACGCGGCAGAGAGAGAGGGAGGGGGAAGCAGACCGCGGGCCGGCTGGGCCAAAAGGGAGGGCGCGGCCCAAAGAGAAATAAAAATAGTTTTTTGAATTAATTTAATTCCAGAAAATAGTTTTAAATTTTAAATCATGAATTTGAATTCTGAAAATTCTCAAAATAACTTTATAAAATATTGTAAGGTTTAAGGACTCTAACAAAATATTAAATTTCAAAAATCAATAGTTTATTTAAAGGTTTTAATTTGAAAATCTTTTCTTCATTAAAGCAAATTTTGAATTCAAATTAAAATTTGAAAATATGGGTGTTACAGGTGGTCAAAATTGTGACAGGTGTACGCACCTGATGCAATTATGGTAATATGATCATCTTTAGTGGAGTTATTGCGTGGAAGTGCTAGTGTGGGTCAATCCACTTTGACTTGTTTTTATAGTTTGCATATCTTTGTACTTCTCCGTTTTACCGTATTTATGTTAATACACTTTCTAATGATATGTTAAGCAAAGTATTTCGGGTCCTTTGTAGGAAGGCATATACTGTTCGGAAACCTGAGCATTTCAACTGACATTTATTCAACTCAAGCTAGAGTTGCACTAATTGCATAAATTATCAGAGTAAAGATTAACAAACCAAAATCAACACACTGTAGCAAAATAATAGGTTTACGAGCAATTATAATCATAGTGATGTGGAAAATGATAACACAACTTATTATAACATCCAAATAGAAACTGTAAGGAAAATAGAAACTTATTATAACATGATGACTTTACAACATGACATGTTTCATGTTATAGTGGCAGATGTTGGCACCGAGGCAACATGCGGAAGAGGTTTTGAAGTGCAACGAATTGCTCCTTACAAGCTTCACAAAGTTGGTAGTGGAGGCAAGGGCAAAGAAAGCGGGAGATCGTCTCAGTAACATTGGGGGGTTTGCAGAGTTTGTGCTAGTCTGAATCTTGGAAACTATCTTTGGGTGTTTATTAGCAGGATGTGTTTTGGTTAAATTCTGCCTACTATAGCTCTCTGGTCATGTTCTCTTCCTTTTTGGGACCTGATGTTGGATGAGCTTCTTAAGATACTAGCTAGTTTTTTGGTTGTTTTTGCTCCTATTGAAGTTTGAGGACGGTTTAGCACGAATTGATAGTGGGTGAATACGGTTTGTATTGTGAGTGAACTCTCTATAAGTTGGAAACCCCAGCGTTGAACTTCGGTTACTTGCTTTCTATAAAGCAGAGCATAACATGTTATGCCTAGGTTTCTAAAAAATCGGGGCATCGAGAAAGTTTCACATGAAACAGAATTTTACACGAATTGACCAAAAATATAATGACAAAAGGCACCATAAGATGCAAAATATTACTGTTGATAGCAAAAATGGTATTAATGGTCAAGATTGTCAAAATATCAATTTTGGTAATTTGGGCCAAAGATACACATGTTCTGGATTAGGCCGAAGCCCTACAGGGTCGAAGGCCCATTGAGCCTTGGGCTTCGGAACCCTTCCAGTGTCCTGCTACCTTCGGCCCGAAGGCCTTCGTAGGCCTGCCTCGCCGAAGGTTCGGCCCGAGGAGCAGGCTTCAGTAGGCTCTGCCGAAGGCCCACTTCGAGATGATTTCCAGAGATAGAGTTTGAGTCTGATTATGGCTAATGTTATACCTAAGTTTGATTAGGCCGAATCCTACCAGATTAATCTTAGAGATAAGAAGACTAGCCCATATAAATATATGGGTCAGGCCGGTTCATTAAACCCCCCAACACAAATCAATCACAAATCCCTAGCTTTGAACTGTACCTTTACTTTTTATTTACCTTTCTGCAACCTTCGTGGGTTCACCTAGAAGCCCTCCGCCGGCCACACCGAAACTGTGGTAAGCCTTGCTACTTTGCCTGTGAAGTACCCGTTAATCTACGTGACAGATTGCTATCGCCTTGTTACTTCACCTGTGAAGTATCCGTTAATATACATAACAGATTGCTACCTTCGTTTCCCTACTACAACACTTAGCAGATTTGGTCATCATGCCGAATTGGCACTTGATCTCTGTTCTGTTGCAGGTTTCCACATTCGTATCTACTTTGCCGGAGGTTTCCGGTGCCAGGAGACTGGTTTCGGAGACTGCCAGAGCACCCCTCAGTGGAATACGTGCTTCGACTACCTGTGTCGAGTTGTCACGCTGTTGTCGGTTTGACCAAGTCCCGCACGCCAGCATGCTCCGCAGTAGGCTTCATCGCGTTAGGCTTCGTCACACCCACACTTCGCTCCGGATGAAGTCACGCCAGTGCGTTGCGTTGGTATAGTTTTGTCGTGTCAGAGACTTCACGCCAAACCCCGCTGTTCAGAGGTGATTTGTGTCAAGATCTGTTCGGAGCCTGCCTTCGGCTAGATCGATCCGAACGCCGAAGACTACCTTCGGCGAGACCCTTCGCACCAGACGTCGTAGGTACCCCTCGGTGAACCCCTCCGCACAATATACTTTGAATCAGTTAGGCTCCGATCAGCTTGCTGGTTTATTTTATCTAATATATTTATTTTTGGCTAATTGGATTATTTCTGTGTGATCTGATTACGTAGCGACTCCACCCCCTTGCCACTGTTAAGGGTAATCGGAACGCAGCGTGAGTGTTGTGTTACGCTTAGGCTTGTCCCTAAGTATCCGCACCCTTTTGGATCGTCGAACTGACCCAAGTGTGGGGGCACGTTTTCGTGTCAACACACTTTTTGGCAACTCCGCTGGGGAGGGCTACGCCAATAGGATGGGTACATTTACATCGGCCACAAGCACGTCTACAATGACTACTACATCTACAATGCCTATGGATCCCATGGGAGGCGCATATATCGACACCGCAACATCATGACGCCTACCCTTAAAGATATTCCCGCAGAAGATCGAACGAAGATCGAGGCAAAGATGAAAGCACTCCAAGACCTCATGCTTGGAAGCTACGTCAAGACACGCACGGGCTTCATCAAGTGGGACGTCAACGTCCCCTATCTCGCTCGGACCCAGGTAACTCCAGTATCACCTCCTTTATCTTATTTAGAAATCGAGCAAAAAATAGCCGCATCAGTAGATCAAGCTATTAGCGCTTCGCTAGCAAAACGTTTAGATTCGGCAGTTAGCTCTCAAATAGAGGCGACACTTAGAAGGTTCGACTTTACCGAGGTCGTTCCTCCAACTCCTATCGCTAGTGCACCTTCGGTAAATCATATATATAGCTGAATTGATGGTAGTACTGGCAAGACCATCATGTCTCTGGCCCCAACATACGCGGTCGAGACAAGCCACTACGTGCATGTCCAAGCTAACCTTGTTTATTGCACGTCACCTACACCTACGCCAGTTCTTCCTGTGTTGCCCGCACCGCGCGCATAAACGCATAGGCCTGAGCACGTCACACACCTAGAGTCGGCGCATGAGGAAGACCCTCGCGGCCAACACGCCGACATACCGCCACATGTCACGCCCCCGCATGAGAGACGTGCGCAGGAAGTAGGCCAGGACAACATAGAAGAGCGAATCCGCGCACTATTTAGGGAGTGCACCGGCTTCGTACCTAGGGGTTGAGCTAGGGTTTACCGGAAACCGTACCCTGACCATTTTGACATGATACCTTACCCTCGCGGCTATAGAGTCCTTGAATTCACCAAGTTCGACGATGAGGGTAACAACACCACACTAGAGCATGTCAGTCAGTTTTTAGTACAGTGTGGAGAAGCTAGTGGGTCAGATGCTTTAAAACTTAGGCTATTTTCTCTCTCACTATCCGGCACCGCTTTCACTTGGTTTTCGGCACTCCCGCCGAACTCTGTCCAAACGTGGGTTGAATTGGAACAAAAGTTCCATGACTATTTTTATACAGGTGAAACGAAACTTAGGCTATCACACTTGACATCGGTTAGACAGAAATCTAGCAAGAGTGTCTCTGAGTATATCAAGCGTTTTAGAGATACTAGGAACCGATGTTTTAGTCTTAATATCTTAGAGAGGGATTTGACGGATCTAGCTTTCAACGTGTTGTGTTCCGAGATTAAAGAGAGGCTAGACAACCAGAACTTTTTAGAGGTTAGCCAAATGTTACAACAGGCATCGGGCTATCAAGTCAGGAGAGGAAAATTTTCCATACAGAAAAGGCCAATGCTTGAACTCACTGCCGAAGCTAGAGACTTCGGGCTAGTGCGAGGCCTGCTGGATCCTCCGGATCAGACCCCTCCAGTCGCCGGAGGACCCTACGCGCCGGAGCCCTCATGACGGAGCACTTCATCCACCAAAGGGTCTTGCACGCCGGATCCCCTGCACTGAAGCCTTTTGGGCAGCAGAAGTCTTTGGGAATCGGACCCCTCCAGCGAAAGGCTTCAGACTGATCAGCTCCCCACGGCCGATCCAATCAGCCTTCGGCAGGAATAGAAAGGGCCCGAGGGGCACTCCGAAGTTAGCAATTTAGTCACCCTAGGGAAGGAGTTAGCAAACTCTCCGGGTGTTCATGAGGATGATTGAAGAATCTCAATCGTCCAGTATTTAAGAAATCCCAGCCAAAGGGTGGATCGAAAAGTTCGGTGACAAGCGTTTAAATTTGTGTTGCTAGATGATGTATTATATCGCCGAACTATTGATGGAGTACTCTTGAAGTGTTTAAATGATGAACAATCCAAAGTATCTACGGGAGAAGTCCATGAAGGGCTTTGTGGCACTCATCAGTTGGCCCAAAAAATGAGTTGGATGCTCAAAAGAGCAGGTTTCTACTGGCCGACTATGACTAAGGATTGTTTTAGATATTATAGAGGGTGTGAAGCATGTCAGAAGTTTGGTAATATTCAGCTAGCTCCTGCTTCATCACTCAACCCTATTATCAAACCATGGCCATTCCGAGGATGGGGTTTAGACTTCATCGGCTAAATTCATCCTTCTTCTTCAAAAGGGCATTGGTTCGTATTGATGGCAACAGACTAATTCACCAAATGGACCGAAGTCGTTCCTCTCAAAAACATGACTCACAATGAGGTAACTGATTTAATCCTGAAGCACATTATACATAGATTCAGTATTCCCCAAACTCTCACTATAGATCAAGGTACCTCATTTGTTGCTAAATAAGTGAGAGACTTTGCCGAATTTTATGGTATTAAATTGATAAACTCTTCACCATACTATGCTCGGGCCAATGGTCAGGCCGAGTCTATTAATAAAACTGTGATTAAGCTCATTAAGAAGAAAATTGAAGAGTTCCCTAAAAGGTGGCATGAAGTGCTTTCCGAGGCACTATGGGCTTGTAAAGTCTCAAAGCATGGTGCTACCAAAGTTAGTCCATATGAGTTAGTATATGGGCAAGAGGTCGTTCTACCCATAGAAGTGGATCTTGGCTCTTTAAGAGTTCTAAAGCAAGATGGCTTATCGGTCAATGAATATGAAATTCTTTTGAAAGACAATTTAGAAAACGTGACCAATAAGAGGTTAAGGGATTTAGAAGCTATAGAGAAAGACAAAAGAAGAGTAGCTAGAGCCTACAACAAGAAAGTTAAACCAAAATCGTTTCAAGTTTGTGACTTGGTTTGGAAGACGATTTTGCCCTTAGGCACTAAGAACCCCAAATTTGGTAAATGTTGCCTAGTTGGGAAGGTCCTTTAAAAATAGCCGAGATTGCTCCAGGTAATGCATACGTGTTGGAATCTCTATAAGGAGAGCGATTTCGAAGAGCTTTGAATGGCAGGTACTTGAAAAAGTATTTCCCAAGTGTGTGGCAAATTGCTTGAAAGTGTCGAGAGGCCGATATGGAAGGTATCATCCTTAGCCCATTACGCGTTTAGTTCACTAAAAGGCAGGGGGATGAGTTGATAGAAAAAAAATAGCATTAATGGTCAAGATTGTCAAAATATCAATTTTGGTAATTTGGGCCGAAAATACACATGTTCTGGATCAGGCCAAAGCCCTAGAGGGCCGAAGGCCCATTGAGCCTTAGCTTAGGAAGCCTTCTAGTGGCCTGCTACCTTCGGCCCGAAGGCCTTCAGAGGACTGCCTCGCTGAAGGTTCGGCACGAGGAGTAGGCTTCGGCAGGCTCTACCGAAGACCCACTTTGAGCTGATTTCTAGAGATAAAGTTTGAGTCTGATTAATTTGGCTAATGTTATCCCTAAGTTTGATTAGGCCGAATCCTATCAGATTAATCTTAGAGATAAGAAGACGGTTCATTAAACCCCCCAATACAAATCAATCACAAAGCCCTAGCTTTGAATCGTACCTTTACTTTTTATTTACCTTTCTGCAACCTTCGTGGGTTTGCCTGGAAGCCCTCCGCCGGCCATGCCGAAACCGTGGTAAGCCTTGCTACTTCGCCTGTGAAGTACCCGTTAATCTATGTAACAGATTGCTATCGCCTTGTTACTTCTTCTGTGAAGTATCTGTTAATCTATGTAACATATTGCTACCTTCGTTTCCCTACTGCAACACTTAGCATATTCGGTCTTCATGCCGAATTGGCATTTGATCTCTATTCTGTTGCAGGTTTCCATGTTCGAAGCCAGTTCGCTAGAGGTTTCTGGAGCCAGGAGACTGGGTTCGGAGACTGCTAGAGCACCCCTCGGCGGAATCCTTGCTTCGACTACCTGTGCCGGGCTGTCACACTATTATCGGTTTGACCAAGTCCTGCACGCCAGCACGCTCCACAGCATGCTTCATCGCGTCAGGCTTCGGCACGCCCACACTTCGCTCCGGACGAAGTCACGCCAGTGCGTTGCGTTGGTATAGTTTTGTTGTGTCAGAGACTTCACGCCGAATGCCGCTGTTCGGAGGTGATTTCGCGTCAAGATCTATTCGGAGCCTGCCTTCGGCCAGATCGATCCGAACGCCGAAGACTACCTTCGGCGAGACCTTTCGCACCAAACGCCGAAGGTACCTCTCGGCGAACCTCTTCGCACAGTATACTTCGAATCAGTTAGGCTCCGATCAGCTTCCTAGTTTATTTTATCTAATATATTTCTTTTCGGTTTATTGGATTATTTCTGTGTGATCTGATAACCTGTTAACTCCACCCCCTTGCCACTGTTAAGAGTAGTTGGAACGCGATGTCAGTGTTGTATTACGCTTAGGCTTGTCCCTAAGTATCTGCACACTTTTAGATCGTCGAACTGACCTAAGTGTGGGGGCACATTTTCGTGTCAACAATTACCTTGTGCGAATTAGGGGCCCATGTAGCGCTTACTTGCTCGGTACCAGGGGCTAGGGAAAAGGTCATGGGATTTCGAGCGAGACAGGATTCTCGTAGCAACGGTCGTGTCAACCTACTACACCTACACAGTAACAATGTTGAGGCTTAGGGCGAGGATGCGAGGACAAACGTAGTTTCTCAACCGCGACCATGCGACGTCATCTTCCTCCACACGCCACGAACTACCAGCTGCTCAAATGCCCACATGATAGGTGACAGTGGCAACCATGAGGCGGTGTTTTGCGTCTTACGGTTGCGGCGATGGCAAGGACGAGGCAAAGTGCTAGCCTCCATGGCTAGGGTTTGGAAATTGGCCAAGGGGCATCACGTCAAGAGAGACAGGAAATGAGATCATTTGCAGTCGGCTTCACACCGTTGGATCGATGGAAACTTCGTTGGTGAGTTCTGCACATTGTGGAGCCCACCTCCGTATCTTTTGGAGACCTCTGTACCATTCGATCTGAATGGTATGATCGTGACTGTGAGTGGTGGGAAAGACAAGATGCCTTTGGTGCGATCAGCTCCCGCTCTTATGGAAATTTTTGTTTGCACGTGTGACAATTCTCCGTTCATATTGAAATGAACGTTCTCGATTGAGCCATCGCTGATGCCACGGATTGAGCCCGCCTGGCCATCGGGACAGGAAATAAATTTTAGGTGGGTTTAAATTTTAGAATATTATCTAGATTATAAAATAAATATATTTTAGAATACGTATAGTTAATATAAAGTAATTTTAACTACAATTATACTTTATATATATATATATCAATATATAAACATGGCTAAACATTCATTGAACTTTCATATATTATAGTTGGATAACTTTTTTAAAATTTACACTATTTTTTACCATTACTTGGGTAACTTTTTTGAAATTTACACACATTCTTTTTTACTAGCATTCTTGCATTAACTATTTATTTGGTACATAATGGATGATATATATTCTGAGTTTTTTTATAAAGTGGTTTAAGGATTCACATAAAGAATTTTAATATATCCGAACTAAAAATCATCCATGCATCCTAATATTATTAAACAATTAACTATCGCCATTTGAGTGAGATGAAAGCTAATCAAGAAGGATTAATGCCACAATTACTTAATTAACTATCGCCATTTGAGTGAGAGTACATAATGGATCGATCACTTGTTGCAAGCCGGGTTGGAGGCGACGGCGGTGATCCACGCCTGGTCAACCACCACCACCTCGTCGTCGTCGTCGTTCCGGTGCCACGTCCACAGCGCGTGCGTCGCGTTCGCCACCTCCAGCCTGCCGTGCCCGAAGCTCGCCTCCCGGAACGCCGACGTCGCCGGCTGCGGCTCCATGTACTTCTCCGCCAACCCCTCCCTGTTCCCGCCGTCGCCGATGGTCACGTACACCGGCCCGCACGGGTCCGCCTTGCCGGCGTACACGCGCGTGAACCTCTCGTACGCGTGGACGTGCCCGGCAAACACCGCGTCCACGCGGCTCCCGTAGAGGAGGTCCTCCATGGCGGTGCGCATCTCGTCGCCTTCCCCCTGGTGGGCCTCGTTGCTGTTGTACCACGGCGCGTGCATCAGCGCCACCACGAACGCCGTCTTCGCGCGGTCGATCCCGGCGAGGTCGCTCTGCAGCCACTGGTGCTGCGCCGTGCCGGCCGCGTAGTCGGTGTAGGACCCCAGCATGATGACGTGCACTGCGCCGCCGGCGACGTCGAAGGAGTAGTAGAGGTTGGACCCCGACGGCGAGGCGCCGGCGTCGTACGGCATGCGCCACCGCGCGTTGTATGCCTTGAAGGAATGCGGCTCGAAGAGAGCAATCTTCTCGATCTCGTGGTTGCCCTCCGTTACCATCCATGGCCGTGCGCTCGCCAGCGGCTCGACGAGGCGCCCGAACGAGTCCCACAGCGGCTGGTAGAGGTCGGCGTACGAGAGGTCGCCAGGGAGCAGCAGCATATCGTAGTCGGCGGCGGCGATGTGCCGCAGCGTGGACTCCGTCCATCCCGTTTGGCCAAGGTCACCTGCATGTCCATCAAAACGTACCGTTCATGCCACGATCGAGCGACATGGAAATTAACACCAAGGCCAAAGACACCCCTTACCGGCGACAACGAACTTGAAGGGGAAGCTCGCCGGTGGCGTGCGGAAGGAGAGCTCGTGCGACGTGCTGTTGCTGCAGCGGTAGTAGTACGTGGTGCTGGCTTCCAGTGGGCCGATCACGGCGTTGTGGATCTTGCCGGAGTGGTAGAGGACGTAGGAGTAGGTGTCGGTGCTTCCTGTCGCTGAGGACGAGTACTGGCCGGACGACTTGCCGTACTCCACGGTTGCCGGCGCATCGTCGCCGGTGATCCATGTCACTCTCATGCTGTCAGATCCAACGGCTGATATGTGAACCTGAAATTTGCATCCAAAAATGTGTCAGTCACTCGGTGTCATTAGCGAAAACCAAATTGAATTGGCAGTAACACAACTCATACATTCGGCAATTCAACTAATTAACTACAGTCTACAAAACGTACTAACTGGCATAAAAACAGTAAATTTCTTCAGAAAGAATGATCATTACCGACTTAAGTTCTTTGAAGAAACATTATTCAGTAAGAATTTGGTCCTTGTACTCTCAAATTCTATCACCGTGATCTTCAATAAGACGATTTCATATTCTCATTCACCTTAACGTATCTCCCTCCAATTTCGATTTTTTAGCGAAAACACCTCAAAACCCTCGCTCCATATATCCACCTATCTACTTCCTCAAATATATAGAGACAAATTGATCACTCCATATTTTGATGTAATTTCAGGTTGACTTATGTTCACTAATTCAAATTTGATGTAATTACAGCATTAATGTGGTGTGGTCCAACCCCTGAACCTACTCTGTCAAGTACTAAACCATGTCATATTGACGATGACCAAACTTGGAATGCTTATATTTGCTTCTTTCTTCGTATGTACTAAACCATGTTACTCTGTCAAGAAGAGCACGGATACGTTCTATTAAAATAATTTTATACGACTAGTACAATCGATTTTATCCGATGGTTTGGAAGGATAAATTAGTACTTTTAATTTATCATATTTTGAGTACGATAATTATTAGCAAATTTGCATTAATATAGGCCTTTTGCTCCCCTCCAGCATATATATTGTACAAATTTATAGTTTTTCCCCACCGTATCACTTATTTATAAATAATTTCTCATTTTTTTCATTTCTACTATCGCTAATTAAAATATTGATACAAATCATTTTCAACACTTGAATTAAAAGGAGATCAAGAATTATGATTTATTCTACTACCAGTAGGACAATAGAATACACAATAAAATTTCACGAAACAAACATGTAGAAATTCTCTTCAAACAGGTGTTGTTTGAAGAGTTTGAAATATAAACCTCCAAGCCAGAACAGAAGAAAAGTCGTAGAGCGAGGGATATTTGGGTGTTTGGTTAGGTCGCATTTATCATTTATGAGTGCATGAAAAAAGAGCAAATTAAAGCCAGCATCATGACTAACCATACAATCTTTATTCACATAGCTGAATTTAGCAATTCACTACGGGACACGCAAAGTTTGCCGAGTGCAAAAAACACTCGGCGAAGCTTATTTTGCACTCGGCGAAGGCTTCGCCGAGTGTTGCACTCGGCAAACAACACTCGGCGAAGACGTCATCGGCAAAAAAAGTTCGCCGAGTGCTTTTTTTCGGGGCACTCGGCGAAGGGCGGTTAACGGTGACGGGGGGTTTGCCGAGTGCCCAAATATGGCACTCGGCAAACTTAAAATCAGAAAATTAAAAAAAAACACACGCCGCCCGCGCCATTCCGTCGAACGGGTGACGGGCGTGGTGGCGCGGGGCGGGGTGGCGCACGGGCGGAGCGGCCACGGCGAGCCGCGTCGGGGCAGGGCGGGGCGGCGTCGGGGTGGGGCGGGGCCGGCCCGGGTCGGCGCTTGGGGAGCGGTCGGGGCGGGGCCAGGGCGGGCGCGGGGTGGCGTCGGGGCGAGGCGGTGTCGGGGCTCGGGGTGGGGCCAGGGCGGGGCGGGGCGGCGTCGGGGTGGGGCAGCACCGCGGCGAGCGGTCGGGGTGGGGCAGGGCGGGGCGGGGCGGCGTCGGGGCGAGGCGGCGTCGGGGTGGAGCCAGGGCGGGGCGGGCTGGCGTCGGGGTGGGGCGAGACCGGGACGAGCGGCCGGGGCGGGGCCGAGCGAGGCGGCGTCGGGGCGGCCAAGCCGGCGTCGAGGCGAGGCTGGGCCGGGGCGGCGGCGGAGCGCGGCGACACCGGGCGGAGCGCATGGCCGAGGCGGCGTCACGGTGGTCGAGCTGGCGTCGGGGTGAGGCCGGGGCGGGGCGGGGCGGCAGCGGAGCAGGGCGACGCCGGGGGGAGCGCGCGGCCGAGGCGGCGCCGGGCGGAGCGGCGTCGGGGTGGTGCCGGAGTGGAGGGAGAGTGAGGAGTGAGGAGTGAGGGGATGAGGATGAAGGGAAATTTTTTTTAAGAGGGGAAGAGTTAAAAAAGTGCAGGAGATTGAAAAAAAAGCGGGAAAAAACGGCGGGAGAGTTAAATTTTGCCTTTGCCGAGTGCAATACTCGGCAAATATAAACTATTTGCCGAGTGTCTTGAAAATGGCACTCGGCAAACATTTTTTCTATTTTTAAAATTTGTTTTTCATTATTATTTTTTTGACAAAATTTGTAAAATTGAACCAAAAAATGTGGAATTTTTACATGAGATAATATGTGTTGTGTTTTTATTATAGAAAATAATTCAAGTATAAAAAATAATTTAGCCATCAAACTTCTTTCAAACCTATCACATTTCTTATCTAAACCCTAATTAATCCTCTCGTAATCTCCTATTTCGAAACATTATACGTGATAATTTTCTCGAAACATTTTTAAATTTTTATCACAGCATCTATGCATCATATAATAACACCATGACAAGTATAATATTTTTTAGAGTTAATTTGATTTTTTTATAATTAAAAAACTATTAAGCTTCACGTTGTCGAACGAGTGTCGCACCCTAAATTATTCAAAATTTATTTCAATGCAGTTGATAAGAACTCTAAATATACTTAAAAACATGAATATGATTTTTTATAAATTTTTGTTTATTATTTGAGGCACTTGTAGTTCAAATTTCACCTATTTCAATTTATATCCTAGAAACATACTTAATAATTTAAAAATAACAAACTGAATCAAAAAAATGTGTAATTTTTACATGAGATAATATGTGTTGTGTTTTTATTGTAAAAAAATTCAAGTACAAAAAATAATTTACCTATCAAACTTCTTTCAAACCTTTCTCATTTCTTTTCTAAACCCTAATCACTTATCTCATAATCTACGATTTCTAAACACTCTACGTGATAATTTTCTCGAAATATTTTTAATTTTTTATCACAGCATCTATGTATCATATAATAACACCATGACAAGTCTCATGTTTTTTAGACTTTATTTGATTTTTTTATAATTAAAAAACTATTAAGCTTCACGTTGTTGAACGAGTGTCACACCCTAAATTGTTCAAAATTTCTTTTAATTCAGTTTATAAGAACCATAAATAGACTTTAAAACATGAATATGATTTTTACATAATTTTTGGTTTATTATTTTAGGCACTTGTAGTTCAAATTTCACCTATTTCAATTTAAATCCTAGAAATATAATTAATGAATAAAAAATAGCTAAATGACTTAAAAAAATATGAAATTTTTACAAGGGATCATATATGTTGTATTGTGAGTGCAGAAAAAAAATTCAAGTTAAAAAGAAATTGCAAACACCACATAGAGTTGAAACATGGTTTCACATAAAATGATAAAAAAAAATTGTTTGCCGAGTGTTTTTTGAAAAACACTCGGCAAACCATGTGTCTTTGCCGAGTGTTTTTCAAAAAACACTCGGCAAACCCTCAAAAAAAATTTTTTTTACCGCAGGTGAACGGCGCCGTGACGTGCCCATTAAAATTATTGTTTGTCGAGTGTATCTTCAAAAAGCACTCGGTAAAAAATTGATTTACCGAGCGTTTTTAGTTTGCCGAGTGTTTTTTGAAAAACACTCGGTGCCCGAGATATTGCACTCGGCAAACAATGTGACACTCGGCAAACTCGTTGTTTCCGGTAGTGATTCCGGCAAACAACTGTGTCTACACTCTAAAGGAAATACTTGTTAATTTATTTCTTTAGCTTCTATAATTTTATAGTGTTTTTATTCCTTTTTATAAATACTTTCTCAGCTCGTCTACAACCAATATATATCATACCCAACTTAATCTAATTTCTAATCTAAATATGAAAAATATAATATAGTGTGTACTTGTGCGTGCTATATATGTACTCACTCCCTTAGTAAACGGGTAACGAGGGGGTGTTTGGATTGTGATATCAAATGTTTATATGTTATTTTAGAGTATTAAATGTAGACTATTTATAAAACACATTTATAATTGGTGGATTATTCGCGAGACAAATCTAATGAGCTTAATTACGCTACGATTTGATAATGTGATGCTACAATAAACATTTGCTAATTATGAATTAATTAGGCTTAATAAATTCATCTCGTGAATTATTCTCCGATTCTATAATTATTTTTATAATTCGTTCATGTTTAGTCCTTCAAATTGATATCCAAACATCCTATGTGACATGAGCTAAAATTTAACTCCTTGATCCAAACACCCTCTAAGTATGGTTGTCATCCCTAACCATTAGCTGTCCAGGCAGTACAGTACTGGCACTGTGTTTGCAATATTAAATGGACACATAAATAGATAATAAAATACTCATAATGGTTAAATTTCCAAGAAAAAAGAAAAATGATGGAGGATATCTCAAGATTGAAGCCCAGATATGGTGATTAATTGCAGCATCAGCGACATTAATTATTGCCATATTTGGATACAAAAGATTTTTTTGAATCGATTAAATCTATTTTCTAGAAATAAATCTTGGATTTAGAGTTACAGATATATTGATATTTTCGATAAATCTTGAATTTAGAGTTACGGATAAATCAAGAACAATTAATTGAGTCATCTATATTAAAAAAATAAAAATAAAAAACAACTGTATTTTATCATACTACAAATTTCACATCTAACATAAAAAGATGTGACAAATATGTTTATATATGCAGCAGGAAACAACCAACCACTATCAGGACAAAACCACAACGCGTGCCGACATGTGGTCATAAATGATAAAGAAGGGATGAGAAGATCGAGTGCGAAAGCAAGAAACCCAGAAACCCAAAGGAGAGACTTGCTTCTTTCTTCTCCCTTTCGCGTTATCGAGGTAGTGAAACTAAACAAAAAAAAAGCAAATTAATCTTTTTCTTGTTCCGCGATATACTCCAACTTGTGTCCTAGCTATGAAGTATTATATATGAAGCATGTAATTTCGTTCCTACTTTGCACTTTATCAGTTTAATATAATCCATGATCACGAGCAACGCCACGCTGTGTCACATGCATGAATAATCTGCCGTCATCACGTTGTTCCTGGTAGGAACACGAGACACGGGACGGATTCGATCAATCATGTGATAGCCACGTCACATAATAGCAATATCTTATTGTTTAGTCTAGGTATTTTGTTTAATTCGGTATTGATAATAACAGTCGCTAGTCCAATATGTGTCTCAATGATTTATAAAAAGTTATGATCACTATTCGATGAATACGTAGTATTACTGTTGAATTAAAATCTTATATCTCCATCCACGTGAAGACTACGACGAGACCAGGGGTGGGGCTACGTGGCTAAAGATTAGGATGTTTTGGCATCCGGATAAAAAGAAAAACAATATTTAGGGGGTGTTTGGCATGACTCTGGAGCTGAACTCCAGGCTAGAGTTGATCGGAGCTAGCAAAACACCCCAGCTCCAAAAAATATAACTCCATGGAGTTTTTGGAGCTCTAGTTTATTTGTTTGGAGCACCTCAATCGCAGCTCCACAGCTCCAGCTCCACTCAGAGTCAGCTCTAGCTGGATTTCTGGAGTAGAGCTGTTTTGATTGGAGTTGGAACCATGTCAAACAGGGCCTTACTACCTCAGCTCCTGTACATATTTTCATCCTGAGAAGTTAAAAAGATCAAACAAACTACTGTCTTTTAAAGTCTAACTTCTCACCCTCCAAAAAACTCTAAAAAACCATAGTTCAATGGAAAGCTAGAAAGGAACAAAAACAAGCTTATAATAAAACTTCTAGCGTTATTTACTCTCCTACCATCGATTATATATGGAGCAAATTGGTACATTTCTTTTTTTCCCTCTTCTCCCCCATCAAACTCTATCGCCCTCTTTCTCCTCGTCAGGCCACCGCCACCCTAGAGCACTCTAGATCCCTCTGCATCCTCTCACCGTCCTCCTCCTTCCACAACCTCCCGCCGCCTCCCTCCGCATTGGACTACCAGCCTCCTTCCTCCACCTCTGATCGTCGGCTAGCCCTGCCTCGAGCTGTCGCTCTCCTTCCTCTACATCGTGCATCGGTCTGCCACTCGGCCACTGTCATCCTCACAAAAGCTAGACTGTCAAACGAACTCTAACTTTTAGGGTGCGTTTGGTTCAGCTTTTCAAATCTGCTTCTGCTGTGAAAAAGCAGAAGCTGAATCAAACGGGTTTACTAAAACTGCTTTTGCTGTGAAAAAACAGCTTTTTTCTAGTATAAATTTGGAAGCAGCCTGAATCCTGCTTTTCTGCTTTTGCTTTTCTGATTTTTAGTTCAGATTAAAAAGTATGAATTCAAGGTGTCTTAATTGATTTAACATTATTATGGTTTGTATTGCATTGCATAATTTCATGAGATAATATGTGGTTGTCGGTTACTTTATAAAATAAACTATGCACTTTTTATTTATCTAATATATTTTTTAGTTATTCAGTTGCATCAATGTTGAGTGTTTTCTATTTATATATATGTATAAAATATTATAATGATGAAAATTACGTAAGTTATAAAAAACAGTCAGCTCACAACAGTTTTTCACAGTAGCTTCAACCAAACGACTTTTTGCTTTTTCACAGCAGGCAGCTCACAGCAGGCAACTCACAACAGCTTTTTCATAGCTCACAGCAGAACCAAACGCATCCTTAGATAGCTAGTTTTTAGAAAGCCAATATTCCAGGACCAGAAGCCAAAAACTAGTTTTTGGAAAACAAAAGCTCAAATAAATAGTACCTAAATATAATATAAATAATTAAGTAGTAGTATATATTCTCTATTTTTTTGTTATTTGTATGAGACAATGATTGGATTAGATGACTACGCTTGCACGGTTGCACCGAACCTTTTCTTTCACTCAACACGGACCGCGAGTTAGATGACCAACACACAGCAAACCACGCAACATATTCACCGTGCATGCAGAAATTGAGAAACAGTATTCAGAAACTGCGCTGATCACGCATGGCAGATAAAATTTCAGGATTTCAACTCTCTGTACGGCCAAATCCGTCATTGAAACATTTTCAGAATCTGGCCGGAGTAATTTTCGCAACGAAAATTCGAAACACAAAGCCCGATTTGTCTTCTGATTAGTACGAGCGAGCATACATGCATATGTCGAGCACTCGAGCGAGCGTACCTGCTGCGGCGTCTGGCCGTCGGCGGCGTCGTCGCCGTCCTTGCGCAGGGAGAGCGTCGCCCTCGGCCTCGGCCGCACGTACGGCGACGTCACGGCGAGGGACGCCGGGGGCAGCGACAGAACGGATGCCGCGACGGCGGCGGCCAGGAGAGCCAACGCGATAGCATTCGCCATCGCCATGGTGTGTGACACAGCTCGCACGGATGTGTTTGAAATGGGAACTCCACGGGAAGACAGCAGCAGGAGAGCTTGGTCTATACTCTATATAAGGCAGTGACACAGGCCGCCAGCGAAAGCACATAAATACACAATTAATGGTCTTGCTGTGCTGCCGTGGATGAATCCAACGTTGGAGGCATTTTCACTTTTCAGGCGCGAATCTGGGATTTGGAGGGTCCCTTTGGTTTGGCTTCCGGAAGCAGCTTTTGCTTCCTGGAAGCCAAAAGCCAAACCAAAGGGTATATTTCTACCCAGCGGCTTTTAGTAAAAGCAGCTTTGGGTGCAGTGTAAATGTGAAAGCTCCTCCAGACCTGCTTTCTACAGCTTTTGGCTTTTGGCTTCGCAACCATACAAAATTTCATAAATTGACATTTCAAATTTCATACAACCATACAAAATTCTATAAATTGACATTTCAAATTTCATACAACCATACAAAATTTCATAA
Source organism: Zizania palustris (assembly GCA_019279435.1). Classification (NCBI taxonomy): domain Eukaryota; kingdom Viridiplantae; phylum Streptophyta; class Magnoliopsida; order Poales; family Poaceae; genus Zizania; species Zizania palustris. Next base: position 18,519,936 of record JAAALK010000081.1, read on the forward strand.
ATTGACATTTCAAATTTCATACAACCATACAAAATTTCATAAATTGACATTTCAAATTTCATACAACCATACAAAATTTCATAAATTGACATTTCAAATTTCATACCATACAAAATTTCATAAATTAACATTTAAAATTTGATAGAACCATATAAAATTTCATAAATTGACATTTCAAATTTCATACAACCATACAAAATTTTATAAATTGACATTTCAAATTTCATACACCCATACAAAATTTCATAAATTAAATTTTTTTACACAGCTCACAGCTCAAAGCAGCTTGTTCACAGCCGTTTCAGCCAAACGACTTTGAGCTTTCTCACAGCTGACTTCCCACAGCAGCTTTTCCACAGCCCACAGCAGCTTTTTTCCACAGCCACAGCTCAACCAAACACACCCGGAGTCCATTTTGGCTGACTCGTTTTAGTTTTGTTCCTATCTCGTAGGATTTCTTTATTGCATTTGGTTCAGCCTTTTCAAACAATTTTTTAATTGAGATCTGAAAACTAAATTAAACGCAGGTAAATTAGTTTATCCAAAAGTTACAGCTTTTTTCTGTATAAATTGGAGAAACTGAAAATTGCTTTCACCTCAACTTTTGTGACTCCTTAGTTCAAACTTCACAAAAATTATCAATTATGTCATCCAAAATTTAGAAAGTTGGTATCACTCCAACTTTCATAAATTCTTAATTTTTCTATAACTAATAGCCCACAACGGTTTTTTTGAATTTATGGTTCAACCAAACATAAATATAATCTCAATCATCTCAATAGAAGCCAAGAGATTCACGTTAGAATCAGATGAAATATTGCACCATAGAAAACCAATCTAACGAAAATGGAAAATGCACACACAAATTTGGAAGAATTACCTGCTGCCCTAAGTGCGCATGCAATTTGATTGCCATACCAATTTTCTTCCAGATTGAAAAGCTACAATTTTGTTGAAGAATATGTTTGGCGTATCATCGGTGAGAAATTGAGTAAGGAAAAAGACAGGCATCGAAATCTGATATACATTTTCAGGTGCGAATCTGGCATTTGGAGTCAACTTTGGGTGACTTGTTTTACTTTTGTCAGTCTCCGAAGAATGGGAGAGTGTGTGCAGGGGAGATGTTGCGGGAACGGCCGTGTAAACGTGTTTGTTCGACGTACCGGGCGCGGGCGGTTTGCGCCTCGTGTAGAGACACCGCGTATGTATGGGAGTCTAAATCATATGATCTAATAAAATGGTTTAAATATTTATGTTTATTTTAAAATAAAAACCAGATAGTTCACTTAAATCTTTAATTTATCTACTGCTTTAAATTCAAATTTTAGAGTTATAGCTCTAAAATTTACGATGATATGATGTTTGTGTAATAAGATAAAATAATTAAATTCATTCTATTTGAATTCATATAAAATAGAATAGCAAGTACTCGTGTTTTACTAGAAATAGGTCTAGAAAAAATAATGAGATGTTGCTTAAAATAGCAATTCAAATAACAAGCACAATATAGTTGATTTTAAACTATACTTATTATAAAATAAAATAAAATAGCAAGTACAATAGATTACCAATGCATTGTGGGCCCCAATCTTCATGGGCTCCATTCTGGCGTATGTCCAAGTCCCGTGTCGGGCCGAGCCGGGCCAGGCTAGGCTAGATGGGTTTGGGCTGTACTTTGAAATGACTGGTCCAAAATCACAAAGCCCGATCCCAGTCCGGCAAAAAACGAAAAGCACAGTTGGCTCGGAAAGTTTAGTGCTAACTTCGGAAAGTTTATGTTGCGGTTAATCTCTCAACGTCAAAAACAGCATGTGAAGCAATACTTCCTCTCGCGTAAGTAATGTGTTTGTTCATGGCCTCACTTCTATAAATACATGTACATTGTAATCAACAAAGAATAACATTTATTTGGCAAACTCCGTATTCAATCTCTATTTTGTGTTATCTTTGTTCTTGTGTTCTTCAATTTACAACACGTTATCAGCACACTCTTCACGGAGCAACAATAACAGGCCAAGAACACATGAGAAATCTCAACAAGTGCGTTAGTTCTTCGTTAAATCAAACAAGAAAAACAAGAATCGCGTAAAAATCAACAAAAGAACAAAGAACAAGGTACCATGTTCATCAATAATGTTCTTCAATTCTTTTTTACATAATGAACACCGCAACCTATTCTGCACGGCACGTCCGGTGTCCCTACGGGCCAGGCCGGATGCGCCCCTAGGCGCAACGGCGGCCCGACGCACACGCGCCCAGGCGATGACCTGACTCAAGCGGTGCGGCGGTCCTACGCCATGCACCGGCCAGCGCCACACGACGGCGTCTGGCGCCTGCGCCCGCAGGCGACGGCCCAACGCATCGTGAGGCGCCCCAGCATGGCAACCCCCACGCGACCGTTGCACAGCACGGCGGCTCCCCGACACGACGACAGCGACCTCATACCCTCACGTGGCGGCTCCCTGACGGACCCACGCGCTCCCACGTGCCCCCAGCAGCGGTGGTAGCCAGGCGGCGGCCCGGCACGGGCGCGCCCAATTTGCGACAGCGTCCCTCAGGCGAAGCACCGGCCTGCCTCATGCGGCCTAGCTCCCGCTGCAGCGGCGGCTTCCAAGCGCGGGCGGTGGGCTCCTAGGCATAGGCGGCGGCAAAAGCAGGGCAGGAGCCGACTGTAACACCCCAAATTTCCAAAACAATAAAAATATCATTAAATTCAATTTCTTGGAATTTATATTTCTGAAAATACTTTTAATACTCTTTATACCCTTTTGAACTACAACATAGAGTAGATGGCCAAACTAGGAGGTGAAACTTTTTGTATATGATCCTAAGACCAAAACATATTTTTGAGAATTTTTATAAATTTTTACCAACCTTGGAAGTAGCCGTAAGATTTTAATCTATTTTCTGGAAATATTTTTATTCTGAAATGCTTTAAAACAGTAATGGGCTCCCCTCCCTCCTTTCTCTCTCTCCCGGCCGGCACAGCCCACTCCCTCCCGCGCGCGCCTTCTGACCAGTGGAGCCCAACCGTCAGTGACCCCCTCTCCTCTCACGCGCGCACCCGACACCCCGGCCCCACCTGTCGGTGCCAACCGTTCCCTCTCGCGCCCGAGCCCGGCCCCACCCGTCAGTCGCCACCCACGCTCGCCCGCGCCCGCCGACAAGTGGCCCCCGCCTGTCAGCTTCGTCATCAACCTCGCGCCAGGCCCCCCTAATCCCGCCGGCGAGAACTTCGCCTCGGATCCGCTCGCCGGCTCCCCCTTCCGTTAAACCGAGGCCGACATTAACTTCCCCGAGGCCCACCGGTCAATTAAGCGCGTTAAGGCGCGCGTTTAAGCCCTTGGATCGCCTTCACGCGCATGGCCGTGCCTTCGCCGGTGAGTAAAGCCCTCCTCGGCTTTCCTTGCATGCGAGCCCCCTCCGACGTCCTATTTAACCCCCCGGCCTCCGCCGCGTCCGACCCCCACGCCCACTCGCCTCGAGCACGATCAAAACGCCCTCCACCCGGTTTTTAGCGCAACAACGCCGCCCGTTCACCAGCCATCGATCGCCGTCGCCGGAGTACCCCTCCGTCCTCGTCGACCGCACCTCTGCGACCGCAAGGACCGCCCCTACCTCGGCCACACCTTCGCTGGCCAAGGAGATCGCCGGATCCCCACCGCCGTCGAGTACCCGAGAAGCCCTTCGCGTCTACCCTCGCCGCCGATCGTCGTTCGCCGCCCTTCAACGCCGTCGAAGGTACCGTCGTGATCGCCATGGCCTCCTCTTTCCATTTTTGCATAGAACTAGGGCCTAGCCCCCTCGTCGGCGCTGTCGCTGCCGCACCCGAACCCCGCCGTCGCCGGAGACGAAGGGGGTACAACCCCCCCAAGCACGTGTCGTGCCGGATTTCATCCTGGCCGCACGATCGTGATCGGAGCGCTCTGATTAAAGCCCTACGGGATTTAATCTCCGCCCTTGATCCGGTCAAAGGGGTACCAGGCCATCTGGGCCGTTGATCGCTTTTAAAAGCCTTGACTCAATCTCGTGCGTCCACGTTATACCCTTTCGCACATTTTAATCCTGACCGTCTATTATAACTTAAGCGCCCCGCCTCGCCTGCGCGCGTTGGATCTGGATCCGACGGTCCAGATCGACCCGGTGCACGCGCACAGTGCGCGGGTTCACCGTGGGCCTGTGTAGCGCCCCGATTTAACAAAATCGAGACATTATTGAATTTCCAAAGAAAAACAATAATACAAGAGGTTCATCATGCGACAACGTACATACGATAATATCCATGGTACGCAGACCATATTTATTACAACATTGTTTTAGTAGAAACAGTAATAAGATAATTTAAACAACGGCATGACGAACGTCTTCTTCGGGATCTTTCTTCTCGACTGGGTCGCTACTCCAGACCGTCTTCAAAGTAAGCATCCTCTGTGGGGTCCAACGGGTATGAGTACAAAAAGGTACTCAACAAGCCACCGCAAATGCAAATAATAATGCAGGATAATAAACAAGGAAGGATAAAGGCTAACAATGCGAAATAAAGCAGTTGCAGTTATGGCATTTAGTGTAATCATATTTTAATCATGCGGAAAATAAACATGAACATCATCAACACCAACTAACTCGAGGAGTACGTTTTACCTCCTCGCACAACAGTCCTTACATGCCAATCCATCATGCACATTCATATTCAAAGTAAACTAACTGGGGGATGTCACGCAACCCGCCCTTGACCGTGGGCTCGGCTTTTCGAAAAGATTTAAGACTCTGATCAGAGATGTACTACTGTACCCACAAGGCACGCACTCATCTCAACGAGATGACCCATTTCACGGGAACTCGTGCCAAAACCTCAATATGAGATGTTCCAAGCGATAACCACCCGCTCTAGGTTTCGCCGGCGCGCCGGGCCGCATCCCTGCTAACGTCGCACCCCCTTTTGCGCCACATTGGTACAAGTCACCCGCAGGTGCAACTTGACCCATCTCCAAATGGTGGCCTCGGTTTGGAATAACCCATACCTTAGTTAGGACTTACCCACTAGACTTGTGGTTAGTACGTAAGTGTATTGCAACGGATCCCTCAGACCGGTCCTTATAGTGCCCCGGGTGCGACTGACCAATGCCCTAGCTTGCACCCGGAACCCACCATGCATACACTCACAACCATGACTCATCACCAACAGAATTTCCAAGGATAAGAAGTAACAGGGATCATATAATAGAACCATTTTGCTACGACTCATTTTTGTCCTATAGCGGCCGTGTCAATACCTTGGACACTAACTAATATCATTGATCATATGGTGACAAGGAGGTTAGGCGAGATAGCATGGCTTGGGTTGCACATCAAGGTCGGGGGATCCTAAATAAATATAATGTAAGGGTTCATTTGACTAATGCATATACATAACCTATGTGTTTTAGCGATAGTCAATTCAAACATGGGTTCAATATGTTCAAAAGAATTGTTTGGTGACTTGCCTTGTTCAGCGAAAGGCGAGGGAGGGACTTCCGGGAAGTATTCCGGCTCCTCGACGGCGTCGTAGTCTTTTCAATAATAATAAAGTAGAATAAATACAACATTCGATATAAACAACGTAAAATCACACAACAAGCATGTGGGTTTTAGTTGGTTTGATTTTAAAGAAAATCAGTTGTTAAGGTTCTGAAATTTATTTCACAATTAATTTAAAATGAATCAAAATGAATTATTGTTTTTCCTAAAAGGGTTTTTAAGTGTGAATAATACTACATTAAGTTTTCTAATCAATTTAATATGAATGATTCAGAGAAAACTCAGTGGTTCTAGTGTTTAAACAGAAAGGAACAATTATATAAATTTTCTGGAGTTTAAATATTTAAATTTGCATTTTAATCCTAAGGGCATTTGAATACTTATTTAAATAAACATGAAAATGTCAAAGTAAACCTACCGTTTTTATTGCATAAATATGTAGAGAATAATTTTATGAATTTTCTGAAATTGGAATGGTAATTTTTAGAGTTCAAATGCATTAGATATGAATTTTACAAGTTTAAAAGCATTTCTGAAATTTATTTTCAAATTTTAAACCCCTCGGGTCCATGGTGAGCCAGGCCCACGGTGAACCCGCGCACTGTGCGCGTGCGCCGGGTCGATCTGGACCGTCGGATCTGGATCCGGTGGCCAGGCGCGAGGCGGGAGGGTTAAGTGACAACGGACAGCCAGGATTAAAACGCGCGAAGGGGTACCACGTGGACGCACGAGATCTCGCGTCGGGTTAAATGGAAATCAACGCGCGAGATTAAAACGTAACGCTTTGACCAGATCTGACGGTGCGGATTAGATCGCGTACGTGGACTCACGCGCGTCGTCCGATCGCGATCGTGCGGCCAGGATTTAATCCGGCACGACACACGCTAAGGGGGTTATACCCCCCTTCGTCTCCGGCGACGGCGGGGCTCGGGTGCGGCGACGACGGCGCCTACGAGGGGGCTAGGCCCTAGCTCTATGCGAAAACGGAAAGAGGAGGCCAAGGCGGTCACGATGGTACCTTAGATGGCGATGGAGGACGGCTGACGGTGATCGGCGGCGAGGGTAGACGCGGAGGGCTTCTCGGGTACTCGTCGGTGGTGGGGATCCAGCGATCTCCTTGGCCAGCGAAGGTGTGGCCGAGGTGGGGGTGGTCCTTGCGGTTGCAGAGGTGCGGTCGACGAGGACGGAGGAGTACTCCGGCGACGGCGGTCGACGGCTGGAGAACAGGAGGCGGTGTTGCGCTAAAAGCCGGTTGGAGGGCGCTCTGTGTGTTCTCGCAAGGCGTAGGCGTGGGGGTGAAATGCGGGTGACCGGGGGGTTTAAATAGGATCACCGGCGGGGGCAGAGGGGGCGTAATCGACGATGGCCGGGGATAAATGCGCCTTGACGCCGGCGAGCTCGGGGTTGACGCGGTTCAACGCACCTGGACGTGAATCGGGCGGGATTAATAGGGGGAAACGACCGGCGAGGTGAGGGGACTTCAATGCACGCGTCGGATTAAAGGGAGGGGGCCGGTGAGGGCGGATCCTAGGCGGAGTTAGGGCTTCGGCCGGCGAGGGGGGGGGGAATCCGGGGCGGATCTCGCGGGGACGAAGGTCCTGACAAGCGGGGGCCACTCGTCAGCGGGCGCGAGCGGACGAGGGTGGCGACTGACGGGTGGGACCGAGATGTCGGGTTCGCGCGCGAGGGGAAGGACTCGGCGCCGACAGGTGGGACCGAGTTGTCAGCCAGAGGCGAGCGCGGTAACGGGCTGGGCCGGCCGGGAGAGAGAGAAGGGAGGGAGGGGAGCCCATTACTGTTCTAATACTTTTCTGAATAAAAATAATTCCAGAAAATAGATTAAAATATTAGGGTTACTTCCAAGGCTGGTAAAAATTTATAAAAAATTCCCAAAATTATATTTTGGTCTTAGGATCATATACAAAAAGTTTCACCTCCTAATTTGGTCATCTACTCTATGTTGTAGTTCAAAAGGGTATAAAGGGGAATTAAAAGTATTTTCTGAAATAATAATTCCAAGAAATTGAATTTAATAATATATTTATTGTTTTGAAAATTTGGGGTGTTACAAACCTATCCCCCTTACAAGAATCTCGTCCTCGAGATTGGAACGTTACTCGAATAGCTCGGGGTATTGGGCTTTCAGCTCGTCTTCTTTTTCCCAAGTGGCTTCTTCGGCGGGATGGTTGTTCCATTGGACTTTGCAGAAGCGGACGACGCGACTTCTGGTTACTCTCTCCTTGGTTTCCAAGATCTTGACGGGTTTCTCTATGTAGGTCAAATCTTCTTGGACATTGAGCTGCTGAAGGTCGGCTTGCTCGGTGGGTACACGGAGGCACTTTTTCAGCTGAGAGACATGGAACACATCATGAACTCCTGCCAAGGATGGAGGTAGATCCAGTTGATATGCCACTTCTCCTTGTCGACGGAGGATCTGGAAAGGTCCGACGTAGCGGGGTGCTAGTTTGCCTTTCATGTTGAACCTTTGAGTGCCACGGAGGGGAGTGACTCGGAGGTAGACATAATCGCCCTCCTCAAAGGCTAGGTCTCTTCGACGGTTGTCGGCGTAGCTCTTTTGCCTGGATTGGGCTGCCTTCAATCGGTCTCTTATGATCTTAACTTTCTCTTCAGCTTCTCTCAATAAGTCAGTCCCAAACAGTTGTGATTCTCCGGTTTGATCCCAGAGCAACGACGTTCTGCACTTACGCCCATAGAGTGCTTCGAACAGGGACATTTGCAGGCTGGCTTGATAGCTGTTGTTGTAGGAGAACTCTGCATAAGGTAAGTTCTTGTCCCACATTCCGCCAAAGTCTAGAGCACAAGCTCTAAGCATATCCTCCAATATCTGGTTGACCCTTTCGGTCTGACCGTCGGTCTGTGGATGATAGGCGGTGCTAAAGTTCAGCCGGGTGCCGAGTTCCTCTTGAAGGTTCTTCCAAAACTTGGAGGTAAACTGACTCCCGCGGTCAGATACAATCTTCTTAGGAACTCCGTGGAGGCACACGATCCGGGTCATATACAACTCAGCCAACTTGGCGACGGTGTACGTTGTCTTGACCGGAACGAAGTGAGCTACCTTGGTGAGTCGATCGACGATCACCCAGATAGAATCATGACCAGCTTGGGTCCTGGGCAGTCCCATGATGAAGTCCATTCCTATCTCTTCCCACTTCCATTCAGGGACTTTGAGGGGTTTGAAGCAGTCCGGCAGGTCTCTGATGTTCTGCCTTGACTCGCCGGCATGTGTCGCACTTGGCCACATACTCAGCTATTTCTCTCTTCATGCTGACCCACCAATATTTTTCCTTCAGGTCTTGGTACATCTTTGTACTCCCGGGATGGATGGAGTATAGAGTATCGTGGGCTTCTTGAAGGATGAGAGTCTTCAACTCAGGTAGGTTGGGTACGCATACTCGGTTTCCAAACCAGATGGTACCATGTTCGTCCTCGGAGAATCCGGGGGCTTTACCCTTCCTCATGTTTTGCTGGATCTCCAGGATGTCCGGGTCTTCCTTCTGCTTTTCTCGGATCTGGTCTATTAAGACAGGCCGAGACTCCAAGGCAGCGAGGTACGCTCGAGTGGTGATCCCTAGGTTTAGCCTTTCCATCTCCTTATAAAGTAAAGGAGCTTGGTCTTGAATCATGATGGCATTGCAGTACCCTTTTCGACTAAGGGCGTCTGCCACCACGTTCGCTTTGCCCGGATGATAATGGATGCCCAAGTCATAATCCTTGATCAGTTCCAACCATCTCCTTTGCCTGAGGTTCAGATCTGGTTGGGTGAATATGTACTTGAGGCTCTTGTGGTCGGTGAAGACCTCACACCGATTTCCCACAAGATAATGTCTCCATATCTTCAAGGCATGAACCACGGCTGCTAGTTCCAGGTCGTGGGTTGGGTAGTTCAGCTCATGCGGTCTCAATTGCCGGGAGGCGTAGGATATCACTTTCCCTTCTTGCATTAAGACGCATCCCAATCCTTGACGAGAGGCATCACAGTAGACGTGGAAGTCTTTCCGGATGTCTGGCAGAGTTAGAATGGGAGCTGATACTAGCTTCTTCTTGAGAGTCTGGAAGCTTTCCTCGCAGTCGGGGGTCCAATCAAACTTCACTTCCTTCTGTAGAAGTCTGGTCATAGGCTTGGCGATCTTGGAAAAGTTCTCGATGAACCGGCGGTAGTATCCGGCCAATCCGAGGAAACTCCGGATCTCGGTCACGGTCGTGGGCTATAGCCAGTTGGTTACCGCTTCAACGGTGGTTGGGTCCACTGCTATTCCTCCGGCAGATATAACATGGCCGAGGAACTTCACCTCAGACGACCAAAATTCGCATTTGCTGTATTTGGCGTACAGTTGCTGCTCCCTTAGCTTTCCGAGGGTTAGACGGAGGTGAGTCTCATGTTCTTCCTTGGTCTTGGAGTAAACGAGGATATCGTCGATGAATACCACGATGAACTTGTCCAAGAACTCCATGAATACATTGTTCATCATGTTCATGAAAAAGGCCGGGGCATTCGTGAGTCCGAACGACATCACGGTGTACTCGTAGAGTCCATAGCGGGAGGTGAAGGCAGTCTTGGGTATATCTTCCTCCCTGATCCTCAACTGGTGATAACCTGACCTGAGGTCAATCTTGGAAAACACCGAGGATCCTTTCAGCTGATCGAACAGGTCGTCGATCCGAGGCAACGGGTATTTGTTCTTGATGGTTACGTCGTTCAGGGCTCTATAGTCCACGCACATCCTCTTGGTTTTGTCCTTCTTCATGGCAAATATAACCGGTGCACCCCAGGGTGAGGTACTCGGTCGGATATAACCTTTCTGCTCTAGGTCTTCGATGTTGCTCTTGACTTCGGCTAGTTCATTGGCGGCCATTCGGTATGGGCGCTTGGAGATTGGAGTGGTCCCCGGGACAAGTTCGATTCTGAATTCGATGTCCCGCTTGGGAGGCATTCCGGGCAGATCTTCGGGGAAAACATCTGCAAACTCCTTGACTATTGGCACCTCTTCAAGAGCTATCGAGCGAAGGGATGCTCCGAGTGGTTTGCGGACTGGTCATCCGGAAGGTGACGGTTACGCCTTCAGGACTGGTCACCGTGATGGACTTGTTGGCACAGTCGATCACTCCCTTGTGCTTCATCAACCAATCCATACCTAGTATAAGGTCGAGTCCGGTGCATTGGATGAGGACAGGCTCGGCCCGAAACAGTACTCCTTGGATGTCAAGTTGAACCTTAGGGCTGTAGAAGCGAGCAGAGGTCCTATTGCCGGGGGTGGCAATCACCATGGGAATGGGTAGAGGGAGCACGTCCAGATTGTTTGTTTTCACAAAATCTTCCGAGACGAAGGAGTGGGTTTGCTCCAGAGTCAAATAATATGATGGCCGGTACGGAATTCATAGTAAACGTACCGAGTACGACTTCAGGAGCCTCCTGAGCTTCCTCCGCGCTGATGTGGTTGACGCGGGCGCGAACCGCCTGGTGGGGTGCTGCGACTTGGTTCTGCTTGGGGTGAGGACACTGGTGCGAATAGTGCCCTTCCTTGCGGCAGTTGAAGCAGATGACCGGCCTTCCCTGACGATCCTTCAGGATTGGGGCCTTGGCGGCCGGTGCCGGTTGAGCGGCCGGAGCTGGTGGAGCGGGGCGAGGATGCCCGGCGTTGGATCCACCGGCTGCGTGAGGTGGCCTGTAGGCGGGCCGAGGATGGTAGGCGGGCGCTGGTGGCGGAGGGACGAAGCGGGGCCACTGGGGGTTCGCCTGCTGATGCTTGAAGGCGATCATCTTCCTCTTCTTGAGGTCCAGCTTGTTCTGCTCAGTCTCTTGAATGAGCGCTTTGTTGACCAGCCGCTGGAAGTCGGCGAAGTTGGCGGCGACGAGCTGGATGGACAGCTCATCCTTAAGTCCCCTGAGGAACTTGGCTTGGCGGAGGGCGTCGGTGCGCACTTCCTCCGGTGCGTAGCGGGCGAGGCGGTTGAACTCATGGAGGTACTCCATGACAGTCCTGTTGCCTTGTTGCAGGTCGCGGAACTCCTGCTGTTTCACCGCGATGACGCCGGCGGGGACGTGGGCGGCACGAAAGGCGATGGTGAACTCCGCCCAAGTCACCATGTGGCCCTCTGGCTGGGACGCACGGTAGTTGTCCCACCATTCAGCGGCGGGACCCTGGAGCTGGTGAGTGGCGAAGGCCACCCGCTCCCGGTCTGTGCAGGGGAGGAGGTCGAGCTTCTTCTCGATGGTGCGAAGCCAATCTCCGGCCTCCATCGGGTTGGTTGTGCTCGAGAAGATGGGCGGACGCACGCGCAAAAACTCGGAGAGCTGCGGAGCGGCCGCGGGTGCTGGTGCGCGAGGGGCGGGCTCCCCGTTCTGCAGACGGTCCATCTGAGCCTGTTGGTGCTGCATTTGGGTGAGGAGGGCGGTGATCAGATGGTTCTGATTCGCCATCATCTCCGCCAAGGTGGGGTGGTTGGCGGAAGGCGACCCGGATTGGCGCGGGCCCGTTGCACCCCAGTTGGGCACAACACCCTCAGGCGCATCTCGGCTTCCTCCTGCTCCGTTGTTAGAGCCGGTGTTCTGGTGGTCGGCCATCTTCTGAATTCATAAGGTTATAAGGCAAAAGTTGACAACACAATTAACAAGAATATTTCAAGCATATAAATTAAGTGGTAAAAATGTTCATGACAATCAAGTTCTTATTCTACCCACAACACACTCGTCGCGGGTAGCACCACATACAAAATAATGCTTTTTATTTAATTTCGCGTCTCCTAACGCCTACTCGCCACCGGAGGCGGTCTCCGTGCTCTCGGAACCACGAGTGGCGCGGCTCCAGAGAGATAGTGGGCTCGAGAAAATTCTCGATGATGGAGTCGGAGACGAGGCCGGGGCGTGGTGTAGGGGCGCTGGTGGAAGGCCTGGCGGGGGAGGGGTCGTGGCGGGATCCTCTTGGGGCGAGGGAGGGGCTCACGGATGGGCTTCTTCTTCCTTGGAAGAAGAGGAACCATCTCAGCGATGTCCTTCTGCAGCTGCATAATCTTGCGCTGCAGCTCGCCGTTCTGCTGGATCAGGTTCTTCGTTTCTTCACGAAGAAATGCAACGCCTCATGGTGCTCGTCGGCGTCGAGCACCGCCTCAGTGTGAAGATCATCCATTGCCTGCAGAAGACGCGACTGCCGGGCCATGACCGGATCACGCACGCGAGTGAACTCCGAGGTAGATGCTACGGTGGGGCTCCGGAGTACGC